>NW_010584429.1:68046-127314 GCF_000705375.1 Tinamus guttatus | reverse complement strand
CTTATTTTCCTGCTGATTTAGTATGTACAATTAGATCTCTACATCCAAAACATACCTTTCTGCAAATCTAGCCTACTGAATAAAACTCATTATCTTAAGACATTTCTATGGACAAAGGTTATGCTTTTCTGTTCTATATTAATCTCTTTGTCTAAACATCACTATCTTAATTGGTTTAGATCAGAGAGATACTGTTTTGAGTAAAAGGATGTGATTAATGTGAACTAAATATGACTGGATCAGCTCAGTATCACTCTACAATATACAGAAACCTTTGTCATCAGAACTGTGAGTATACTTGGGAAAAACCACCTTTGGTAACCAAATTGCTTGCAAAAACTACCAGAGAAGGTGAACAGATGAAAAGTTTTAAAACAGGTAGATAAGGAACTAATTGACATGGTTTAACAAGCATGGTGTTGAAGGGCTTACAGTTGGACTCGATGGTCTTTTCCACCCGTAATGATTCTATGATTCTATCATTAACTGAGCTGAGGATGTGCATTGTGAACTAAGACAGTTTTCACTGGTCAGAAGAGCAAGCTATGACACAAAGGGCTACAGTTCACATTTGCCCAAGAAAGAAATAAATAAAAGGATATCCAAAAGATACAAGGAATAGTTATTTCCTGCCACGCATATGGAAAATCTGCTAGGAGAAGGAAGAAGGAGGGAGGGGCAAAGGATGGATGAAGTGAGAAGAGTGAGGAGAGTAGCCCTGCCTTGCATCTGTCAGTTAAATGCCTGCTTAAAATGCAGGAACCTGGCTCTAAGCTGACAGGCGCAAAGTGACTCTTTCTCCCTTTATGGTGTTTAAGAACATCTCAGAAGTTTAGAGCTTGGTATGACATTTGATGCTCAGAGATGGCAATAGGAACAGCTGTTGTAGCAAATTAGGACCTGAAGAGGAGGAGCATCTGGTAAGAGACAGAAAAGTGTGCAAAGACTTTGCAATAATGGACCGTCAGGACCGGAAATAGAAATTAAAATCAGTAAGATTGAAAGAAAATCCAAACTAAGTAGGGGGGGGGTGGGAAGCGCAGAATAGATTACGTTACTCATAAGCATAAACTGGTACTGTGCAGATTAGATTCAAGAGTGCTTCCCGTGAGAAAGCTGGGATCTATCAACATGCCTGAAGGTGAGCAAACCAACAAGGTTTCCGAGGATGTCTCACTCTTCCCTTTCCCTTTCAGCAACTAAAGAAGAAATGTTGTCCCAGAAATATACACAGGGCAACCAAATCTCATCCACCCCTGTTCATTCATTCTCCCTTGAGGTGGTGCTCTTTGAAAACACCAGTTTCACACATCACCTCTGAAATTGCACCATCAAGTTTCATTCTCTGATACCCAGACTCCCAGGGCAATCTCAGCACCTGTTCCTTATTCTAGCTTGTTCCTAATACAGCAAATATCCAGCAAATAAGAGTCTCTGCCTTTATGTCATTGGGTTATTGCAGGCAACGGCATTCCGACCTTTAAGAATTAGCTTCTTTATGCAGACACCTTATGCATCCTTCTCTCCACGCCAGCCTATCTCTCCCTTTCCAAAGTAAAATCTAAGACTTTCTTTCTTACATCTCCTTGTTGATATGTGTCAGTTTGTCAGCTCAAGGTTAACATGGTGAAAACACAGTTTCACAGAATTACAGAATCACAGAATGGTTAAGGTTGGAAGGGACCTCTAGAGATCATCTAGTCCAACACCCCTGCACATGCAGGGTCACCTAGAGCACGTGGCACAGGGTGGCATCCAGGTGGGTTTGGAAGATCTCCAGAGAAGGAGACTCCACAACCTCTCTGGGCAGCCTGTTCCAGGGCTCTGTCACCCTCACAGGAAAGAAGTTCTTCCTCACATGGAGGAGGAACTTTCCGTGTTTCAACTTGTATCCATTACTCCTTGTCCTGTCACTAGCTACCACTCTCCCCTTCTTCCTATTCACTGTGCACAGCTGCGCAGCTTGATCACCCAGGCCTGGTGATCCTTCAACTTAGAGCCCTCTATGCCCCAGTCAAACTCCAAGTCCAGCTGAGATGATACCTTCTGTACCTTATTCATCCAAGCAACATATCCAGACTCTGTTCTCTCATCTTGATCACTGCAAAATCCTCTCCTCTGCTTGTGACAAGTGCAGTCATGTTCCATACCCATTCAGAACTCTGCTGCCAAGATCATTTTCTCAGGGTATAGAGTTGACCACATCATTCCTCTTCCTGTATTCCCTTTCTGGCCCCATGGTCTGTTATTACATGAAACATAGGCACCTTTTCCTGCTTTTCATGAACCAGCAGTGGTCCTATCCTCAGTCTGTGTGTCACTTCTCAATCAATAGTAAGGCAGCAGCTCTCAACTCTGACCAATTCATGATGTGACAAGCGTCTTTCTCCAGTTTATCAGATATCCTACCATTAATCACTATAAATAGTGACTATAAATATTCTCAGAGAGTTTTCAATGCACAAATTTCTCCTTAAATCTCTTATTTGCTTGATATATACAAAAACTAATTACTTTATTGCAGTGCTATCCCTGAGGACCCCTTGTCAAAGTTCAATCTAACCTTCCTTACTTTCCTTTTGCCCATCTCTTTTGCCCAATTTGTTTATTACCATTTCTCTGCCTTTCTCATTTAGATATTCTCTTCCTGTACTGTTTCCATTGACTCTGTTCAGCTCCTGAGATGTACCAATTCTCTATTCATGTGAGTTCTAGTCTCCATTCCACCAGTGCACTGTAAACCAGAGTAAGGCTATTGCTATATCTAGATTGTTCTAGACTTTTATCAGTTGAAACAATAACAAAATACAGCTTTTGACGACAAATTTGTCTTGGATCACAGATGCAATTAATTTGGTGTGCAGTACCTAATTTTAAGGATTCTACTTTTAAAAATGAATTGTCTTAAACTGGGTCAGCATTCACAATGAATGTGCCTCCTACACTGGCAACTGAGAAAAATGTCAGCATTTAAACTTCCATAATGTCTAATGTTTGGTGCCCCTTGCTCGCCTTGTGCTGGTCTCTTCATTGCTTGAAGGCCAAAATTCACCTTCCAGAAAAATAATTTAAGAAAATAATCACACATGTATAGAAAAGTACATAAAAGCATCCTTGACGCACACAAAAAAACATAAATCACAACACTTATAACGTATTTTCTTTTCTTTCTCCTCCCCTTCTTTTTCTAAGGCATAAAAAGAATAAAAAAAATAAAACAACAACAACAAAAAAAAGAAACCTGGCATGGTTATCATTCATGTTGATGTCAACAGCCCTACAAAGACAGGTAACAGGAAAATACCACTCCAGGGATCCTATTCATGGTGCACAGCAGGACCCTGTCTGTAATTACTGTGGCCTAGTTATTTCTCAGGGAAAAAAGTCCAGCACCAGATCCTTTTTTTTTTTCTTAATAGGTGAAGTTGAACCTAAAGCACTGTAATTTTAATCAAATCTTTCCCATCTGCGTGTAGTGTCTCTGAGAAGTTGAAGATTTAAGTGTATGTTGTAGGGTTTGCTGAATAGTCCCAGCGGGGGGAGAAAGGGCAGAGAGATGGTAATTATGTTACACTTAAAGGTATTTTTGTTGCCAAGGAAGGAAGGTTTTTTTTTTTTCTTCTTCTCTCTCTGTCTCTTTTCCCCCTTTGCCTAGTGAGGGTTAAGATTATGTCATGAAAAGAAAGGAAATACTGCAGTGCAAAAGAAGGCAAAGTCAAAGTAAGAGGGGGCAATGATGAAGGGGTCATTTGTAATATATTGATTAATTGCTTTAAAAATAAAAGTTTTCAAGATGTATGACTAAGCAATTTGAGAGAGTATTTCCTGCATTACTACTTTCCTCAAAACAAAGTTTGATACACAGAAACACCTACTGACAGTTTCTACTAAATATGTTTCAGTTAATATCTTTGATTTCTAATTTCTTATCTCTCTCTGGACAATACGAGGACAATATGTAGATTGTATTACAAGTCCATTGTTAGTGCCATTTGAATTAAACTACAAAACTTTGTGATGGAGCAAAATTTAGAGATCAGAAAGATCAGGCCTCTATATCAACTATTTCAGTTCAGCAATTGTTTAGCAAAGTATATTATGGAAATATCTCTTTAGCACCTTTCGGAAATCACCAGAAGCCAAGGAACTGATGGTACAAAAAAATTAATCCAGCGAATGCTTCATTCAGCTACTACAGTTTCAACAAAACAATGCATTTTAAATCTTGTGTATATTTATATGAGCTTGTATTCTAAAGTATAAACAAGCTGTATTAAAATACCAGGTTGTTTCTTCAAGTTATGCTTCTCTATTTTGATCTGTTGGCCATCTGACTTCTAGATAATTTGGCAATTGTCTAGAATGGCAGATGTCTAGAATTGTTTAGAAAATGGCAATTTATGAAAGGTGATGTTCAATGTTCAACTTTTCCTTTCCTAAACTACTTCTTCCCATTAGTCAATCTCTAGGCAGTCAGCTCATGACTCTAAAGCAGTCAAATGCAACTCTGATGCTACAACCTGTGAACAAGAGGTTTTTTTATGTAGGGAATACTACTAATTGAAGTTAGTGATTATTTCAAAAACTTATTCTAGATAACAAAAACTGCACCTATGGCATATGCCTCAACATTAACTCCCAAGGGAAATACTATAGAATTCTTTATTTAATCAAAGTGGACAGTAAATTAATCCTTAAGTTACTGACTCTTCAACTCCAGTACCACAGATCCACATATGTGGTTTTATGTCCTATCTCTGAGAGAGTACAGTGTGAAATACACAGAATCACAGAATGGTTAAGGTTGGAAGGGACCTCTAGAGATCATCTAGTCCAATCCCCCTGCTCCAGCAGGGGCGCTTAGAGCACATGGCACAGGGTGGCATCCAGGTGGTTTGGAAGATCTCCAGAGAAGGAGGCTCCACAACCTCTCTGGGCAGCCTATTCCAGGGCTCTGATCATCCTCACAAGAAATAAGCTCTTTCTCACATGGAGGTGGAACTTTTTGTGTTTCAACTTACACTCATTACCTCTTGTCCTGTCACTGGCCACCACAGAGAAGAGTTTGGCCCCATCTTCCCTACAATCACCCCTCAGGTACTTGTACATGTTGATCAGATCCCCTCTCAATCTTCTGTTCTCTAGGCTAAACAAACCCAGCTAACTTAGTCCTTCATCACACGTTCAGTCCCTTAATCATCTTTGTGGCCCTGTGCTGGACCCTCTCTAGAAGCTCAATGTCCTTCTTGTACTGGGAAGCCCAGAACGGCTCGCAATACTCCAGGTGTGGCCTCACCAGAGGTGAGCAGAGGGGCAGGATCCCCTCCCTCGACCTGCTGGCAACGCTCCTCCTGATGCAGGCTGGGATCCCATTGGCCTTCTTGGCCACTAGGGCACATTGCTGACTTGTAGTTAACTTGTTGTCAGCCAGGACTCCCAAGTCCCTCTCCAAAGAGCTGCTTTCCAGCAGGTCAACCCCTAGTCTGTACTGGTGCCTGGGGTTATTCCTCCCCAGGTGGAGGACCCTGCACTTGTCGTTGCTGAACCTCATGAGGTTCCTCTCTGCCCAACTCTCCATCCTGTCTAGATCTCTCTGAATGGCAGCACAGCCCTCGGGAATGTCGGCCTCTCCTCCCAGTTTGGTATCATCTACAAATTTGCTGAGGGTGCGCTCTGTTCTCTTGTCCAAGTCATTGATGAACAAGTTGAACAGCACTGGACCCAGTACTGACTCCTGCGGGACACCACTGGCCACAGGCCTCCAACTAGACTCAGTCCCATTTATCACCACCCTCTGGGCTCGGCCATCCAGCCAGTAATCAATGTACCAGTAGTTACTGTGTAATGCCAGTGTAGGCATCTGTGTCCATGGATGCAGAGTTTCTTTATGTACTTGTCTCAGCATGCTTTGGTTAATGTTAGATCAAAATTAATTCTTAGGTAGAAGTAACAACATAAAGCACATAGATGATACAGCTTAAAGCAATTGCTTTTCCCAGTCTACAGTTTGACAGGATATACAGGAAGATCATCTATTCAGGTCCACTTTGCTGAGCTGTTATAGCACGGTGATAAAATATCAAAGTTCAAAAGCACAATTGTGCAATCCAGTATGTGGACAGAAATAACAGCAAGAATAATAATAATAAAATCCTTCCTTTTTTTCTTCTATTGAAATTATATTCATTTGGTATCATTATTTTGTCACAAAATCAAATATAATTTAAAAAACCCTTGTTATTATAGCAAAATAAGGAAAGAAGAAACATTTGGAAATATCTGCTTTTTAGTAAAAGTTTTTAAGTTAGTAAGTTGAACTGTCTTCTGTACTCACATTTACCTAACAATACACATTACTCCACAATCTCTCTATTCTTCAGATATATGTAGACTTAACTGTTATTAATTTATGTAAATATTTTAATTATAACATGCTTAATAACATAGCCATGACGCATATATAAAAATACACACATACAAAAATACATACTTATATGATATTACATATAACAAACAGTATGCATAAACAGTAAGTTCATTTTTTTCTTATTGATAAATGCTTCTAAAATAGTTACTTATCATCCAAGATAATTTGAGATAAGAAAAATATACAAAAAGGCAACATTAAAGTCATCAATATCTTAATGAAGGAATGCAAAAGTTAATAGCTTAAAGTAGCAGCTATTCAATGTTAATATCTGCTCATTTTATGCTATTCATTAATAGTAATAATAGTAAGCTACATATCTAGTGAGAAAATCTGGAATGAAAAATACTTATCATCTATGGCTGAGAGAGTTTTTAAGAACCTCATCACTTGCATTTCCTGAACTTAATTTTAATTTAATTATTTAGGCTTAGCATAATACCAACACAGTGATTTTCATTTTCTAATCATTACTTAAAATACATGAAATTGGGAAATAGAAATGAAATGAGTGTCTTCTTGAAAGCATAGAAATATTTCTGGGGTGATATGGCTGTAAATGTCTGTAAAACTACACAGAAATAGTCCACCATTTGATATGAACCATATAATTAGACTAATTATATATATGTGGACTGTGAGGACAATACTGCTCTGCTTTACACAGTTTTCAGCAACATTAGAAAAACATTAACCAAAGTTCTGCAGAAACTATGGCTCATTTCATAGCATTTGTAGAGCAGTATCTACAACAAAATAGTCTCTGGCAATTAAAGCCAAAGGCAAACTCAAATTCTGCTGTGGAAAGTGAGTCCTGGCAGCAGACTGAAGTTCCGCATGCATAAAAAACCTTGAAATTCCTAAATAGGAAAAAAAGGTGATGAAGGCGTTCAGGGGATCATCTCCCCTACGACCACTAACAGCAAACAGAGAGCATAAAAACAAAATTTCTTGGTTCTAGTGGACTAGCAAGTTCTCAGGGTCTGCAAAATGTTGGGTTGCAACCTAATAATTGTGTGTTTAGGTAAGTATTCCTTGGAGATGCAATCTCTAAAAGTCACCACTTAAACAGAAATAAAACTGTAACGGTGAGCAAGAGACCACCGGGGAATGAACAAAATTAGGACAGAGCAAACGAGATACACAAATTACATGCTCCACACCAGAGCAGTAGGGAAGAATACTGCTGCATGACAAGCAAAAAGAAAGAGGACAAAATGTTGTCTCTTTGTCCATTGCAAAGGGCTAGGATGAGAGTCAGGGCTAGGTGCTAGGGCCATGTTTGCCGTTTAGGCAGCACTAGGCCAGGTGACCTCAGGCTTAGGGCTAGGGTTAGGAGAGGCAGAAAGCCTAGAGCCCCATGGGGAGTGGGGCTAGAAAGGGCATATTAAAGGTAATGGTTCAAACTGAAACACAGGAAGTTTCTTCTGCATATGAAAAGAACTTCCTTACTGTGAGGGTGACAAAATGCTGGAATCGGCTTCCCCGAGAGTTGTGGGATCTTCTTGTTTGGAGATCCTCAAAACCTGCCTGGATGCAACCTGGTGTGTCGTGCTCTAGGTGTCCCTGCTTGGGCAGGGGATTGGGCTTGGTGATCTCTAGAGGTCCCTTCTAACCAATACCTTTCTGTGATTCTGTGATTCCTGCGAAGCAGAACAAGACATAGAAAAGCCAAATACAGACATGGTTTTAATAGTTATAACCCCAGTTTTGGTCTCAGATTTTGCTTTCATCTACCTTTCTGGAGATCCCTTGCAATATGCAGAGCTTTTTTGCTATATTCTTTGTCATCCTGATAAGGTCAGAGATTTTCATAGAATACAAAATTGGAAGAAACATGTTGAAAGATTCTTTTATTGCTCAGGTTGGTTTGGCTTTCTGTTTCTATTTCTCAAAATTGTCCTGTAGCCTAAGCTGTAAAGGTTTCAGAGCCAGAGGAAAAATATAATCAATATTGACTGGCTTCAATTGTGGCTGATACCAAACATAGATTTTCTAGAATTGTCTTGTCCAAGTTAAGTCACTCCCTGTCTACAACCTCACAAATAGTACTGGGGAATATTTAATTATATGTTGAAATAGGTAAAAGGTAGCCTTTAATTCCACAAGTTTGATTTTATTTTCCCTGCCATTCATAATCTAAACAGCACCAATCAAGTTACAATTAATACAGTCAGAAGCTAAAGCCTAATGCCTACTTCCATGTTCTGTATGCTGCTTTTCTTGCATGCCCTGGACAAATATTAGTGGACATACACTAGTGTTAGAGAAAACAGAATTGCTTAGGATTGCAGAAAATTGCAGAAAGACTTGAAGTAAATTATGGGATGGAAGCAAATATGCATCAAATACAATATTCACTTCCTAAGTTATATTTCCTGCTCTGTGAGTACCAGGAATTACATCTGCCACCCTCTGAGTTTTTTGTCAGCAATCAACACCATTTACAAACACATGCTGTATAGAGAAGAATTACATTGCAATGATAGCTGATCTCTGTTATGACATGTATCTTCATGGCTACCAAAGGGAGAGATAACTCATCACTGAAATAGCCCTACGTGATATATTTGTCCTTCTTCATAAGAAGTGTCATAATAGATATTGGCCTTCATGTACCATCTATTTACAAAACCATTGTTCTTCAGAAAAGAAAGTTATTTATAAAGTCTAAGAAAATTAAAGTCCATAAACATCAGTGGAAAGTAATTTTTCAATCCTGAACAACTTAAGGAAATCTGAGTTATATTATTATGTGACATATCTAAATCTACCGTTCTAAACACTACCATGTGACAGCATATCATTACACTCAGAGGGAAATACATATACTATACAGAATATACACCAAAATGGTAGAGCAAAATGTCTTTGAAGAAGGTATTACGCAAGACTGTTAATAGGCAAGGAAGAACACACAGTTTGCAGAGATGATGCTGTGTGAGCTCCAGTAAAGTCTTTATAACATTGTGATCTGTCACATGTACTACAGAATGACTATTTTCAAAATGGCCAGAGAGGACCCAATTTTGGCCTGTTTTCCCAAAAAAAAAAAAAAAAAAAAAAAGAGAGAGAGAGAGAGAGAAACACTTTGTACACACGTATCCACCTCTCTTCGTATTTTTAAAACTACTGAGCAAGTGGAACTACACTTGAAAGAAGAGCAAAACTTTTAAAGCTTATTAAATTCCTACAAGCTTTGTGAAAATCAGTGGCTGGCAAGGGAAGTCTTGCATGACTTCCCATCAAGGAACAGCAGAGATTGGCTACCACATGCTCTTTTTCTGGCAGTAGCCAGCTGGCCCCTCACTATGTGCACACCATGAGTTTGCTGCACAATTCAGCCAAAGCCTGAGCTCAGCTTTGCGCAAGGGGAACCTTGCAAAGGTTTGCCATAAGCATCTGCAGGAAACCAGGCTGTGCAGGTTCCACTGCTCACAGAAAACTTGATTTTTAAGACTGAAAACATCTTCTGTGTCTTTTCAACTGTACAGTCGGGGCTGCTCTACAATTTGCCTTTGCCTTGGGCAAACTTTTTTAAGAACTTTAATTCTTGGCTTTTAAGGCCAGAAGGAAATTCTAAAAAACATGAACTCCCAGTCTGCCCTGCATAACCTCTTCCATAGAATCTTGTAGTTTCTGCAGGATTTTTCTCTTTTCCTATGCAAGTACGTTGAATTTAATAAGTGTAAGGAGTAGAAAGATTTATAGGTGAAGGATTATTCTCTTAGGCTGGCTAAGGCCCCTAACTATCAAAGTGCTCAGAAACTTGAATAACGATACTAACCTCAGCAAAAGTAGGTGTCAAATTAAGCAGGCATTCATGTTTTTCACTGGACCTGGGCTAAACTTGCTATAGATTTCCACAGGATTAGGCAACCAAATTCAGTTCTGGTCTACATACAACACTTCATCCTCTCACTAAACACATCCTCTCACAACTTTGGTCTCCGATCATGACATAACTAAACCAAATGTTTTCAAAACTTCCAGAAAAGTTATTGGTACACCAGGAACTGACTGGACCAGGAACTGGTCAAAAAACATTGTGCAAAGTAGCAGATTAATATGTAAGTCTCAAGAATACCCTTTGTTATGTTGCTGTGTCTGATTTGTACTGTTTTAATAACAACATAATATACAAGTTGTACTTAAATTACACTCTGAGATATTGTTTTTATCATTAATATATATATATATAAACAAGTAGCCACTTTTGAATACATGCATATAACTATACTACATTTTTCTAGCAAAATTGAATGCTAAGATGTATAAAATATAAAAATAATTTTCAGCAAGTCGTGGATACTTCACTTTAGGTAAGAGGAAAGAAATGAAGTTCTAACCACCTATCTGATGAAAATAACTCTTCTTCTTTCTTCCTCTGCAAAACGTAACCCAACTCATTGCTCTTTTCAGAAATCTGAGGAGTTTTCTTCCCACCTCAGCATGATTTTAACATGCCATACTCAAACTGGAGATAATTTTTTCTTATCTCTTGAAATTGATTTTAAATGTTGGTTGCACTTTATCTCGTCTATGTATTTTGAGCTGTATCTTTTGTTAACAATGTATTATATTGGACCACTCTGTATGGAGATATGGAAATGCCTGGATTACGAGGTACTCAAAAATATATCAGTGATATTACAGTATGTCAGTATGACTCTTAGCCTGTGGTTAATTAAGGCATGGGAAATAATATATATGAAAAGATATGTCTTCTTTACTTTGAATGAAATAAAAATTTCAAATCAAAAGCATCTGTCTTTTTTCGTTTATATGTCAAAATGTAATTGGCTATGGTTGGGGTTTGTTGCCTTTATTACTTTTAATAGCTGTACAGCCACTGATTGCCCAAGCTGATGGTTAATTTAATTTCTGTCAATACAATATTGGGGCTGTCTGCATATTCAGGCCATGATTAACTGCAGCAGAGTCCATAACAGTAGTGTTATTATTACTGCATTTAACTACCTCTCGGGAGAAGACAAATTAAATTATGTTGAAAATGCTGTTGATTATCATTACGGACTTATTTGTAGAGCACAATTACTGATCTGTTGTAAAATAAATCAAATTTTTTATCATCTTGGTATAAATTAAATGTAATGTAGGCAAATGGAGAGTGGTTACTGAAAGAGTTCAGGCAGCTTTGTATAAGTCAACCATGCACTGAATTAAAATAATAATCACAGATGAACACGATATTGTATTTTAATAACAAGCTACTTCATGACCAAGTGTGCCTCATAGATTATGGGACTTCAACAATAAATAAATAAAAAAAAAAACCCTTAACATATTTTATATGCTGTAGACTCAAACGAAAGGTGAGGCCTTCGTATAAATTTTCTAATATTATTTCTTCTACTCAAATTGGAATCATGGTTCAAGCAACTAATTTAAAGCATCGCTTCAGAAATATAATTACACTAATAGCTTACATATGACATTCTTTTAGCTCTCCTCCTTCTATGATATATTTATTTATGCCATACTGTACCTTATGGAATGTGGAGCTGTACGGATAACTTTAGAGCAAACCAAGTATGTGCAACACACTTGCTGAATGCGCACTACTAAACGTCCCTTAACAGAACTATTTCCAAAACGGTTACGTGGTGATTTACTGACTGGTGAAGAAAAACGGGACAGTGTATAATTGAGCATTCTTCCATCTTTCCAGAGACAAGAGATTCAGCTTCAGTCAGGTTTCCTCAGGACATCAACAAGGTTAGGAAAGCAAAAAGCAGTAACACAGGAAAGACACAAGCAGAAAGAAGATGCCCCCACTTTCTTCCCATTCCCATTCCCAATCTTCCCAGTTATCAGAGTTCAGCCTGCAGCTCCCTAACAGGACTAGTTCAGCAGCTGGTTTGTACATCATATTTCTATAACCTTCAACAGAATCTGCTTACTGTGACATGTGCCACAATAGTGTCCTTAAAAGTTACACTTGCCCAATTCAACACCTCCTCACCAAAATTTGGTGCAAAACAGGCCTTACCATCTACAATGCATTCCAGCATTCTTTAAGGAGGAAAAATTCCCTTTGATATCGATGGACATTTTGTCTACAAAAACGCCATATAAAAAGCATAAACAAGCCATTACGTTTCAGTAGGCGGCCTTAACTCCTAATTATAGGTTTCCCTTTGTGATTTTGCCAAACATTAACGCTTTGATATACAACCGGCCATGCTTTCTCAGTTACGTCTTCTTTATCTTCCCTACATTTCCAGCAGAGGCTACACAGCCATTCCCCAAAACGAACTAGAAGTGCCCTAAGAGCGCCCGAGCCGCAGAGCTCAGCACAGGCCAGGCCTCTGCGCGGCCGTTCGCAGCGCGCTGAGCTCTGGGCTGCGTCAGGCCTACCCGAGCCCCACGGCACTCCTGACATGCTCCAAGCCTCCCAAAAACTCACATGCACTTCCAGAGTGAGACCAGAGTATTCAAGAAAATTACTTCTGTAAAGTGCCCTTTGGCCTAGCAAAAAATGTGATGGGCAGTGAGCCACAAGTTCCAGTCTCAGCTCTTCATCTGACGTTAATAATTCTGTGCTCTGCATAACCCTTATTATGCAGTAAGGCCTCATTAAGAAAGAGACAAGTATCATTTGCCATATTTTGCAGATGGATTAACTCAGGAGCTGTCATTTGTGGTGCAGCGGGAATCATATCCCAGGTTTTTTACGGAGCAGACCCAAGTTACACATGCTCAGCCAAGCTGCATTTCAAATCTATGTGTTTGGCTGCTTTATCCGCAGTTACCAAACCACATTTCCACACAAAGCCAGAAGCAGTACCAAGAAATGATAAGCCCATGATAAACACTAGCATGATTTTGCATGACAGCAATTTTCTTTCTTTGTTTCTTCGCATTTAAAAGCATGATAAATATCATGCAGAATTCTGTCTTTCCATAAAATAGCTAATTTGGAGAAATGTCTTGATTAGACAAGCAAGATTGCAGGATTCAAAAAGTGAAACTGTTTAGGCTGCTTTCTGCTTCCATGTGCAAAACATAAAACAGTGAGTAATTTTCTCGATTTTCATGCCATTAGTTTGAAATCTAGGAAAGTTAAACTTTTTTCTTCACTTTGCCACAGACTTTCTTATGGTCATGGTAATGTAACACTATCACAATTCTTCTTTCTATTATTTATATCAAAAACACCATTACATTTCTATTTTCTTTCTATTTGCTTTACTGGACTGAAAAGCTCACTTTTAGGACAATTTTAAATGAGAATGTGTGGTGCACAGTCTGTTTATTTAAACCTTGCAAAATCAGCACCAAAGCCATCTATGGAACTGCACAGAAGCAAAAACTTTTTTTTCTTTTTTTCTTTTTATTTTAGTTGTTAACTATTAACTTTTTAACTATTAACTATAATACATTCAATTATACTAGGCACTTTACAGTAGGAATGGTCCCTTGTAAGACAAATAAGGGTTAGCAAGACCAAATGGAAGCACAGGATCTTAGCTGTGCTTTAAGGAAGATACATCACCACGGAATATAAAAAAAATGCAGATATAATCTATACTTAAAATAGTCTCAGAATCGATTACAAATCAGAGTGATAGACTTCGAGTGAAAGGAAGTAGTTGGCAAGTTTTCCATAAATGTGCGGAAGACAGTTTTGTTCAGCTTATGCTAGCTGCCAAATGGTTTTCTCTTTTCCGTGTAGTAGGATTTACCGCTGACTTTCTTAGTGTTACTGATTTATAAATAAGAACTTGTAGAAAATTAGTCCCAAAAAGTCTTAATAGGTCATGGAGATAGAAACATCATGTACATGACACAGTCGTAGGTTTCATATGTATACATATATGTTGAAAAGCAAATAGTAGCATTGATAGTAGCATCCTAGGACAATGCCTTTGTGGTACGAGGACAAGCTGAAGCCACATGGAAGGAAATGGCTTAAAAAAAAGCAATATAGATTTCAGTGCATGTTAGTCTGTTCCCACTGTTTAAACATCTTGGTGCCATTCACCTCCAGTACAGTGATTTAGCACAAAATTGACCAAAATCTGCTCATATGACAGTAGCAGAAAAACGTGTGAAATTATACATGAAAAAGGAAAAAAAAAACAGTACAGCCACTTCTTTTTTCTTCTTTTAAAGATGTAACTGGTGTGAGCTTTGCAGACATAGAAATATAAAAGAATACATAACTATTAATAATTCCCTTGATTATATCCTATAAATAGTCATAAAAAGAATATCAGCCTGCAATAAATGGTACCAAAACGTTCTGTTAGCAGTGAATGGTTCTGCTGAAACAACTTTACAGCCTGTTCAAGACAGGTGAAATGCACTCCATGATGGGGAGCTCTCAAAGTATCCCAGTGCAGTGCGGAGGGCACTGAGCTTATTTGATGTGACACACTCCATTCATCTTCATGAAAGTTCCAAACTCGAGAGAGACAAACTGATGCCTGGTGTCATTTACTAGCAGTTCTGGCAAACCGCAAGGCGTGAACCCTTCCCGCAGCTCCCTCCCAAACACGGAGCAGGATGGTGGCTTCGGCGGCGCTGATGGATGGAGTCCTTACGGCCAGGGGAAGGGGACTCACGTGAGCAGTGACACTGCGGGATCCGTCAGCTGCCTGCAAGGCCAGGCAGATCACACAACAGCAGCACGGCACCAACAGGCGACAGGGCTGCGGCTCCACTCGCTGCGCAGGAACAAAGCCGGGCCGGTTTGATGGCTGCTCACAGGACACCAGCTGTGAAGTTCAGAGATGAGCCGTCTTTCTGCCCTCTCCCTTTGAAACGTATGTGCTACGATGTGTAGACATCTCCCAGCACACACATGGCAGAAAAAAAAAAAAAAAAGAAAAAAAGGAAAAAAACCCACTGACGCTGGAAGAATGGCAGCCAACAGATTGCTGTATACCTCCACGTAAAACATACCTACCTGCGTGTCTTCATCCTCTTACATAAGGAATATTTGTGGATGAGGCTCAGACTCAGATTGGACAGGAGAGGCAATGTCACCAGCAACAAAAAAGCTACTTCAGTAACCAGCCAAATTATTAGCTTCATTAACTATTGAAGCTACTCAACTGTTTTGTCAAAGGAAAACCCATCTAGGAACCCTCCCAGTCTGTAGAGCCTCAGGACATAGTTTCAGCATGATCTTTAAAAAGTTTTAGCAAAAAACAGCACCTTTACCTATTTGCACCAGCCTTCCCTGGACCTCTGAACACTCAGATACAGCTTTCTTAATTATAGCCTAATAGCATTTTTAATCATTCCAAGTTATAATGAATAGCATCAGGGAAAAGAAGGAGATGATAATGTAATATGTGGCACACTGGCAGAACTCAAAGCAACTGTTAAAGAAGGGTATAATTATCCATGCTTTACAGACCTGCAAAATGAGGTGTAGGGGGGTACGCCTTTTCCCAGGCACAGAGAAAGTTAGTGGCAGGGAAAGCAGGACCCTGGTCATGTAAAACTCTCTTTTGAAATATGGAGCAAATGAGGTTCTATCACAAAAATATACTGTGAGAATGACTTGGAATAAAGTCCAATGAAGAACAGTAGTTTAAGCACAATTACACCCTGCTTAACATAGAAGGATGAGGTGACTGTATTGCTTTATTGACTCTAATTAGAAATATATGTTTCCTTTATCAGAGCTTTCCCTATAGGAGATCAGGACGCACAAGAGAATTTGATCTCAACTCAACACACAAGTACTGGAGTAACTACTCTTCTATAAATTAATGTTAGTCCTTTAACAGAAGGCAAAAACTGACCATAGGAATGAATAAATTAAAATGTTTGGGATGTTATTGACCTGGTATGTAGCTTTCAGATTCTTTCTTTTTAATTCTTCCTGAAATGCATTTTCAGCCACCTGACAGATCATATTTTTGTATCTCCTCCTATAGTTGCAGGGTAGATGCTGTGATGAGGACACTGTTTTCCCAGGACACCCTTACAGGAGCCGTTCAGCATCTCCATTTGTCATGTTGCTAACAAGACCATCGTTCTCGGCAGGACCCAATACCTCCAGTTAATCTGGTCACTTTTATATGGCAGGTAAGTTAATAACACCTGTAAAACTTCACTTTCAAATAGTATTCCATGATACTCCAGAGACTAAATACCACTTATTCAGTGAAAATATATCTGGTTTATCTTATAAAACAACCAGGTAATATTTATGATATATTTTGTGTAGCATGCTGCTAATTAAGCACTGCCTATCTGTAAAATATGTGAAGCCTAACCTTGCAATCGTAATACTTCAGATAATTTTGTTACTATTTTCTAGGCTGTGCTCTCTAAAGCTCTTTGAATACTTGTGCCAGGTTAATTTCACTGTTTGTCAGCAATTGGAACTGATGTATCACTCATGTTACCAGTGTGAATGTTAAGGAAAGATTTCATTCAGATAAAATAAATTTATTTTGCACTTTTTTTATTCCAGAAATTGAAGTGTTTATGAGAAATTTAGTTTGCTAATATCTGACCACATACTGAGTTCAAAAAACATCCTGTGCTGCAAATTTGTGTACATATAACTATCAAAGTTTTTCCACAAATTGATTTTTTCTTTTTCTTGAATAGTACTTTATCAATCTCGTGTCTTGGAATATGTAGCAACATTACACTTATTCAATATTTATGATTTTCAAAGATATTAAAACACTAACAGCTTGTACCTAGCAAATGAAAAGCAAGGAAAACATCTGACAGAGAGACAGGCAGAAGCAAAGTTAGAACCTGATTCAAGAATATGCCAGCTGGTTCTAATGCTAACCATCACATTAGAGTAGTAACAGCTAGTCCACCTAGAAAGCATTTCCCCAGAAGACACCACAGTAGATTTCCCCAAAGTTCTTTATAAAACCAAATGAACGTATTCTGATCTTATATTGTAGATGAAATATCTGAGTCCCCAAAGTAACTGACATGGTAGCAATCTGCCAGCTGACAACATGGTCAGCAAAGACAGCAGAAATCTTCAGATCCATTCTAGAGCTGCATTCACTGTTAAAACAGCTCTGCACACCTTGTTTCAGTTAAGTGGCTCTGGTTTATTTTACTGAAGCAGAAAACAAACGCGAAATACAACAACATTGTCAAAAACTAAAAGAAAAAATAGTTATGGAATAGTCCTTTCTTGTTGAAGTCTGTCAAACTAAGCACTTTGTATATTCCCTGCATAGTCTTTACACATGCAGCTTCATTTTATCCCTTAGCAAACCATAGCACTGACTGCCAAAGTACTCAGAATGTCCAAAGGAAAAAGTGCCTAGAAGATGTAATGCACATAGCCAGTTATTAGTTGGGATCCTGATTTTGTTCTTAAACAAACAAATAAACAAACAACGACAACAGCAACAAAAGTTATGCTCAGGATCTACAACTTGTTTCAATGTTCTGTGGTCATTCTGGGCTCTATATGAAATAGAAATGTGGAGCAGGCACTCTGCTTGCAGTCACTGTGTCTCAAATAACCCGTATTACCTCTTCTCAGCTTTTTAAAGGCATAATTAGACAAGATTAGTCTAGTGCTTTACCTGAAACCTGTGCCAGTAGTGGCTGAAAGCTTTACTGCAACGTTTTTAGTTGATTCACATTACACTGATTTCATAAGCATGACCAAAGTTTCCTTCAGAAGCTCCCTCACCCACTGTTTTACTGGAAGTATACTGACTACACATGCTAAAAGAGAGTAAGAAATAGAGACAAAAATACTCGCTAGCAGGCTTACTTGATACTTTGTCAATGCCTTAGCACAAAACATTATTTAACTAACTCATAAGAAATAGAACTGTAGAGGCCTGGATTAAAGTGTAGTTTATGAGGTCTGCGTGTTCATTTATTCTGTTTTAACTGATCCATACACATTTTGAATTTAAGTGAATATCTCTAGTTTATATAGTAACATATCAACTGAATAATCTTAGTCCTTTAAAGAATATGCTGGCAGTAACATGTATGCTATATACCAAAAAGAGGCTTAATTCTTCTGCAGTTAAGGTGTAAGTAACAGACTTGGGAGCTGAAGGCTTATGTCGTCAGTCCAGGACATCAGGCCTTGTATCTGCTTTTCTCAAGTGAGTGTGCCACAAAATCACTACTTAGAATATTCTCAGGCATGCTTTTTTTGTTGCTGTTATTGTTAACTACAATGATTTGCAAAATTTCTTCCTGTTATCATTCACAGTGGCAAAAACAAGTGTACGCGTCTTGACATTTTCCAAGAGAGCTCTTTTCTCCTGACCAACACTGGATTTCAATTTTCTGACCAGTTACACTGCAAGGGGCACCCCCACTGCTTTTAGTTTCTCTAAGCAAGCATATAATTGAAATACAAACCAACCCACAAAATTCTGAGCAGATGGAAAGAGAATTACAAGGCGCAAACAAAGGAGTGTGACAAAGGCAGAACGAGGGAGCAGCTCGTTTCCAGCACAAGCAGAGAAGTCGCCTTGGAGCAGTGCGCTCAGAGCCCTGCACTTGTGGGATCAGCTGAGGATCCCCTTCATGCCATCTTCAGAAGTATTTGCCACGTGGATTTTATTATTTGCAGACTCGTTTTCTTAGTGTGATCTTGAACACGATACCCTAAGTGATCAAGTAGACTGAAATCAATTGATGAAATAGGCTAAAGATGGATAGAAATTTTATTATCAAGGGCACTGAAAATGAGGCTGAGCTACTTTAAATGCAGATATGTGTTCCCAGCTAGTCTAATCGATCCCATATAATACATGTAATTGCAACTTTATATCTTATTATTGCCTCCACAGGGGTTTTGTGGAAACAAGATGCTACACATTACACATTTCTTACCATAACACACAAACATTAAATTATGTTTATAAAGAATAGAAACATGGAAGCCTCAGTGAACAATAGGTGGCACTTTTATTCATGGCAAATCTTATTTGCAGAGACGACGCACAAGGACAGTGTTTGGCCTCCCCCAAGGTAGCACACACAAACATGCATCTCCTGCCTTCCATGAAAAGAAAACCTGCACCGAGTAATCCCTCCTAAGCAGTAAAATACAGGAGTCAGGAGTCATGTAAGGGACCAGACTAGACAACGAAATTCCAAGGCCAGTGTTTTTGGCTCTTGCTTTTGTTTTAGACTATTTCTAAAATACATTTGTTTTCTTTCTAGTAACACCTTCTGCATATTCCATTTTATTTTAATTCCCTATCTACTGAGCTAGATACACAGATCATCTTTAGAAAAATACACACTTTCTTGATTTAGTATCTTTCAGTGGTTAAAATTATTACGAGATTAAATGCTCTCACTGCTAAAACTGAATATTTAATTTCTTGTCTTCTGTCCAGCTTCAGCTACCAAGCATTGAAATTTTGTTCTAGTTGCAAATGGCAGACCAAAATTTTCTGTCATGATTTTTTTCTGTTCCCAATACAGATATCTAAGACAATGTGAACAAGTTACACCCAGCCCTTCTCAGACAGACTCAGTTCTTTCAGTCTTTCACTGGAGAATACACCTTTCATTCTGTTATTCGTGCTTTTTTTTTTCTCCATATTTCAATATCCTTTTTAGTTCACCCATCCATCAAGAATGGACACATTTTACCATGAGCTATTATCTTGGCCATAAATACACAACCAATCCATTCTTTTTTTTTCCTAAAATATTCCTCTAATTTGGCACCTACAGATCCCATTAGCCTTTTGGAGTTCAGCATTGTATTAAGAGGATGTGCACATCTCAATATTCACCATTAAATTCTTTAGTGCCTATGCAACAAATTTGTTCTATATTTCCTATCCTGTTCCTAGATATGAATTCTTTCCTTGATTTTTTTAATCCCTATGCAACAAATTTGTTCTATATTTCCCTGTTCCTAGATATGAATTCTCTCCTTGATTTTTTTAATCTCCTTCACTATATCATTCGTGCAACTAGTTTGCAATCCCAACACCAGTGCAGCAACTGTGCTTTAATTTCATAACTGTAAGATACTGTAAGTTATAGATTTCTGCATGCAAAGAAAAGTCATTCTCTTCTCTCTCATGACTTTGGCACAATAGGGCATGGCTGGTCAGGAAGTTACAGATCCCAGGAAAGGTCTCCTGATAATGGTTTTTCCTTACAAAAAAGACAAAGACCAGGTCTGTGGCTCATATAGCAGACACAGCTCTCAGTTAAATAATGGTCCTCTTCCTACCAAAAACCATTCACCAAAAAAACAAAAAAAGACTGCCAGCCTCACTAGTCCCAAAGGAGGCCAATGTCTTCCAAGGCCTTCTGAGGTGAGGTCACCGTGGACTCTGGTGGTGGCCACATGAACATCTGCATGCAGACTTCTAAAATAATGCGTCTGTCATAAATTCTTTACATTGTTTGAATGTATTCAGTGCATCACTCAAGTCTTCCAACAAATGACACTAGTTTTGACTGTGAGAGTTTTATGCACTCATGTGACACTCTTTTCCAGAAAAAAATCCCAAGTATTCCCTTACTAGAACATATTTTTTTTACAGAGAGCTCAGTGATGCACATTTCCAGATTACCTTTCATTATGATGCGTGTGTTTCACTAGTCTGAAAGAGCACAGAACACATACCCAGGTGATAGCCTGGCACACCGTCTAAAGCAAAAATGACAGATGACTAAAATGGTGTCTGATTATTAAAGTCGACCAAGCAATTTTACAATGAACAGTATGGTTACCTTTATCTCTGGGCAGTCGGTAAGGACTTGGTCTGAAGCAGGGCTATGCACCCAGCAATCAGCCTGAGCTTGAAATAATCTCTGGCCCTATCTATGTTTGCAGTGTGACAACATGAAATACATTCTTTTACACAGTATCCATTTCCTTCATTCTAGAGATGGCCAGATGAACCAGACTTAATGTCTGAATGGGGACCACTTCCTTTGATTTGTGATTTAAAAAAATAAATAAGCAGGCAAAGCTGTAAGTGTCAATAAATATCGCAAAAGTAAACTACAGAGGAAATACACAATGAAAGCTTCAGGATCAGCTCATACTTCATAACCCAGAAGTTTTCTAAATTCAACTAGTAATAGCCACAAGAAACAAATTACTCTATATTCTGCAATGTATGTCATGAAATAGTAAGTATTAAATGAGGACCAGCTGTGAAACAGAAAAGAAATAGTGAGGAATTTGTCTCTATAGGATAAAGAATAACAATTCTTCGGGAAAGACCCCTTCCAAGAAAGACAGATCATAGGGGATTAAATGTGTTCCCTAAAGGGAGACGCAAGGTTCTAGTTAAAATATGTACCCAAGAATTTAGCAAGCAAGGAAAAATAAACTAAGTATAGAGCAACACACAAGTGATCATTAGCAAGATGATGAAGACAGGCCTTAAGTTACTACAGAAGATCTTTTTTTTGTACAGAATTAATTTGGTTGACTCTGTTGCCAAGAGATGTTTGGGAGACAGCCAAAAGACTTATGGCAATAAATCAACAGGAAATAAAATAAACACAAATTACAGATATTGTCAGAAAGTTAGTGTATAAATGTCTTGCTTTCCATAGTACAAGCTAACTTATCCTAACAGTTCCAGCTATTTTTACAGAGAAGGGTATTTCTACAAAACTTGGCACTGACCCTGTGGACAGTCAAAGGAACTTTCTAGATGGAATAAGTGGAGAGAGGCAAATAAATCTTCCCTATGAACAATACATCTTTTTTTAAAAAAACAACTGAAGGGATTGATAATGAGAAGAATGTGACAATGTATAATTCCCTCCATGGCTAACCAGTGCCTATATTTATTGACACTGGTCAGTTCTCAGATGAGAAAGAACTTCAGGAAAAGCCCAAACACTACGAAGCGTGATGGCTAACACTACCAGCGGAACTTGTATCCTTTGTGAAAAGTCGTGATATCAGGAAGCATAGAGAAGAGTAAAGTCATTCTTCAAATGAATTTTTAAAAAGACTAGGGTGCATGCAGTCATGAAAAACTCATAGCACTGCTCTGTGTAATCACTGCGTTTGGGAATATAGCAAACTATATTCTGTCCTTCTAAAAAGGTGCCTGTTTTACCTCATTTTGAGAATACATTCCTTCATAGAATCCACTCTGTTATGCAAAAGTACATATAATTTATGTTGTATTTTATCACAGCACAAAGGAAGATTTTTAAAGGAAAGCAGTGACCCCTTTACATATCAAGTTTTCAGAAGATATCTTCTGGGGTGAAATCACCATATATACATAGCACAATTATAATCAGCAACATTATTTCCTTATTTGAGAGGAATATTCCTTCCATATAGTAAACAGAAAGATCCAAGGATCAAACTATCCATCCTTCCATGTCAAGCAGTCCACATATAAGCAATTGGAATGAATAATTTGAAATAAAAGCAATACAGAAATCTTACTCTCCCCATTCCTCTCCCTCCTCTGCCCATATATACACCCCACAGGAGAGCTGTGGTGCTTAGCAGCATGATAAAATGATACTCCAATACCAGCCACTTTAGGGAACCGACTTTCAGCTTCCAGAGAGTCTTTAGGTTGGCCTTATTGCTTAGGTTGTACAGTCAGAAAGTTATTTAGCTGTACACATTATGTTCTGAGTGGGCTGAGTGCATGTAATTTATGACTGTTGCACTTTAATGCATATTTAATAAAGCTGCAGACATTTATACACCAAATCAACTGTGTCAATTTTGTTTGCTTTGGGAGGATGGAGATGTCCCATGGCAATGCTGACACTCCTAGTGAGAGATTTGAATTGTAAGACATTTCATTTGAGAGGAGAGCACTTTTAATATACTGTAGCTTGATACAGCAAAAATAATCAGCAAGGGCTGACTAACAGACATAGGGAATAAGAGAAATAGGATAAGTCTTGTAAAGAGTCTCACCTTTTGCTTTCAGACAAAAGAAAAAAATTAGATACTGGCTGGCTCAGAAAACCCCCAACCAACAAACAAAGCGGACAAATTTCACTTCAAACCAGGCTTTAAGGGGACAAGGGGAGTGTATGAGAAACAGGGAAAGGAGGATAATCTTTCTAAATAAGTACTGTCTACTGAAGTTCTGAGCATCATTTTTTTTCCATACAAGGACAATTGCATAAATAAAAGGGGCTTTTCTCCTCTGTCATTGAGATCCAGTGCAGAAGCAGACTCTACCTCCTGATTTCTGTTCCTGTATTTAGATACAGAGGTAAATCCATCCTTTTTTATTATTTTTTAAATTTATTTTATGGGAAGCATGACTTGCTATATTAATTGCAATTTTAATCTCAGATATTTGTACTCATTACAAGGAAGATACATTAGTATTTCATAACTTCTCATGGTTTGTCTTAATCAAATCAATGAAAATGTTAGGGCAACAGTATCAACTGCCTTAATAATATATAAGGCAGAATAACAATCCTTCAGGAATACAGTTAGCTATACATGAAAAACGTCTTACATCCAGCAACGAAGTCTATATTGAAGCTAGCTCTGTTATTTAAGGGGAAGATCTGGACTGCAGTCTTGATTTTGACAGCCATTCATATGGATATAGTGTACCTAGCCAAGCCTCGATACTGCTAATAGCAGGGGGGTCTGCAAGGATTAACTCCTTGGCAGATTTGAAGGGACCATGCCAAGTTGCACACTGCTGCAGCTATACAGCTAGCAGTAGCCAAAACAGCTAATTTGAACATGTGTGGATATGTCAGAGCACTGATTTCAGGACAGACATGCCCTTTAATGCCCAACTCATGCCCACCATCAACAGCATGACTACTGCTGCAGAATTAGATTGTTTGCAGAATTTCATTTTTATATAATAGACAAGACCAGCTCTGCTTGGTAATGAGACACATAGCGAAATAAACATCCATGTTTGAATTTGTCTTTGATTGAGGATCCTAAAATCTGAACTAGCCAACGTGACCAAGAGGTGTTCAAAGTGCCGAAGCCAAGACTGCACCGAGACATACACAGTATATATTCTGAGAGGATCGATGACATTTAAAAAAATGTAGTCCTAATTGAAGGAAAGAAGGAACTGTAACACTCAGCAAAAGTGTCTCAGGGCATGTTTAATTTCTTGTAAAAAATACATTATATATATATACATATATTCCAGTATAAACCACAGTAACAAGAAGAACCTGGAGATTACAAGCCTCTTGTTTTTTAATCGAATATCTACCTTTCTTAACCCCCACAGAAGCTAAGACTTTAATACGGAAATATGTGAATCTTTCTAAATAAGGACTATGATATTTGATCCTACATGCATGCAGTGTTTTCCAGACTGAGAAACAAGGGAATGTGACCGAAAAGCTGCATGTGCAGTAAGTTTTTCTGGAGACAGGGTGTTTTTGTTCTAGCATCAGAGGAGAGCACGTTAAGGCTAAGAGCTGTATATTCTCAAAGCATGATTTACTCCTGCTCATCTTGTGCCACTGACTCTATACTCATTGTAGATGATGACAGTACAAAATCATTTAAGGCTACAAAATCCTTCTAAATCAATACTGCTCAGTCCAGCAGTTCAAGGGTGCAAAAAATAGACTGTATTGACTGCTTTCTATTCTACTGCATATATTTAAATTGGACCTTGAGATGACCATTTATTACACTGCATGTTATGGGTTCCCCAAAATAAATGACTTTTTGACATAAACTTTCAGGCATTCTAAATCCAACTTCCACACTGCTTGAGGCTAGAAATTTCATCTAAATATTATTGAATTCCAGCACAACATTAGCATGCAGAGATATTTACAATAACACAGCCATTACAACTCAATCAAAAGCTGATTTCAGCCAGAATTATGCAGAATTAAATCTTGCAGGATTCAAATTATTAAAAATCAGAGACTCAATAAAGTGTGGTCTAGGAGTCCCATTTATCAAGGGAGCAGAAGTGCCTCTACAGTTATAGTGACTTTTTCATATATATTCTGCAAGAATTTGCATGCATTTTAAAAGATCTGAGTTTAATTCTTATGGAATTCGAGTAACTACACTATATTTATATGGCAAGAGGAGCCAACTCAGAATCATTTCTTTATGTTTTCCTTTCTGCATCTTATATTTTAAATACATTAGTTTTTATTTCTGGTTCCCACTAGTAGAAAGACACTAAGCCAAAATGAGAGAAATGTATGTATGTTTTGTTCCAATAAAAGCTGAATCAATGTACCATTAAAAGTAGCTAGAATGAATTCAAAGCAACAATTAAAAACAACATTGTTATGCAAATAGTGTATTGAAAGTAATCTCTCACTTATTATAGCTGACCAGAATGATTGTTTGCAAAATTCATTATATCCATTTTGGCCCTTTTCCAGCTAACCGAACACGAGCAGGGGCAAAGAGTCCAGTTCTCCAAAGAAAGGCTTCTCTCCCCATATGCTCCCCATCCCCTTCATCAAAATCCTTCAATCAAAACACCCCATCATTCACTGCACAGTTTTCACTTTTAACTATTCAGTGTGTGATAGAAGGAGTCCTGGCCCCTGTCTCACTGCTTTGGGAAAGTATGAATCCTTTTCATCCCGCGTTTGTCTCCAAACCACAGCACTAAGATCCTAACCCACATGCTTCCAACACTCACGATGAAGGGCTAGTTTGGCCCTTTACAAAATAAGAGAAAGAAGAAAGGAAGAGATCTTCAGCCAATGACTTCAACTGCCATTCTAGAGCAAATAAACATGTAGTCATATAACAATGATACTGAACTAATAATGCAGGTTTTTAAACCTATATTATCTATTTCTCTGGTTTTGTCCCTCTTTTATAAATGATGTTAACTACATTTTTGAGTGGTTCCCAATCACGATTGTAGTAAACAGATGTAATGAAATAATGTCACATGCAGAAGTTAAATGTTCAGTCTGAACACTTGTTTAATTTGAAAGATGATTAAGAATTGCCATTGGCAAAGATGAAATACCGCAATTTTGGTGACACAGTCCATTATAACAACAACCAAAATATTCTAAATAGCCTAAAACTACATTATTCAGTCATGCCAAAAGAAAATGTCTTGTGCATTTTCACAATAGCAAACTTAATTAGCCTTGATCATAGAAAATTTTCCCAGGGAAATAAAGAACTGAATTACCTTGTTCCTACCCCAAGCTACTGCATATAAAGCCAGACGACACTGGCTAAAGCAGCAGCCATAGGCAACATACCTGGCACTCCAGGCAGGACAAGCTTAACAACACGGACCCACTTTGTGGTCGTCTCCCACCCAATTCTTCTCTCTTGCCCTGCAGCAGACACTGAACACAAACAGGTTCTCCAGGACACATCTTCATAAACCAAGCTGTACTGCACAACTGGGACCGCTCTCTCCTTTGGGGCACTCCTAACAGCTTCATCACATGCACTGCAATCACTACAGTTTTGACTACATGAGGATCTGACCCCAGGCTTTCTGCTCTCATGGCTAGAAAGGAAGGATTTGTCTAGGATCTGCCATTCCCCAACTTTAATTTCATCCTTATTTAAGATTAATTCCAAATTGACCAATAATTCTTTAAGTAAACAGCTCAAAATTAAAGGGAAATAAGCTTAGTATAGCTCAGTCAGCAGTAAGAACAATCCAACAGCTAAACCACCACTAAGAAAAGGTGTTAAAACACCATCTGTAGATATATTTAAAAAGGGATTATAGGACACACTGAAGATTAGATGATCTAACATCTCCTCCAGATGTAATCTCCATGATTCTATTGTTCAATTGGCTTAACAAAGCACAGTAGTAGTAAAGCACTCACATAAAGTCCAACAGTACATGAAAAATTCCCATTGCCTGAACAAGGAATGGTCATATAGTAATGACCAGTGTCTTGATTTTAAAATTATGACCCACAAAATTGAAAGTGTGTTTTCTTCACTCCACTGTACTGCTATTTTTTCTCATTTTTATTTGTGCACCACTGTATTTCAGAGAACATACAAGGAAACAAGTTATATAATACTGGCCAAAATTTACTTTCAGTGCAGGACACAGACCACATCTGAAGTTAATGAAAACCGCAAGGGCACAAATAGTGGCAGAATTTGTCCCAACATAATACAAAATTATACACCTGAAGAGAGTGAAAAACGAAAATAAGAAATCAGGTAATTTAAAGGTAGAGGTTGCAATTTCTATCAAACTTTGAATGTCTACCATTACATGCTCTTTGACATGTCCAATAAAAAGAGATTATTTTGCACTTGGGCAACATATTTTAATGTCACTTAAACTTTTATGCTATAACAAACGTCAGAAAATGAGCTCTTGCTCAAAGAAAGCAGATGATTTGTTTACATTGAAACTTTGTTGTTGTTTCCCTGGAGATTTCTGAAATAAAATGGTAAAACTACTACAGGGAAAGTATGTCTACATGTGCATTTGTGTCAGAGAGAGAGACTGTTTTCTCAAAAATAAAAATAAAAGAGCAGCCCTTTAAAGACTTAAAATCTTTAAATCACATTTATGAAAGCTAATATTTTTAATAGCCTTTACTATGGATGAGTAATTTTTTTTCATTCACAAATGAATACATGAATTAAGACACATACTCAGACAAAATTGCAAGTATACAAAGACATGTAATTCAGATATCCCTTATAAAAGTACAAGTACAAAGTTAACAACAATGCTTCAAGAAATCATCTGTAATGATTTTGGCTCATTATATATTTTTAGCACAAAGGGAACTATCAAATGGAATCTTGAGATGGCATTTATTCATAAAGAAAAGAAAGCATATCTTTTACATCCAGTGTTCCCCAAAGCACTTTGAAAATCAGCACCTTAGGCACACACTGGTGTGTACTGGAAATGTACAGCACCAGAGCAGAGCTTTGGAAATTATCCCATCTTTTAAGTACAAAGGAAAGTCCCTGACAAGAGGAAAGGAATTTCAACCTTTCTTCTCAACTCTAATAAGTAACAAGGAAGGGTGTTTCTACAAGGCAGCCACCGGAAATAGTTCCACAGATGTCAACAGGGCATTTCTTTAATACAACTTACAATGCTAAATTTGACAGCAATCTTCCTGCAGACTTCAAATGGAAGAAGAATAAATGTGTATTAAACTAAAGATGAGCACTGCCCAGCTTTTCTTGATGACTGAGATTACAACCCTTCCACCTGGGCGTGAGCAGGCTGTACCCCACACCAGCTGAACTACAAAGATCCCTTTTTTTCCCAACAGTTTTGATGCATATATGGGAATTACTGAAACAACAGTACTAAAAAGGTATTAAACGCACACTTTCTTAAGTTTTATTTCTCATGTTCTCAAACAGTATGAAAGCATAACAACAGGGTGAGAACATGACTTTTTGTGTTTGCACAGCACCTACCACAAGTTTGCAAAACTATCGAACGCAATGTGGAGGTCCAGCTCTCACTTAGATTAACGGGGAACAGATACCCCAAATCCTCTGTGATCGGCCATAACAAATATAGTATTATCATCTTTTACGGTAGTTCATCTCAAGTCAATTGCTTTCTAACTGTAAAGCAATAAAAATTTGCTCCACGCACTTTAAAATAAATAATTCACAAAAAAGGAAAAATGAAAGTTCTGAAATAAAGACAAATGAAAGAATGAAAATTCTGTTAAAGAAAAATATAAGAATCAGTAAATTATACTAAAAATATTTTCTGCTAGAGATAGAAACGTTTGAAAATGCATTTATTTATTGAATTTTAAAATAGCAAATATATTTGTTTGTAACCTGGAAAACCTTATATAATTTTCTTTTTTTTTCTCTGTCAGGACAGAAAGCCTTACAATCAATTGTCCATACTCATCTTGACTTTCACTACTTTTAAGGACTGTCAATTCAGCGAGCTTGGCTCATTCCTAGTTGATTTTCATGGGATTTAACCCAGACCATTTCTAAATGTTACAAAAATTACTTTGTATGATATATTACTTCTTTTAATCAAATACAATTTTTTCTTCTAATTGTCACTGCTATGGCAAACTCGCAGGGGATGGTCTGACTTGTGTACATTTCTGACAGTGAAACCGGTAACAACAGCTGCTTTGTGCCAGCCAGCGCATGTACCGTACCTCTCAAGCCTTGTCATTCACATCTCCCCTAATTACCAAACATCTGCTTTCCATTTCCATTAACACTGCACTACCAGCTTGTCTAGTTTAATACCAATGACCCTTGACCTCCCCCAAGGAAGGCACTTTCTGTCAAAATCCCCCAAAAGCAGCCAGCTCTACACACTAAATTTGTATTAAAAACAACAACAAAAAATCGTTACCCAAAGGAAAAGCCTGCAAGCAGATAAATATGATTAAAAGTAATTCTGAACAAAAGCAGAAGGAAACATCCCTTGCAAATTGTGTTCTATGTCTCCAAGAAGCTTAAGAAATGCCTTAAACACCAGAAACCTGAATATCAAGTGCAATATAAAGCAATGGGATGCATGACATGTTACAGTAACAGCCTATAGGATAGGATGACTGCATATCTGGCAAATATAGAACTATTATCTGTAATGATATCTGTCTGTTTAAATAGAGACCATAATGGAAGGTCCCAACTGCCTTTATTATTTTTTTAATTATAGGTTATTATAATGGTGTTAATGTTCACTGGTTAATCCAGGATCCTAAAATTCAAAAGAATTATGACTCTATAACTTATAGCAATTCTTTTTCTTTATTCCAGGTTGTGATCTCATAAAAATTTATTCCTATTTGGAAATCAGATGGTACTTAAAATATTTAATAGCTTCATCTTGTTTTCAAGTTACAATATACTATAAAAGTGCAAGAATAAAAAAAGGTTAAAAAAGGGGAAACGTCTTCTTTTAAAATAACTGTAGGATATTACCATTGCCCTCCAAATCACAGAAAAGTCTAAGTTTTCCTTAAGCTTGATAATTTTCTCACACTGGACAATGATGTGTAGCTTAAGAGAAAGTGTTCCTCAAAATGAAATCGATGGGAAAGGGATATCATACTGTAGGAATTCTGACAATAAATATGATGAAATTCAAGCTGAGCCTCTCTCCTTTCCACTACAATAATCTAATACATATTTGCTTTTCTGCTCCAAAGTTTTCCATGTAGCTACTCCATTAACTGTGAGGCAAATATCCAGAATACTGAGGTATTTGTTTGTCTCCATGACCCAGAAATGCTATTGCTAGAAATACTGGCAGTGGGTTCATTGCCTTTTACAGCACAGCTCATTTCTACTCAGGGGATGGACATTCAAGAAAGATTTACACCAGTGAAAATGCAATTCTAGAACATATTCCTCAAATCTGTCAGATATTATATGTTCAAACTTAACTTTATTAATAAATGTGAAAGATAAATTGCTGATGGCATGGGAAGGAAAATCAGAAGGTAAAATCATTAGCAGGCAATAATACAACATCTTGCTCTTTTATACCACTAAATATAAAAGCATTTATGGCACTTTGCTGCAGGGAATCTGCATTGGCATCGGCTCAGTGTTAGTGGATACTACCATAGACAATGAAACAAAGGAGAATTGAAGAGAGAGGTGATGATTTGGGGTGGCCGGGCAGTTTTTTGTTGCCTTTTTGCTAACAGAAAAAGGTGGCAGGCTAAAATGTTGGAAAAATAACGGTAAAGACTGTGGGGTTTCAATGTATAGTATCGTTCTAATTGTCAACCTCCTCCAAGAACCTATCACAGAAAAACAGTTTAAAGGAAAGGGGGAAAAAAATGATCTTTTAATCTCAACAATAAAAGTGTTCCAGCCTTTGTATCTGCTGACTTATAAAAAAATGCTTTCTAACAACAAAAGATGGAGCAGTAATTACATAAATCTCTTCATTCTTGATGAAGACACAATGGAGTATAAGGAAATCAATAGTGTTTCTGCTGTAATTCTTGTTTTTATTATGAGCTGAAAGCAAACTTGTTAAAATTGGATTCTGCTTCTTGTATGTGTGTGTCTGTGTGTATGAAAAAAAATAAATTAAAATCCAACAACACCGAAGCAAGAACACACAGCCTTTGAAAGCTTGGAAATTATTTTCACTCTAAAATACTTAAGACTTATGATGCTGTGAAATCTTACATTAGGAAATGGGTATTATAAGAACAATTTAGCATTTTACATATATCTTGAAAAATTGATAACATAAAAAAATACTGTTTTAGTGGTTGTTCTGCAGACAGCCAAAATGCCTAAAGGTTACCAACAAAATTGAAATCCATGTATTAAGTAAACTAAATGCACCCCGAAGTCAAATGTTTCCACCTTATTTTCAATAAATTGGCTGTAATGATTTTATCCCACAACATACATTTATAATATATGCCGCTCGAGAATGAGTAATACTGTTGATTTTGCAAAGAAAAGGTGGAAATTATTGCATTTAAAAATAATTAATAGATGGGTCTGCATACCTTTGAATTAAATTAAAAGAAAAATATTTCTTTTTTGTGGAGATGATTGCATTCATATCCTGTTTGGTGTGAAAAGTAGATTCCAAAAAGCTTTTAACTAATTTGTTCAATTTGTTTCAAAGCCAACATGAATAGGCTTGGTGCAAATTCAGATTCATTAAAACTTAATTAATATGCATCATTATGCAAATGAGGTTGCAGTTAATGAGTTCTTAAAAGAAGCTTTCTTTAATTAGTTCAGTTTTAATGGCATCATCATTTATCTGACTTGTTTTTAAAGCCACATGACATACAAAAAGTGACCATCCTCTACAATGTTGCAGTTTTCTGTTTCCTAATTGTGTTTCATCTTAATTCTTTAATGCTGAAAACTTTGAAAAAGTTAAATGTTTTGATGTTCAGTTCTACTGAATGTTATTTCAATTAAAAATACACTGTTTTGTTTAGACTAGAGATGTGTCTCTGTTCCTTTTAGTTATTTTGCCTCCTATTATCTAGTCACTGTTGTTTTTCCCTGTTATATATACAGGAAAAAAAAAGGTGAGATATGTAACTGTAATAATTCTTACACTCTGGGATGATTTATTCTATGCATTATTAGTTGAGTTCAGAAGGTTATATCTATACTCACAACACTTTACTAAAATGTGAGAGTTCATTGAGAAGCAATACTACTAGGAGAATCAGAGGAGAAATGTTGGTGTGAAACTAAACAGGTTAAACAATAACCTTGGGAAATGAGGAGACAAAAGCAATGCACTTGCACAACATTCCTTTAGTTTCATCTCTGGAAGCTTCAGAAACATAATAAGTTTTAAAATATCTTTAAATCTACAAAATATTGTGCCACATAATTACAATTATGTTTTGACAAGCTTTCTTCGGAATGTAAGTTGTATAAGGGGAAAAAATTATAATTCTTTTACAAAGGTGTCATTTGCAATACAGTAGGACGAATGATTCTTAGAATATGAGACTAGTAAGATCCTTGCAATGATCTAAACCTGACCGCTTGCATATGGTAGTCAAAAGAAATAATGAGACTCATGTGCTTTGTTGCTTGAATTTCAAAACATCTACACCTTAGTTTTCAAGTAACACAGAAATTGCTTGCAGTGACAGTAAACTTAAACTTTTTGTAAATTATTTTTGCTTTTCCCCTGAAATTGATATAATGCAGCAGAGTGCTGGTCTGCAGCTATGGGTGCTGGTTATGAGTTAAACTTGATTCCAAAAAATACATATACAATTCTCATGTTTGCACCTCAGATTCTGATAGGCAGTTCTATCCATCAGAGTGTAACACTTACCGAGACGTTTGTATGCTTTTACCTTTTGTTTATTCACATATCAAACAGAAAGGACTTATGTCAACACAAAGACTCCTAATGTTTCCAGTGAGCTCTGGAAAGGGCTGTTGACATATTACATATTAAAGGAAAAAGGCTACTCTTTACACATTTCTGTTTAAATCTGTAGAGCTATTTGCATGAGCAAGGACAATTTACCTCACTATGCACTTGAGGGATGAGACATTCAACAGATAGTTCTTTCCTCCAACCTCATTAGTTAGTGACCATCAATTACAGCAGAACCTGTGAGAGGAAAGTTACTTTTATAATTCCCTGTGAGTTTTGTAAATACCCTGTGTGTTGTGGTACTTTTTCCAGGCTGCTCCTCATTTAAAAGATCACTATCAACGAGATGGAACAACAATAAGAATTGATACCTAAGTAATCTGGCTTCAGTATATGCAGCACAGAAAAGTATATTTTTAAGGGATGTTTTAATGTGTAAAACAAGCCTGAGGAGACAGTACCATGAAGAGGAGGCCATATGGGAAAAGGCAGGGGTGACTGTGAGACTCTGGCAAAGGATGGAGTAAAGGAAGGGGGGGTGTAAGATCTGAGACATGAAGAAAATGACCATTCGCATACAGAGGCAGATAAAATGCTAATAGTAGAGGGCACCTGAAAATCATCAGTAAACACTCACAACATATTTGTGATTTGAGAAGCTGAGGTGACAAAACGTAACCAAGAAACTTAGAACAGAGGGCTAAAATTTCAGTATTTTGACCAGGTTTTTCAAATAGAGCAAATGAAAATTAGTATGTCAGCTCCAACACTCCATCATCTCTGGACTTGCTCAGAGAGTAGCTACAGGAAGCTCTGCTTTGCCTCTGATTCTTAAATGGCTGCACAGGCCAACACAGACTTATTCCAGCTTCTAGCAGAAGTCTAAAGCAATCTTTTCTGTGTCATCCATGCTTCACGCATCTCAACTTACACGTAAGTTGGCCAAGCTCTGAAACTAATCAGGCACCTCTCCACCCGTTATCTTCATCATCTCAATGCCACCAAAAACCTACACAAACACTTCATGAGCTAAACAGATATACAGCAAGTCCAGCTTTCCTAGGATTCCTAGAAGGAAAATTTCAGCTACTCAAGGGATGTCTGACTATTTTACTCCACTTCCAGGAGTGCTTCACATGGAAGAAGATAGCAAATGAAATCCATAGTACCAGCATGAGAGGCTTCGGTGTGGTGTGTGGGTTTTTTTTGTTGTTTTATTTTTTATTTTTTTCCCATTGTCACCTACTTCACCTGTGGAGGGCGGAGGGGGTACACAGAGGCTACCTTGTAGCCAGGGCTACAGAGTGTCAGCTTTGTCACCTTCAGGAGAGGATTGGTGGACAGAATCCAAGAGTTTCCAGGTACCAGTCGCTGCCCAGAGCATCTATGCATTCCTGTAAGCTTGTTGTTCTACCCAGTATTACAAATATTTCTGTGACTATGCCTTTTAACAATTAATTGCCAAACACTGATATTAAATAGCAAACATTTTGACAGGGCAAATTCCTCTTCTTTCTTTCATTCTTCTCTTCTCATATAAATATTACAACTAATTAACATCATTTCTATAAGACGAACAGAGTTCTTCCACCCACGAGTTGTTCTATCATTTGAAGCCTGGGTCAAATATCTAAAATGTCAAACTATCATCATTAAATTGATGTTTTAATCCTCCTTAATACATGACAGAAATGAGCTGTCAATTACTAGAGGAATATTGACATTTTATTCCTGACATCAGTTTCAATGGAAGGAATAAAACACCAATTAAACAACAATTATACACCAAAGTATGACATGTTATATATTTGACATACAGTACAATAATAATAATAAAAAAGACTTCTTACTAATAGTGAGGAGGAGTTTATTAAGAACATCAATTACCTTTTGTCTTGATGCTTTATCTTCATACACTTTTGTTCTCTGGAGAAAGTTATGGCCCAAAACATCACTGGCCTCAAGTTAAAGCAATGAAGGAAAAGCACACGGGAAGTATTGGGGGAGCTGTCTGAAATTCAACTAGCTCTCAACACTTCCAAGGATGGAAGTCCTTCTGCAAGGACAGAGACAGGAGAAAAGATACAGACATATTAAAATAGGAAAACTAATTTTAGGAAGGTTGCTTCTGTTTGCCAATGTTTTTTCTTTGATATTGATTCCCTTTTAACTTTCAGCACCCCTCAATCTGCACTCACATGTTGAGGAAGTGTTACTTTAGATGCAAGGAAAATGCTGTTCCAACAAATCACATGGTTTCAGGGGATTCATCTATGCTGGATTCCCAGCAGAGCTCTAATCAACCATTAGTACCAGCTGTGTGTATGCCACAAAATCACTCTCCAGTGATTGCAGGGAGAAGGTAAGTATTGGTTGAGCTCAACTGTATCTTTTATTTTAGAGATAGCAACCAGCTAGCATGCGTCAGTTCCTTCACCATTTCCAATGCCAACTCTTTGTGAGAAAGTTTCCTCGTATTAGGCTTGAATCCCCCATCTTTCTGGGGGATTGCCTGTAAAAAGATCTTTCTGTCTATGAGTCCAGGATATCTAGAATTGCCATGTGCTCCCATTCTCACATATCAGCATTAGAAGCTCTTCTTTTAATGTCAAGATAAGGTGGGTTTTGAAGGATGGCTCTCTATTTTTAGAAAAAAAAAGTTTTAGGATCTACTTAAATTCACCTTTTACAGTTTCACCATTGACTTTCATTGACACCAGAACTGGGCTTTATTTTTAAGTATCATACAGAAGCATTTCCTTGGGTTGAGATTCTTTAATTAAAATGTTCTTTAACTGAGGACAGTCATGGCAAAAAAAATCTATTTTCAGACACCCCACTTCGCATAGAAGGTTTTAGCAGCACATTGTCAGGAAGCCTGAGTGTGTCATGCAAACTGTCTTCAGTAGAAGACAGCCAACAAATTCTGCACTCAACCAACCACAAACCATATTGGATATTGGTTGTATTTACATTCAATGTGAAAGCTTCATTATATTTCCAAAGGTGGGAAAAAACCTTAGACTGAACAGGAATCAGTTCCTAGACTATCATTAGTGTCTCTCAAGTACAGATAAGAATGCTTAATTCTGATTTTCTGCTCAAGTAAAGAAGGAACTATTCTACTGGAAAATTGTGTGAAAGCACACAGACTGAGTTACAGTGGTTCAAAATATTACCATCCATCAGCTGATTTGTGGTAACCTGTCACATGCACATCCCAAACTATCCCCGCTGGAAAGGAATTTTTTTTTTTTTTTTTTAACTAGACGCCTCTCTGGACAATCAGTAACTCATTAAACTGCAGTTTTTCCATTAAACAGTGACCCCTCTTTCATTCTCCCCCTAAGTTTTATACTCTTCAGCAACTCACACCTCACTTATATTTAAGCAAGTGTGACAGTATTCATCACTTGCTCTTACCTTTCATTTTGCAATCATTCTCCTGTGGTGTAAATGACACAACACAATGGAGAATCAAACATATTTAGAGACCATCCTGAGATACCATCTCCTTTATGTGCCTCTGATCCTTTTGCCATTGAAATAACTGTCTCTTCAGCTAAACAATGTACTTGAATAGTGAGTCCCTTTGTCTCTTAGACAGGATGTTCTCACGTGGTTCTTCTTAGTGAACATCCTTCCTTTTTTTCCTCCTAGGCACCCTTTCTGTAGATACTATTTCTCCTACAGCTGACCTGGCAGGCTGATAAAGAAAAACAAAAATACATTTTATTTATGAAGCACCCAAGAAAACTTTGTTTATCTAGTTGTAAAACACTGTAAGGGGTAGGCAGTAAATAGGAAAGAGAACATAAAACTGATGAGCGCTTACCCTCTATTCCCTATTGATGCTTCTACTTAGCCCTGCTTAGCATTTCAATCTATATAAAGTCAATGGGCCATATAACCTTCTTCTACATACACTAACCAATTAACATTATTCTTTGATAGGAAGAAGTTTAGGGGATGTTTTTTCCTGTTTGATTCAAAGTAACATTGTTACTGAGAAACAATGATGAAGAGTGCAAGTAGGTGCATTTCTCTGAAGAAGACTACTGATTGTAAATACATCTAAACTACTGAAAATATGCATTTATTTTGAATAAAAGAGCCATTTAAGAAGTACTTTCTTAATACTAAGTAAATGGTCAAGATTCTCATTACAACAGTTACAGTTGCAAGATTACTTAGGTAACCATTAATTTAAACATTAATAAAAAAGGATAGAGTAAGATATAGCAAAGTAAAAAATGATTCTTTTGGATTAAAATACAAAATGATCTCTTTCTTTTGTGTGGAAAAAAATAAGTTTGTCAAGTTCACTTTGTTCAGAGCACGTTTACACACCATTTCACATGCAGCTTCTCAAGCACTAACAATAATGCCTCGATACTTGCAAACTCTTCAGAGGAAACAGATTAGATAGTTTGGCTGGGGAAGGAGGTGGGAGGGCATCCCAAGCATCTAAGAGAGTCTATAGGGGGTTACTTTGAGGGAACCTTTCTACCAATATTCCAAAAGCCCAGATTCAGCAGCTTCAGTCAATACTTCTTCTTCAATATGCTTGCATCTTACCACCTCAATATCATAGTAACAAGTGTGCAAATGACTCTTTTAATATCATCAGGAAATTGGCCTCAATTTTATGACTTTTTTCTTCACTCCACCTTCACTCTTCAATTATGGTTTTTAAGACTTACCATAATCACTACCATCAGAAAACCAGCAGAAAATGTCTCAACAGCAAGGGAATGACTCAGTGTCTTGCAGATTGCCAACCATTCCATTTGCTTATTAAGTACTTCCAGAAAATACCTTTTATTTCATATTTCTGTGAGATGTTATTCAAGCTCTTCTAGCCTTCTTTTCATTGGCTTCTCATCCATAACACAGGCAGCAGTACCAAATATTTGGACAGACCCAGGCACGTGTGGTTCGGCGGAATGGTAGTAATTCATGAGAGCTGTTATACACTGGTAACGCAGGAAACTCACAAATCTCTGTAGTCTAGCAAGTAACAAAATAAAGGAGTCTAGTGTTTTTAATTCAGAACACAAAATCAGAAATAGGCAGATGAGATATTTTTGAACAGGTAGTAAAGGGGATAGGCCAGGATCTAATGACAACGGGAACGTAACTTATTGGATCAGCAATAGTGTGGGACACAACCTACCCAATATATCCTTGTATGCAGCAGAGAAAATAACAGGTTAAAATCTGAATATTCAAAGTAATTTGAAAGAATGTTAATAGGAAAAATAGGAAAAAAATAGGAAATAATAATAGGAAAAAAAATGTTTGTGACCTGAAAAAACAGCAAAAAACCAGGTAGTAATACCACAACAGTGGAGCACACAAAAGAAAAATCCAGCAAACTTGGAAAATTACTGGCTAAAATACAATGAAAGTACAATCTAGATAAATTATTACAGAAAAAAAAAAACTATTCGTTGAAAAGATTATTAATCCCATATTTGGGATGCTGCCTCTAAGGAGCTTTTTCTAAATCTGGCAATATTCAAAATTTTCCTCAACAGCTTGGGTAATATAATAAAGAATAAATTTACAAAATCTGGGTAGGATGACAAGACAGAGCTTAGAATTCAAAACAACCTCAATATACTTACAGGAAAAGTCCAAAAACAGAGAAAAGTGCAAACCACGTCATATAGGGATAAAAGAAAATCACGTGCAGGAATCTACAGCGGGCAGTAATTGCCTAGGCTAGTACTGCAGGCAGTGTTTAACGGATTACAATACATCTCAGACTGAATATAAGCCAGTGCTGGCACTGCCAGAAGTGTTAAAGTCATTCTTGGATTATTAACAGGAGTATCTTAAAAGGAAGAGAGTTATTCTCCTCAACCAGGAATGAAGTGTCCTCAGAGTAAATGTGTCTAGCTGGAGCACTCTGTTCAACAAAGATGTAGACCAAATTTGCAGAAGTGTCATAAAAACAGCAAGATGATTAGAAAATATGTCCTGTAAAGAAAATTTTTGGGAAAAGAATATGTTTAAAATTCAAAAGAATGAGGAAGGAAGCTTTCCCATATGTAAAAGATTCTTACAAAGATTGGAAGCAAGACTGCTTTATGCTTACTGAGGATGAAAGAGCCTAGCTAATTTGTACAAAGGAAGATTTGTTAGACATTAAAAAATTTTCAAAGTATAAGTTAATAAATGAACCAAGTTCACTGGCTCAGCATCATCTCAGAAATAACCACTACCAAGGTTATTTCTGTATATCATCAAACAGAAGAAAAGAATGGACTTAAAGTTTAATGTAATCAAGTATCCCACAATGCAAGTTTCCCCATACTTCCTCTATAAATTCTCTTCCTCTTGGAAATCTAATTTCTTTCTTTTTACCTCTTTCTTTTTGGCCTACTTGGAAGGCCCACGTCTGGAACCTGGTCAGGCTGATGGTTCAGAACCTTGTTCTCTTTTGCAGTTTACATTTCCCCCCTTGCTCTTAGGCCAATGCTGCCCTTCCTCCCAGATAGCTCTTCTCTTTGTACATTTATTTCTGGCAATTCCTCTAGAGGCAAAAGTACAGATGAAAGGCTACTATATAATAACCTTTTACACATGCTCAGTCCATAGAACAAACAAGATAAAGAATTTTACACAAAGAAATAAACATTTTACACTAAATTGGCTCCAAGTTTTGTGATTTTGACTAACAAACTACTGAGGAATAATTTTTGAAGTGCAGATGATTACAGGGCTTTCTCCTCATTTATGATATATGTTTGTTTGCTCCATTTCATGTGGGCAAGAGACTGTTTCTAGCTAATTATTTCATCTCTCTGGTAGTTGCAGTTACATGCCAGCAGTCTATTAAAATGAGGAAAGTCTGTTCCACTTTCCTTCATGTGTTCTTAATGGATCCCTATCAGCAGACTTAATCCTAAGGAAGCTCTGGACTCATACTCAAAATCATTCCATGTGCTTAAAACCTTGCCTCTCAAAAGCATACCACAGCCTCCTGCCTTCAGCTCCTCTCTCTTCCAATGCTGTCTTGGAATGTGGTCTCTCCCTTAGCTTTTCTGAGCTGTTTCCAGCATAGATTGTTGACGTGGTCCACCTAGACTGTACCCACGACCCCAGCACGGAATGACTTCTCTATATAAACTTCTTCAACATTGAGCATATTGAGACTTCAGTTTTGGTTAAGGTCTACACTGTAAATAACAGCAATTATCAACTCTCCTCACAAGCTTGCCATCACCAACTCTGATTAATAAAAGGCAACCTGACAATCTGAGAAAGCAAAGTAGTTCTGTTGTTACATATTTTCAACTTACTCTCAGACCTAAAAAAAATTATGTTAAAATTTATTTTTGGTTAATAATTTTGGTAGTTCATCATTTGTATGATATAGTGCAATGATTTAAAATCAAACTAAAACACAAATTCTCGGAAGACAGACCACTACAACTGGCAGTGAAATGCAGGTAATTTGCACTCAGAAGTGGGGGATGCAGCTATGGAGCCAAGCAGACTGGAGAATGAAAAACCACTTTCTCCCATTATAATGAGGCAGTTTCAAATTATTCTGTCATAAGAAAGGGCAAAAGGAAAATCACTAAATTCAAGGAACAACAAATTTAAAACAGGTAACTGGAACATGACACCAGAAAAAAAAAAAGAGCTTGTGTCTGAAAATGGGAATTTGGCAGGACTAAAATGAATTCATTATAAATGCACATGGAAAGAAATATACTTAATATTAGATAAAATATTCACTATCCAATTAAAACAATCAGTGTACTCCATCAGACTGCAGGATATGAATCAACTGGGAGGCTTTGCCTAAAGTGTAATGTTAGTATGCCACAGTAAATGTGAGCCAGTTACCGGATTACATGTTGGCAGAGATGGGGCCCACGACTAGTTTAGTATACCCTAAAGGCAAAGTTCAGCCTGGGCTTCCCCTTTTCTGAATACATGATTTGTGTTGCTGTTCATGCAAGCCCAACAAATTCGGGATTCCACCACTGTACGAGCTCCTATAGCCTCCTGTGCTGCAGCTGCTGCCAGTTAGAGAAAGGCAATTGGACCAGAGAGGCTCAGGAACGCTCAGCCTGGCATCGGGGCAGCAAACGTGCAGCCAGGCAGCCTAGCTGAGGCGCACGATCCGCGCCAGTCACTCCAGCACAACCGACTTTTTTCCCAAAAAAACTAACTGAGAGTGGCCAGGCATGAACAGCCAATCACTCCCTGTCTGCAGCCAAGTTTGGGATGTTCCCCTGATCCTCCACAATCCTAGAAAAATATTTCAATTCGTAAGGTGTGTCAGTTCTTGAGGACATCATTTATGGATCAATTTGCTCCCTGTATCACATGGAAATATGCAGTGTCACAATCACTTTTGCTCAACAGAAACCATGGGTTAGGCCACACGTTATTTTCAAAGTAAAAGAAATTATATGTATTTTCACTTGCAAGCTTATAAACCTTTTTCTGTGAATAAGATTTATTTTTAAAAGGAAGAGAGCGTGTATGAGTCAAAAGGTTCATTTACAAGGCTGTCATGGAGACAGAATTTTTAAGTAACCACAGCTACATCAAATGATAATCATCAAACCAAATAAACTAAACGCCAAAATACTCTGAAACCTAAAAATAAGAGCCAGGTCTAAATTACTCTAATTTCTATGGCTTTACAACATTTCAGAAGGTAAGTCACGTTCTGAGCGTATATTCTTTGTTTTTCATTCTTGAAGAGTAGTGAAGTGGTTTGTGAATCAGGCTTTTAAGACATTTGGCTGTAGCAAAATTGTAATAAAAAATGCATAATATGTACTTAAGAAGGAAACTAACACCTCTGCCATAAATTGGTTCTTTGAAATATTTAAATTAAAAAGTCTAAAGCATACTATGCTTGAATAAAACAGAATTAAACAGCATGTAACTTAGATACGTGGGTTCCCTCACAGGGATAAATTTAAAATTGGGATTGCTCAGGGATGGGAAATTTTTTTCAAGACAATATCAACATTGTCAGTGGGATTTTCTCCGATTCAGATTTTTTTTTGTTACTGTTGGAGAGATATTCGTTTCCATTGTAATTCATGGGAATTATCATTAACAATGAAAATATTACTCATTTACTTACATTCCCTTTTGAATAGCGCAGGAGTTTTGTGGAAAAAATAAAACAGAAAAGCCTCCTTTAATGAACAGGAAAGTATATCTCTATGGCTTAGTGCCTTGTTCTACTCTCCAAATGCAAAACTTTGAAGTCCTTATACTCAGTTCCCACTCAAGGCATAATTCCTACTCAAGTAAACTGGCATTTTGCCGGAATAAAATAAGCAATGCAATAGGAATTCAGCCATGAGACTGTATCAGTTATTGCAATATTTCCCCACAGACCACAAGCAAAACTGTACTCTGGATGACAGAAGAAGACTGCCTAGCACATATGCAGCTATTGGAATTCTGCCAGCCGGGCAATATCCAATGTATTGCTCTAAAATGAATCAAGCAACATAGTGTGCAATGAAATCAAAGCAGCAGCTCAGTGCAGAGAAAATTCTGCAAGCAAGTGCTTAGTTTTTTTTCCCCTCAAAGTTCTGTTCATATATTTGGGAAAACAGTAAATTCAAAATGAGATGTAGTGAAGAGAGACATCCCCAGTTCAACTTGCTGCATCCTCTAACTTCCAAGCAGTTACTTCCAAAGCTGAAATAGGATTTTGCTGTTCAAAGAGAGGATAGTATGTTCTTTTATAATCTTCATTGACCCTTCTGGTGTTGGAATGGACTGTAAATCAGGTTCTACTAACACACGATACATAAATTAATGCAAATTTAGAATAACCAGAGTATCTAGACAGTGGAAAAGGACAGACCAAAGTAAAAATAGTCAAAAATAAATATAATCTCTCCCTTCTACCTGTGTGTACCTCTCTTCTATCTTAAGGAGTTTGGCTGTTGCATTTAGTGACTTTTATGTAGATCCCCTGCATGTTTTGTTTTGAAATCTTCTGTATTAGTCTCAGTTTAGCCCCTTGGAACCTGTGGTTTAACACATTACCAAAGATAGTCCTGATCTAAAATGAGAACCACCTCTACAGGCTATAAATACAACACAATTAACTTTAACAGTAAATTTATCACAAAACACATCAACCCCTCCTTACATACTAACACTTCAGAGGAAAGAATCTATATCAGTAAATATATATTTATTATTGCATTCATTATGCTTATCATGCTTATAGATCACATACACAAACAGAATTATTAATAGCCTTCACTCTTCAGTCTATTTTCAGTTGGTAATAAAAAACATCCCCTACATCTTTTCCTGTTCAAAGTCACTTCACTGTGTGCATGACTCCTAGCATCTCTTGAGAAAAGAGCAATATTTATTAACTATCCAATTAAATACACGTATTATGTAGTTTCTGTTCATGCCACTGTAGTAAGGAGTCTGTCAGCATTTCCCTTACAAACTCCACTCTCAGAGATTTATAATCATAGTGTAAACTTTGCTTCTTCAACTACAAAAATATCAACTTGGGGCAAATGTTATTCTATAAAAATCCATATTCAGTAAGAACTGGCTTTGGTTGTCCAAAACACAGTATTTATTCACGGACTCAATTTTCCGTTAACAGACGGTGATATTCAAAATGCACCACACCAACGTCCTCCTTGCTTTATGTTCAGGTAAAGTGAGATGTCCCAACCTACTGCTTGACTTTGCACACATCTACTCATCACTTCTGAACACCAGTTTCTCCATAAATTTCCATGATAGCTGCATCAGACAATATCAAAATGCAGTTTTAGCTACACGGGATTGTTTCTTTTGCTAAACAGTTCTCAAAAGAGGCTGCTGCTGAGGAGAAGACATTTGTCATTGCAGTATATATGGACACTACCAGCTTAACCATGACTAGGTAACAACAGAACAGCAGGGAGTGCTTCTTGGTTAAGTTTTTCGTGTTCACCCACTTGCATTGCATAAGTAGAGAGTCAATAACCTCCTCTCGGTATCTCTCACCCACCAATACTCAAATCCCAGTGAAAGGAGAAATCAGCTGCCCCTGCTATAAAGCCAAAATAAAGACCAAATTGTTGGAGAGGTCGTCTGTTTCAGCAGCATCCACAACTATGAACATCTCTATTGCACTTGTAACATCGATTTTACTCTATTGTCCAGGCACAAATACAGATTGAACTCCCAATTCTTATTTCTTTCAAGCAGGTAAGAGTCCAAAGTAAAAATTTAACTGCTGTTCTTATAAACTGCATCATGTAAGAATGAGACAGCTGCCCACAGGACCTGCTCTTCTGCACTGGATTTTTACATTGCAGGTAAGACCTTTGCAAGACGGAGTTCATACAGTCACTGAGAAAAAAATACTTCCTCGATGCATCCCAGGTAACACAAAAGTCACTGAAGCTCTTAAAAATGCACTTGTAATATTTTTCATAGCTTAGATTTGTTTGCGGCCTCAGAATCTCTCAGAGTGTGGGCATAACTACATATGCCTATAAATAGATGCTGGCCTTATTAATCTGAAGAACCTCAACATTTACAAAAATAGCACAGCTGCCTTCCAGTCTCATGTCTTGTAATTTTTATTTATCCTTTGTATCAAAGTGATACCCCTAAATTCTGCTGAGCCAGCACAGAAACTGAGCAAATCAGAACGCAGAAGGAATCTGGATAACTTGACGTATGTCACTTTTGTACCACAGTCTAACTTACGTCACCTCGGGGGCTCCACAGGGACAGTCTGAAGCTCTACTATAACCTGCTAAACTGCCATTGCACTGCACACCTCAACTCCTGCCTCCCCCAGCTCTCTGTCCTCAATACCATCTGGCTTGCAAAGATGTCCTCCAAAGTTCTCACTTTGTTACAACTACTGCAGAGACACCTTTCTCCCACAGAAATTAGGATTTTAGGAGCTCATGAATTCATTCCAGGTATTTTAACAGCATAGATCTACATCAGAATTTGGAATGCCTTGTCTCGGTATGCTGCTGACTTCTGCGATTTAACATCACCTCTCAAATTTCAGTGATGGCTTTGTTGGCCCATGGCTGCTGAAATCCAATTATTAACTATCAAACCTCAACCTATGTTAAAACTGAGCTCATTTCTAGCCCTCAGAAAAGTTTAAAAAGGTTTAGGAATGTGAACTTTGCCTTTTTTTTTTTTCTCTCCCTTCTCTCTCTCAAAAGAACAAAAGGCAAACAAAAAGAACGTCAAATTTTAAAGTGAATTTTGAGAGCCAGGCTCCTGATTTTTGCCAGTACTTGGACTTGGCAATACTGTCTCGCCTAGTAATTTTACTGCTATGGCTGTACCAGCGTGCAGCTGAGATAAACAGAGATGCCAGCATAACTGCACATGTAGTTGCCCTCTAATTCCTCTCCCATCAAATTGATATGGGGTAGAGCTTTTCAAACCCAACTTATTTTGACTAAAGTAGGTTAGGCAGGAATCGCACCAACAAATTTATGCAACGGACTGAGGAAGCAGTAACTTCTGTTGCAGGGGCTCTAGCAAGCAGATGGAGGACGGGCAGAGCAGCAATCTCTTCAGCCAGCTCAGCTCTCCTCAGAACAAGATGTTGGAGACCACAGTCTTCATTTAAGACATCGCACACTGAGAAAATAGGAATGATGTGAACAATAGCAGGGACAATGTGTTACAGACAACCTTTTACATGACTAATTTTGTGCTCAGATAACTTGAGACAATTTCATTTTTCAGTTTGTTTATTTTTAATTGTGTTTATTAATGTCACATTACAGCATCAGGAACTGCTGCTGCAGTGACAAACTAACATCTTCAGAAGTATTTTTATGCTTTCAGCTGTCACAAACAATGTAAAGACTGTTCTAGAAGGTGTGTCCACTCAAGTTTTTTCCAGGCACAGAAGTACACTCAATATTAATTTAACATTAAAGATAGATTTCGCAACGGGATTCTTTGTTGTGACTTTAAAAGGAATTTGTAAGCATGCACGTGAGCAAAACTGATCTTACAAAAGTAAATCACATGCAATAACTTTTAGCAAAATTTTCAAACTATTTTTGTCTTTCAGCACAGATCCACACATCACCAGGCAACAAGAAAAAATATACCTAGTAGCCACTTATAAATCCAGACTTTTCCATGCAGCTGGCTTCTTCAACATCCTTATTAAATTGACCTCCAAGCCCAGCTCTGAATTCAAGCAAACAAGAGACAGTGCATAACAGCTCTTCTCTCATTCATGGAATTTCACACTAGCGTGATTACAGTCAGATCCCAATTCTATAATACAGAAACAAACACTGTCCTTTTGGAGCTTAAAAACGATATTAAAACAAGTAAGGAGAGGCAAAGAAAAAGAAAACCAAGAATAGAGTAATTTGAAGTTAAAAATGCATAAACACACTGCTTTGAAAAACTACAACTGCATCCATAGACAGTATAAATTGATTTACTGTATTAATCTCCTTTATTTAAAATAGTTGCTCTGTGTTTTATACAGGGCAGAAGAACACTGGCCCACAGATGTTTGTCCAGTACCCTGGAAAATGTTTTTTTTTTTTCCATGGAGTTTGCCACCTTGAACCACTTTATTTCTAAAGTCCAGAGGATTTGTTATATCAGGGCTTTCAAAACATTTTTTGCCAGGAGTGTTAATGTGTGTCATTAAAGCTGCCAAGCTGTACGGAGCACACAGAGACTCTCGCTGGAGTTTATAGAATCTGACATAAGAATGTTAAAGAAAACAGAGCACATATATGGAGAGTGACAGCTGATTATTTATTTTTACATATTTTTCAAAGTATCAATAAATTCATCTGAAACTTCATGGCTTGAGATGCCGTAAGAGCAGCAAACCACGAATTGTAATTTAGTTTCATTCATCTTCTACACATACATAATTTCCCCTAGCTCCCAAAGAAATTTAAACAGAATATAAGCCCACAATGAACTTTTAATCATCAAACAAACTTCAGTTTCCTGGAAGGCCTGGGGAACTGTTATCAAAAGCAAAATTATGAAGTAATATCCACCTCACCAAACACCCAGAACTGTTTAAACCTCATTTCTAGTTTAATAATTGAGCAGGACAGTTTAAAGAATAACGTATTTGATCCACCGCGGAACTGTATGCACCTGCAATTTTCTGCTGAGGATGCAAACTCTTAATCGACAGCCTATGAAATGCATTGAGGGCCATGTTTAGAGGGCACAGGTACCACCTATTAGAGGTGAGGCTGGTGATTTATGGAAAGACATCACGGACAGCTGCTCATAAAACCTTGCTAAGCTTTAACCACTTGGGTTGAAACATTCTTTATTTGCCATCAGCTTCACATATGGAATTATTGAGGGTAGGGGCTCCTTGCGGTCACCAGGGTATATTATAGAATCCCAACTGCATTTTCCATATGCTCAAAAAGGGCTGCAAAGTTTAACAGCTCCCTAAATATTTTGATCACAGAACCTCTAAAGTTGCTTCAACTCTGGGATCAAACTTGCCTTTACAAGCGACTGCAAGAGTCAGCTTTAAGCACAACGTATACCCTTGGGGACTTCTGCTTTAGCGGATTCCTGGAAGTCCCGCTAGCTTCCTCTGAGCATGGGGTAAGAAGATACCCAAAGTCATGACCACTAACAGAGGGGACAAGCAAAAAAGCTGCTGTGGAGAGTTCCTCTTCCCTACAAAACTCACCTCTGCAGCAGCAAGCACAACTGTCCTGCACTCTCCCCAGCTCTGCCTGTTGCTGTTACTCTTTTCTCACAGAAGACAAGCCCAGCTGGGACTATTGCTTCTTACCTCTTTACATTTTGCCTGCAGAAGATAAAAGCCTTGCTGTGGCTGAACACAAAGCTGGCTCCAGATCTCCCTCCTGTGTTCTTAATGAGCTTCAGGCCTAGCAGCCTACAGGAGAAGCCCAAGATAGCTGAGTCAAATGCACGCTGGACAGGAGCTAAGAATATGGAAGAGCAAGAAAAGTAGTTTACGAAATAACTCAGCATAAATAAAAATGGATGCTGCACATGAAGAAGAAAGAAAGCAGGGAATAAGTTCAAAGTAAAGGAAGTCTAGAGACTTTCCTTGAGGCCCTTCCTCATCAGCCAGTAATAACCTGCACTTGAAATGCCAAGGAAACCTAGGAGTGGATTTCTCCTACCAGGCTGTTCTCCAGATGCCAGGCTGCAGCTGAAGCTACCTTGGCCAAGCCCTCTGCTCTGCACACGCAGACATGGCTAGAGGATCTGGACGCACACGAAGGGCTTAATTTCATAAAAAATCTACTACTGTTTCCAATATCATTTAACTGCCATTTTAGGCATCTTATCTCAAAACTGAAACATAAAAATCTCCCTGCTTATCTGTTGCCTAAATTCACTGGAGAGCTTTCCAGTCGCCTTTGCTTCCCTCCATGAATGGAGTTCTCAGTTTTCCAGCACCAAAATTACCCCAATGTGCAGAGCTCAGTGCCCGTCTTCAACTGGGATCCCCAGTAAGGGCCACCCTGCAGAAATCCTACAGGCCTGACCTAGCATGGCAGCTGGGCACAGGAACGACATATTTTGTGATAATCTTTTACCCACTTTCTAAGCAGTGAATATAGGTCTCCAAGGTCTTCAGCACAGGGTCATGTCAAGCATTAAATTCTTTGTAAAAATAAATATATTAAAAAAAATCTGTATTAATTAGTAACATGCTAGGAGGAAAAAAAAGATTTCCTCTTCCTTATTAAAAACTTGCTGTATATTATATCCCCTTAGAGCTTGGCATTTAAATATAGTTGTTTTCTTTGTTTCCAATAAAAATCTCCACCACAATTACCTAATAAATTATAAATCACAATGTATTTTTTATGTAAATGCATTTTTGTGTTCATGCACAGGATTAATGTTTGTGTATGCAAATGAACAAAGGATATGTTCAAAGAGGTCGTGGTTCAAATCGTTTCAATCTTCAAAATTCTTTACTGTGTTACTGGCTGAATATGAGGCTGTTCCTTTTCTGTTTTATTTTTCCCTTAACAATTAATAACTTGCTTTAAATGGACCTGTTGCTAATACCTAATTTCTGTTTAGCACAGCTTCATGGAAAATACGGTCATGTGTCAGTGTATAGTTCCTGCTTGATGTTGCATATAATTCTTATAATATTCTGAATGGCATGTGCTAATTATTTAGCACAATAGCTCATCTTATGGAGCTGTAAGGCTGTAAAAGAAGGGTGGTAATTACTTAGGATGGGAATGTCTATTTTTTTTGTAAAAAAATGAAGTGTGGGAGGCAAAAATTTAAAAAAATAAAATAAAATGAAATTTTAAAAAAAAGATTGAGTAATAGCCTAAGAGCATCAGAAGGGTTAACACTTTGAAGTTTTTATTATTTGCTAGTCTAGATCTGAAGCTTCCAGTGCAGACAGTACAGTGCATAATGTGGAGCAGCTACTAAGTTGCCAGATTCTGCTTTTCCACCAGTTTTTATTCAAAGCAAGTATCCTTCCCCCTTGAGCTCAACCGCAAGACCTCTGACTTCCATGGTAAATGATTTCCCCCCAACACTTTAATGATTATGCTGAACCTCGTCAACTTTTCAGTTTTTTATATCCTCTGCTTTCCAATGCATGCGTTGAACTTGCCTAGTCGAAAGAACTACAGCAAGAACACAGAGAAAGCCCACAAACTGTAACATTTTAGAAATAATACATTTAAGAAAGAAAAAAAAATGCCGTAGAACATTTCTGATTTACATTCAAACAATTTTGTTGTCACACAGTGCAGTGACAACATTTTATCCATCTTCCCACGTTCTCCTGCCTCTGTTCCTCTGCCTCTGGTCAGGCTGTACAATCTCCAAGGCAGACTTTTAATTCTGGGTCTGTGCAGCACCTGGCATAGCGACTGCTGTGCTACCACTGGGACGTTTTTCTGCTGTGATAAGTAACTATGGAGCAACTTGGATACAATTATTAAGAAGATATTTGAATTTTTGCATAGCAAAAGAAAAGACCTCATATAAAGATGGGTGGTTAACATCACATAAACTGACATACCAATGAATCAAGTATGGACAAAACCAAATTCAATAATCAAAATGCTTAGGAGAGGGAGGCACATAGCTGACAGCTTACATTCTTAATCTACCTCTTTCTTAAAACTTAATTTCATCAGCTCACTCATACAGTTTATGCAGAGGAGGCATGTCTTTAACAGATGCTTGCAGCAGCTTCAAAAATGCACGTACAGAAAGCAGCTTAAACTGACAAAGTGAAGAAATCACACAAAGGAAAGCAACCAAGAAAACAGACTCACAAAATATATTCGCTGTTACTATTATGCTAGACCTAGATTTAAAAAAAAAAATCTTGGAATAAATGAAAATAATTAAAATTCACAAGAGATCAAGCCTTATATTTCCGAGTACGAACTCTCAGGCTGCTGAGTGTCTTAACTGCTACAAACAGAAACGAATGCAGCAAATACTCCAAACCTCATTTAGGCAAAGGTGAAATCATAAAGAACTGAAGGATTAGGCACAGACTGGAAGTAGTATGTACAACTTCTAAGTCCATTTCTGTCCACAACTATTGGTCTTACTGGTTTTAGTCACTAGACTTTATGAGAAAAGGCACCCCGAAAGATTGGACGGATGAGCAGAATCAAAATAGACTGCGGCAATGCCCATGGCACGCGACTGCACAAAAACTGTGCTTTGCTTGTGAATATTTGTGTAAATAAACTGCTGAAATCCACTGAATAGATTTCAGTTTCTAATGACCAACCTTAAAAGATGACATTTTAAATACAGAAATAGCTCACAGTGAGGTCAGAAAGTCAATGCTTAAATTGAAAATGGATAAACTAATATAATTTTAAGCTGTTCCTAATTATCTTTGAGGGAGGACCCAACATAGAAAGTTTCAACTTAAGCTGAAATTTTACAGAACAGTTGTGAATGGCTGAAACACAGTTCAAAACAGACGCTATGCTGAATTTGTCTACACTGGGCTTCCTGCTTCCACTGATGATGCGAACAGCAAAATTGCCACTGACTTCTACCAGAACCAAATCAAATACTTTAATTATACACTTTGTGCTATCTGTACTGTACTGTATTATTATCTATAATTGATTATTCAACTCAGTAACAATTGTTCTTTAAAATGCTTTTTGACAGATTGTAAGAAAAGTGCTATATAAAACAAAGTGGATAAGCTTAGAGACTTCGGACACTGTACCCTATGTAATGGGGATGCCAGCACACACCAACCTAGTCCCACTCACACACAGACAGGTCTAACTTTCTTGTATCTGTACTCTACACCTACAGCCTTCAGCTGCGAAACCAGCCTCAGTGTTCTGCATACCATGCTAATGGAGCATACAACACAAACATGCAGCAGGGCAGAGAAAAGGCAGAACAGGGAGTTACTTGCCAAGAAGATGCAGCATGGTTAAGTTACAAAAGCAGGGAAACAACTCAGGTTTCTGGAGTCCCCACTGCAGTTATTTCAATTAAGTGAATATCCACAGGCACAGAAAAGAAAGGTCCAGATACTCGTCTGCCTCCTCCTATGTCCTCTGAGGAAAACTTGCTTGAATTCACATGGCCTTGCAGTAAATTGATCAACATCCAGATCTGGTTGAACACTAATGATAGTTTTCAGTTGGGTCACTCCCTTTATCTCACCCTACACAGCCACACAGACACTGGGCCAAGAGCTTGATGGGGATGACCAAACACACAGCTCTTAGCAGCAGAAGTGCTCATGTGAATACTGCATAGTATTTCTGAACTGAAGCCTTCAAAAATCTCGACTCAATTCTATGAAAGTCTTTGGCACTTCGTTTTGATTGCCAGTCCTTAGAACAAACATGGCATTTTTAGGAACTTTCTAAAAAGATCTCTTTACATACCACATACTAAAACTCTTGGATTGCATTCTCAGGAGAGAAAAATACTGTGGATCATCCCCTTAGACTCCTGTGTCTCAAACTGTTTAACTAAGCATAGAAAACTGCTTTGATAGTTCTCTGCTTTAAATGCCAATAATACAAATAAGGGCTGGGTTTTTTAAGTCATCTAAACTAGGAGGCTTATTTCCAGTATCCAAGTATCCTTAGTATTTACAAGAATGCCAAAGTAATGTTTATATTATTTTCAGATTAAGAACCCTGAGGTAAAATTATTGTTGAAATGTAGTAAGTTTCCTAATCAGAAAAATATTTATTTTTGTGTCTTCAGAACACATATTATTCCTTCCCATAATTAACAAATGAGATTAAATGTTAACCAGTTTAAATCTGTCAAAATATTTTAATAAGGGGGGCAGATGTTCTGTTTTGTTAAGTATCACTATTTACTTTATGAGGTAATAATAACCTTACCTTTCCTCTGCAATAGTTAATAGTAAATGGTTAGCGCTTGCCAAAGAGCAAATAAATCATTACACTAAATACAGGTTGTCAGGCTAGTTTAGTACCTTGTACACTCCATTTTGCTTAGATAAATGGCTTAGAATGGGACTCGCTGTCTATGCTATTTTCTAGAAAGATTCCAGTTTTCTTACAGTGCGTAGTTTCATATCAGATGTTTAAAAAGCTACTACATCAATATGTAGATTTTACACTGACAGGCTTAGCTGTTTGGGTTGACTTCATAAACTTATAAATGTAGGACAAGGTGCAGACTTCCCAAGAATGCCATTACAGACAGCTCTGTCTGAGGAAGGACCACAGCTTTGGTAAATAAACAAACACTCAGTGCAAATCTCAAGCAAGTTGGATACTACAAAATCTAGGCTCTGAAACATTTCTTAGAGTTCTGAATATCTCTTTGATTTAGTCACATTAATCCCCCTCGTATTCACTCTTCATTTAATTTGCAAGTGTCCAGCTCCAATAAAATAAGTAGTCAAATTTTAAAGCCATTGTGGAGCACTGTTAAGTGAAGCATATTTTATGTTGAGCTCTTCTTGGTATCTGAGCCCAGCTTTCAGTGCTAGGCTCCAAAGCATCTGCCCAAGACAACACAACTCCCAGTAAAATCAATCTTGTCAACCTATCAGCTAACATCTTATTTGTTCTTAATTATATGCTGATTTCTGGACAAAATAGCACAACTGAAATTTTCCAGGAAACTGTATTTGCACAGAAGCAGTGTATTTACCCAAGGTCCACTATTTCATCTTTCCCTGATTTAAGAGCCCTGCCATCCAATCACAGAAAATAAATAATTTGGGAAAGTATTCACATCTAACAGGAAATGGTTGAAGGAAAGAGCTCACAAGTTCCATAGACTGATATTTATTTCCATAAACTATTTGCAGAACACTTGAGAAAAGCAACTCTGGTCACGGACAGGATGAGGTTGTGAGTGATCTGTGAACAAGGAAAATGTCCAATAAATTGGATCACTTATTCACACTGAATAATTCAAACAGCTTGACGCAACACTAGATATACTCCTTACTCCTTTTAAAGGATTAAAATATTCATGGTTTCTTCTGTCACATGCTGTTATCTCTCTGCAATGTCAGAAGCAATGGGTATCTTCCCAAGGGCTGTAGGATACTTGGATGTGGGTCATCAAATCCAGTCATGGAAGCTGCCTGGCAAACACCATTTCTAACAATGATCTCAAACTTCCCTCTCCGTGTCCCCTATCACACTAGTCCCAGCAAAGACAAGCTGAGATGCTATGGCCATCAACTGCTTGGATTGTGGTGGCACTCGGTGCACAACGTAACCAGCTCTGGGCTGAGGGTACTGCGTAGGAAAGAGCTCCTCAGAAAGAAGGATGTCCATGCTCTGTCACAGCTATGGAAAGGTCACCTTAGACATTACCCTCACCTTGATAAAACAAGAAATTCCTTTCAGCAACTCTGAGAATGAGCCCTTTGTCCTTCCCACAGCCAGGCGCACAAGACCTGAACGGACACAAGGGAAGGCAAGAAGGTGGATGCCAAGTACTTACATCAGAGAAACTCACTAGAAGGGATTACGCAGGAGCCACCAAGTTCTTACAGCAGGCATTATCACCTCTCCTCAAAGGAAAAATGCACGGGAAAAACACCTACTATTCAACACGTTCTTTGGAAAAGTTGTCACGTTCAAAGATACTTAGAACGTGGCAACTTTTTTCTAACAGCTTCATTTTTCCAGTCTACTTGAATTCATGTTTTGCAAGATACACAGACTCTACAAATTCTTTAAGAATTCTCCATGTATCACAGCTATTTGGTAAATTCCTCTTTAAGACAATCCAACCTGTTCTTTTTTTTTTTTTTTTTTGCGCTTTCTTTTAAAGACATCTTAATTAGTCTAATCCTGACTGGTCTCTTTCCAATGTTCCTGTTGGCACAGTAGGATTTCAATTAACATTCTGCTTTAGCGCTGCAAATGCCTTTGCTCAGATTTTTTTTTTTTTTTTTTTTCAAATGTGCTATTTTGGATGCCATCTCTCTTCTCTTTTCTTCCTCAAAAATTGTTCGGCTTCTAAAAGGTTTTGGAAGCAGAGGTTGTTCTGCCAATTTGTGCCTTCTGAGCTTATCATGAGATAGCGCATCGTCATTATTATTAATATTATCTTTATCATTACTACTATTATCATTACACTTTTGCACTTAAGGGTTGTATTCCTTATCTGCTCTGACCACGTTACTCATCCCCTCCTGCTTTCACAGCAGCAAGTTCATGCTTCTTGTCCTCAGCTTCAAGGCTCTTCAAAACTCCACCCTTCTTTATTTGCCTGTTCTTGTCTCTAATTGCATTTTTCTCTCCTGCACATACATGCACACGCACACACTTCATTTTTTCTACTCCCCCGACAATAGCAATCTTTGCTGCTTCTCTCACACACTGTGCCCCTCACACACAAGTACCCTCCCTGAACTGAGCTGTCAGGCGACTGTCCCCGCATCTCTGAAATCTATTCTTCAAAATTCACCGCTGCTACATCTAAAAGAAATCAGCTAATTAATGATGGTTATGTTGAGGGGCAGATGGAATAGCTGACATTTACTTTTCAATAATCAAAAAAGCCATTTTGTTTGTGTGAGCATCTTAAACTATGCTAGACTTTCTATCTTTTCCTATTTTTCACTGTTCTGTATGTTTAAAGTATAAACTCTGCAGGAGAGCACTGGATACGTCTCTGCTGCACACTGTGTATTACTAACTGATAACTTTTATATGAAATAGAAGGATATGGCCACAGCAGCATGGAGCTAATCTACTCAGACAGTATTCTGTATCTTGCAATATGTGTCCATAGTAACTAACACAATGACAGAATGATCTTGCTTGGACCACTTTGGCAGTGCATAGCATTTTATATATATATTTATATATATATATATATGTGTGTGTGTGTGTGTGTGTGTGTTCAGACAGATAGATACAAAGATGGATAGAAAGAATACAGAACTAAGTACCTTGCCACTCTAGGTACACCAAGGTGCTAAATAATGAAAATATAATATAACTGGACTATCTTAAACTGCATAAAGCCAACCATTCACACACTTGTGGCTTGAGTTCAAAGACATCCTCACACAAGGTTCCTATTTAAGTGCACTGTATTTGAAGTTGCTCAGAGGCAGACAAAATCGTATAGTGGATTTAAATCTGTAAGTTTAGGTTCCACTCCAGACCTCTGCAAAATTCTGCTACTCTAATGCAACTGGAAACCTCAGCCATTAGGCTACAAAGCAGAGAGCCACATCTGCTGCTAACCACTCCACTGTATTGCTCTTGGCTTTAGAAATTGGCACACCGTAACCACATGAGCTCAATAAACCAGCCAGACCTTCTTGTGCTTACTCATCTTCTCTCTCTCTCTCAAAAGAAAAAAAAAATGCTAGACTAACTTCTTGGGACATCAGTTTTCAATCACTGAAAAGAGTAAAATATCTACTGGTTTGACAAATTTGTTGCAATACTTAAATATTTATAGAATGAAAGATGAAGAGCAGTGGTAAACCAGGATTGCTGCCATAGCAAAAACTGCCTCAAACTGGAACAGTTAATCCAGATAGGAATCTGCAGCAGGTGGATGAAAGTTTTCAGCTGTTGCATAAGATGTGGCTAGGCAGAAAGTGACTAACACGAAAAGGTTCATTTCCACTCCTTTTATAGTGGCTAAAGACTGTTTACTCTTTATGACTTTATATTATATTGGCCTGCTTCCAAAAATGACTAAGAAAATTTAAACTATAGAGAAAAAAAAAAACAAAGATCCTACTGTAACATTCCTCCTGTGTTTAATCCAAGTAGTCATAAGTCTTCTACACCAGTCTTGTAACACAGATCACTCTCCCCACAGGTACTGATGATGTCTGCTATTAATTTCAGAGTTTTCACAGGTCAATACAACTATCAACGGATCCAATGACAACATCACCTCAAGAAGCCCAATTAACTTTCCTGTCCCATTTCCACACAACATGTTTCTTGTTATAGCCCTTCAGAGAGGCCATTCAGTGCATTCCTGTTTTTCCAAAAGCCCCCCGGGCGGGGGCCTGCCCTGCCACTCTGCACCCTGTCATGGGCCCTAACACGAAGGAGCCTCAACCACAGTCTCTGCTTAGAAGGGATCACTGCAAAGGAGACACCTGAGCAGATCTGCCAGGGTGGAGGAGGAAACTTAATGGTCAAAGATCTGGCTCCATGTGTGAATCACACAATCTCAACCAAACAACTCAGATTATGCAGTGCGTTAAAGTCACTACTAATTTAACATCACAGCCTGTTACTATTGAGTTATTGGCTCTACCTATTAGGGAAGTCATTTAAACATCCTTTTACTTAAGCTTCAGAAAAGGTCATATGAAGTGAGGTGTTTACCTACTTTATATTTTGAACATGCAAACCTATGCATGATTTTTTCTACTTTTTTTTTTTAATAAATTAATGGTTCTAGCAAGTAGGGGAGGAATATGTAGCTGATAATGGTAAGAAAGAGAAGTGTGTGGGATCTTCTTTTGAGTATAATTCTTCTGTGCATTAAATGAGATGAACAAAAGAGAAATTAAACATAATACTGTGCCACGGTACTGTGACATAAGTGTCAACTTAGAATTTAAAACACAATTATAAGAGTCTTCTAATAATTATATAGGTGGCAAACAAGGCTTTAGGGCAAACATATGTGGCAAAAAATGACAAATGGCATTCTGCAGAAAATCAGCTAAGCCCGACCCCTCCTATGCATCATATTGTAGTAAGGTCAACCTGGTGGAAAGGTTAAGAGCCGTTAATGTTAAACACTGACCCATCCCTCCCCAGTCTTTTCCATATTCATAAGAAATTATCATCCATATTCATGCAACATGATAAGCACTTTCAACATACAGAGGTTAACAAAAATGAAGATTTTACTTCTTTACAACCATATTCAATGCCTTGACACTAATTTCTAGGGCATGGATCAGGACATAAATCGGGACATCTATAAGACTGGGCAGGATTGGTGAGCAGAAAACAGACTAGCCTCAGGGTGATGCTTAAATATTGAAAATGTGCGTTCTATAAACCTGAAATTGTAATTAGATCCAAAACAGCACGACTCTTGTGCATGGGTAGAACACACAGACTTCAGGAAATATGATGCATGCAACGTTCTGCTACACACAGATCTAACTGCAGACTTGTAAGTATATGAATATTCGAGCTTGTGCTTCCAGCTCTCACATATCAGTCACACAGGAGGCCAAGTCTACTTTTACAAAGTCAGAGACTGCCATCCTGCAACCAGAACACCACAATGCACAGATACTGTGTTGTCACAGGCTTTTGCTTTTTTTTTTTTTTTAAAAAAAAAGTATAATAAAATAAAAGTGCTTTATATTCCATTTCTTTTTTTTGTTGCTTGCACCCCTCTTCTTTAGGTGCACAGCACTGAATTCAGTTGGAAAGTTATCAGGGCATAGGAACTGGAGGCACTTGATCCTTTCAAAGGAAGTATCTTGCATGTACCTTGCTTTGTGTCTTTCTTCTGAAGCAACTTTCCAACCAGGACTTCCCCTTTTATTTCTCTTTTTCCTCTGCCTGATTTTCTCTTATTATTATTATTATATTATTATTTTCTTTACATTAACTTTACATTGAGGTAGTATCCGTACTCTGGAAATCAGTCTGTTTTTTTTTTTCCAAGTAAAACGTGAGAATTGAGTTGACTCTCGCAGCAGTAACATGCCCTCCTGCCCTCTTTAGTAGGTGAAAACATCCTATTAACGGTCTTCCCTGAAAACTGAACTTCCTTCTCAATTGAAACAGAGAAGCAAAAAAAAAGAACCTCACTGAGGAATACTTCTGTATAATAAACGCCAACTCCCTCTCCCTGCCCTCCCACCCCCTTTTTTTTCCAGGGAAAAGTCACAATTTTTCTTTGCATTCCTACAAGACTGTCAACTTTTTCAGGAGGTCATGTTTTGGTAGGAACTGTGGCTCCTGTTTTTCTTCCCACCCCACTCATCATTATGAGCCTACTGGCGACAAAGCAGTAGGACAGGCTAGATGGCTAATAGCTTTCCATTGATATTACTAGGCATGGATTTATACAGGACTTTCGCAAGCATCGGGGCACGTTCCGGCATTTCTAAACACTGATTCAGGCTTTCAGGACTTTGCCCGCCCAAGTCCACTTGACGTGCTGGGGCTCTGCCGCGGTGAAGGCTAGCACACACACACAGCACAAGGAACTCAAACAGATGAGAAGGGAAACAACATGGCAGAGAGAAGGGGCACGTCATACCTCAAATCGCTTATGGAAACAGTGCCAGAAAACAAGGCCCCAAACACAGCAGGGCAGCGGGTACAGGACGCTGGGCACCACCTCGACATGGCGGCCACCACTGAGCAGGGCCAAAGGCACACGACAACATGGCGGCCGGGTGCTGCTGGGCCACCTGTGCCCTGGGAAGCGGGCACAGCCCCGAGCAGAGACCGTGAAACCCACAGAAAAGAGAGAAAACAAACTTTTACTTTTTTGTTTTTGTTTTGTTGTTTTCCCTGAGAGGGAGTGGAGGCGGCAGCTTTGCTGCCAAAACCCACGCAAGGCCCGCGGGCTTTCCAGGCGCTT
>NW_010584429.1:0-67932 GCF_000705375.1 Tinamus guttatus | reverse complement strand
GGGGCTTCCTTAAGCTCTCCGCGCTTGGGTGTTACATGCGGCGGGGATGTAGGGTCCTCTCCAGAGATCACTGGCGTTGCAGTAACGCCGCGCCGCTGCCGGAGCAGCATTTCATTTCCTTGCCTCGCACTCCGTTCTTCTGGGGCGCTTTTCCCCTTTTACGTGCACTTCAAAGGGAGTGAAACTGGGGCTGTGCTGATGGGCTCCTGTTCCTAAGGTGCCTACGCGACGCCGCGCTCCCCCCGCAGCGCTGCAGCGTCCAAGCGCCTCGCGCCTCCCCTGCGCCCCTCTCCGCAGGGATGCAGAAGCAGCCTCCTCTCACCCAGATGGGGCCGAGGCGAAGGGACCCCGCGGCCGCATCCCCATCCCAGTGCAGAGGATCCCAGGATCCCAGCCCCGGCCTCGGCCTGCGCTAGGGCAGGAACGCAGGTGCCATCCTGGCTCCCCGCGGGGCTGCTGCGCAGGGATGCGGGACAGGGTCTGGCTGAGCCCGGCGAGCAGCACCACGGCAGCAACAAGCAAACAAACAAAAATCACAAAATAAAACAGCTGCAACAAAACCCTCCAAGAGTTCTGAAGATCCTAAATTCACATCAGGGTTCTTGCGCTTTTCTCATTCTGAATTCCTCAAAAGAGAGGCAAAGGACTAATATGCACCATCAAATCACACATTTTTTTTACACACTGCTTTACTTTACAGGAATTCCTGAAGTTTCATTAAGAAAAGTTTATAAATATGTAAGTTACCATTTCCTTCCCTAGAGAAAGTCTTGTGGGTTTTTTTTTCCCCACTAACTGCTGCAAAGAAAGCAGATTATTGAGGAAGTCGACTGTCCTGGATGTTTAAATTCAGTAGATAATACAAGAAAGAATCCTATTTTTGACTTGTTACATAAAGGAAATTTTCAGTCTTTTAAATTTTAAAGTTTCATAGATTTTTATGGAGAGGCAAGGCAAGCAAAAATAAATATTCTTTAAAAAATGAATATGATCCGTAAATAATTTGATTTCATCTTTGATTCTATATCTAGAGTTTCTGGCATGTTTGTTAGCACTGAAGCTGAATTGTAAAGCAAATCACAGATTGCAGAATTAGCTGGTGATAAAGGGGCTAATTTAAAAAAAATCTACAACAAAATAATTTGGGAAGGCTTTTAAAATCTAGTGGCCATTCTTAGTCAAATACTTACCTGGTAACATATTGCTCAGATTTGTTTTTTAGACAGCAAAAATAAAGTTAAGAGCAATAGTAAAAGCGCACGGTAATGAGAACAGATTACCCAAAATGGTGATACAAGGTGTTTTTCTATATGGCACTCTACAATGTCATGTGGCAGCTTGGACAGTGACAGCAATACAGTCATGCTATCATAGTACCCCATGGAGACTGATTTCCCTTCTTCTTTTAGAGGGACGTAATCAGCTCAGATCTGCTGTCCCAAATCACTCATGCCTTTTTTTGATTCTGCACACTTCGTGGCCTCCTCTGTGGAAAGATCAAATATCCACACGTCCGTTTTGTGAACATAGCAGCTACATCATCTGTGTTATTCACATAAGATTCACACCAGCTTACCTGTTGGTGAACAGGTATGACTTGCTTATGAACAGATATGAACACACCTGCAAAGAAGCTTCGCTAGAGGTAATGGGAGCCTTATATGCAAGAAGGCAAAACTGCAGGTCCCCAAATGAGGTCCTAGAAAGAGATTTCACTTGTCTGCCTCCCTTAGAATTCTTATTTTTTAATTAGAAGTCATTCCACAAAAACTGTTTAGCTGAAGTATCTTTGAGGGAGTGTATCTGCAGAATTTCACAACTAGGAGAAACTTGGAGAGAAACAAGGCGGGCATATTTTTTGCTTTCTTGGCAAATGAATGAGGGGAAGACCTGTCAGCAGCCCAGGCTATGCAGTGTGGAAAAGCTAAGTAGATATGCTGAGTGTATGGCAGTATTTCAGGCTAGAATATATATCGCTGCCTTGGATTACATGTTTTCCTGTGTTTATTTTCTATTTGTCAACATAGCTATAGGGAATTCTTTGTGGCTTTGGCACATTCCAAGGGAGCAGTTCTTCCTCCCACTGATCCGCAGGACCTCTTTAGTTCACTGACATTGAGAATTACAGAGATTTTACCCAAGTAAATCAGGAAACTTCAGGATTTAAGATTTTCACAACCTTAGAATGTAGATCGAAGGCTTCTCAGAAGAGCTGGAATACGCGGAAAGGCTAGTCCTAGGAATTTGAGGACACTTAATTAAATTTGTTTTAGGGAGTATATCACCAAGTGTTCTTTCAGTGTCATTGTTTTTGAAATGTTCAGTTTTCCACTTCACTCCCAAGCAAAGTTTAGTTCAAGGCACAAGGTTACAGCTTTGTTGCTGCCTCTTTCCCCCTCAAATTCATTAGTCGATGCCTGAGAGGTGCTTTTCCTTCTTCCTCTGCTGTTCAGCATGGCTTAAGAGAAAGGAAGCTTGGCAACTTGCCCTTTTGCCCAAGGTGCAGAATTTAGCAGCAAATGAAGACCTTGACTGTGAAGGATGTCCCAGCTTTTACTGAGAGCATAGACCTACTGACAGAGCAGTCCTGCCAGGAGAGGAGAGGCCTTTGGGCTGCGGCTTCCGCAGGGCCTTAGCAGCAGCTCTGGAGTTAATTCATGCCCTGATCTCCCTCTGCTTTACCTTTTATTTTGTAACTCTTTAGTCCTGTAAATAACAAAGCGCAGGCTGTTTTTTTACCTAAATCTGCTTTGTGCCCCTTTTAGGATTACATTTTAAAAAGTCTCTCCACCCTCATCCCTTCTAATCAATAGAAAGGAATCAATATCTAAGGGTCAAGACCTTTTTTTTTTTTCCCTGTGGCTAAGCTTTTCCTAGCCTTGCATTTTAAATAAAATCTGTATCCCCAACCATCTGTAAAAAGGGTAGGAGGAAAAAAGCCAGCTGATTAGCATCTCTGTTTTAGGTCTTGGGGTAATGGCTGCTTTTACCTTTCTAGTTTAATTCAGCACATTTACAAAGCATTAAATCTGTCAGTATGGCATTAACTTCTATCATGTGGATATTAATAGGAATAACAATCAAAACATCCGTGAGTTTGGGTGTTAAAACTGGTAATATTTTCTTTAAGTGCTAGTAGACATTTGGCTTGGAAGGTGCTCAATACTGCATAGGATTTTTTAAATTGAGCACAATGCATCTCCTATATATATGCATATACAAAGAAGCAGAAGAAATCTGATTATTTGTACCCCAAAGGGCATGACTTTGTCGTCAGACTGATGTTTTCATAGAACACATTTGTAAAGCATAATTTCTAACTTTTGTTGCCTCCATTAAGAAGAATGTTGATTAAGTGGAATCAGCATGTAAGAAAATATTTAGCAGCTGTTCTCTTATTGCAAAATCGTAAATATATGGAAAAATAATCACATAGATATTTTATGCCAATTAGCAAATACTTCTTTTAATTAAACCATGTTGAACATTTCAGCATCATCTTAATATTACCGAAATTCAAATATAGTTTAGCAATGGTGGAATTAGCATGAAATATCTCCACCAATATAATAAAAGGTTTTGTTAACAACAGCTGAATTGGTTCAGAAGGATTCTGTTTTATTAGATTTTTAACATATTACCTCTCTACATTTTTCACCTTTACAATGCTCTCATGAAAAAAAAATGCTGCTTTCCCTTTAAACAGCACAAAGGATGGGGGAAAAACTACTGCATTACTACAAATTATTTGCAGCTTCGGTGTTGCCAACATAGAACAGTTGTAAATTAAGGATATATTTTGAAATATCCTAAATCAGTTTTTACAAATCAGCACTCTTGGTAGCATCTTTCAAAGAATAAAAGAATAGAATCGTGGGAATTCATATTTATGGCAGAGGGTAAGTACGAATTAAATGTATCTGTTTCACTTATGTTGCAAGGTACGATTACTCAGTGGTCCAAAATATTATCAATTTATCTGTATTCACTTTTTATTAGGAAAGGGATGCATAACTATGCAAATTTCAGTGATGTAGGTAATATGAATCAGGAAAAGAAATACTCCCTGGTGAGGATGAAAGGAATGCATGCTACGATCTCAGTACTGCATCTTTAGGAAAAGCAGTATACGTGCAAGAACACCGTCCTGGAACAGACTAAAGGAGTTGACTAGCTTTGTCAACTGCAAACAGCCTTCGCTGTACCTTCTGCTCATATCTAATCATTTTTGCCTTGCACACACCACCTACACACCAAGCACTTCATTGACAATGCTTTGCCTTTCCCCCCTACCCCACAAACACAATGGAAAGTTAATTGAATGTTTTATGCTTTAGCAATATCAAAGAAATGAAAAGAACGTAGGTTTCAACTGTATTTCAATAATAAGTGCATTAATTTTTACCTTTTAAATGACACTTGTACTAATTTCCTTAAATGCTCTTTTTTACTCTTTTTTGATCTGTCTGGCTTTGTCGGGTCTGATGATGAGGGCTTACTTCAAATGCAAAAAGATTAGCTCTCTTTCCTTTAATAGCACAATTATAGCTTGTGTGATGTCTAAATCATGAAAGATATCAGGGACAGACTTCTAAAGTCGCATCAGTTTATTACAAAAGTGGTAATAATCATTTTAATATCAAAATTACTCTAATTTCCTAGTGGCATTTAGGAATTGTTGGGCATGCATACACATACACATAAAGATTACTAGCCATTTACTTCTAATATGACTTAGATAATTGTTTTAAATAATACAATGAAATTTAAAAGCTCTCTGTTGTATTTTCACCTCTACCCAAGACATTGTGCAGGCGCTAAAAGAATATTGCCTCATCAAAGCAAGAACCAAGAGATCTAGTTCTACATTTTTTAGATATGCCAGAATCTACATCTCATTTTGTATGTAGTTCAACATAAGAGATAGTACTGAACACTAAAGACTGAATATGCCTTCCTTAAAGATATGTAATAGGTTTAATCCCGTCAGTGCTTAGTCTACTTTTTAAATCCTGGATTTAGTATACTTTGCCATGAGAGGGCTAGATTAAGATACCCTTTCCTCATACTGGATCACACCTAACTCCTCAGCTATTAGTTGTATTATGACAGCAGAAAGAGTCCCAAATGGGGGCTTCCAAATGGTAAGGTGGAATACAAGTCTAAGAGAGAGGGAGGAATTAGTTTACTCTCAAAACTGACTTTGATTAATACCAATCATGATGCTTGCTGCTAGCCAGGATGAAGAGTGATAAAAAATATCAGACAAGGTAGAAACTGTTTTATTGGAGTATATTCCCTAAAAAGGCTGCCCTTCTTCTGCATTAGAGGTGGAGGTTTATAGATGATAATAATGCTCCAAAGTGCCTGTCTAATGGGAGATGTGGGAGATGAAAGTGGAAGAGTGTTGCAATCATCTTTTTCAAATATTTTAGGATATTTTGTCTGTTAAACAGTAGTTTCGAATGAGAGAGTTAAATGCAGGAGTGAAAATACAAATTGCTCTGAGAAGAGTGGGTATTAGGCTTTGATAAATTTTAAGTTTAATAACAGATAAAGTGGAGCGGTTTGACCCATTGTCAGTCTATTTTAAGATGAACATTTGTTAAATTCTAATGAAAAAATGTAGCACTTAAACTTTGGCAGAAGGACAATTAGTTTTTTTTTTTTTCCCTGAATTGAATAAAATTGCATGGCACTGATTTTTACTTTGACTACAAGCAATAAACATGAGCTGCAGCAGAATCTAGCAGCTATTGACCATACCTACATGGATGTGTCATACAACCAAAGTTCACTTTTCATTTCAAGCATGCAAAATTTACATGTACACTGTATAGCTTACCATGCAGTAAGACTGTTCATGCAAGAGCTGATTTTCTAGTGGTAAGAACAGCTTGTACCTTTTTGACATGCAGGACTACAGTCAGCCCATCAAGCAAGAAAAAAAGACTGTGCAGCTATCACACACCATCAGCTAACTTGTACCCACATCAGGCAATTCAGCCTGAGAACTTTTAACTCAATCTACAATAAAACAAATCCTTTCTGTCTTTTACTTGCTATGAGTATTAGGATTATTTGTTTTGCATTCTCAGAGATTGCTAGTGACATGCGATGATAGTGACTGAGAAAACACACTGTGCCTCTGGCAGGTGCTTGAGAAAGTTTATAGGGCAAACAAGCTCCCAGTCCCCCTAGTCACAGTCAGTAGATTTACATGGGAGTGTAATGAGAATGAGCAATAAGCTGTCATTCAGCAGTAGATACCATGTGGGTCTGTCTGTGGTGAGAAGATTTTGGAAGCGGATAATCTTTGTGTTCTTAGGCCCTGATTTGAATATATCAACTTGCAGACAAAGACAGGCAGGGTAGACAGGGACAGCAGAAGTAAAGCTGGTGGTTAGTGACATTTGTGCTACAGAGCAAAGTAAGTGAGAAGGGAGTTGTCCACATAAGTCTGATTTCTGGGAATAACTTTTGCACAAAACCATAATTAGAGAATGCAGTAACTCTGGACTTAAGCACTGGACCTCTGTCCAATAATCACAAGGCATAAATTTCTGAGTTCAAATGAGCTAGACACACAAATAGGGAGCTTTCTCCAGCTTGAATGTGGGTAAGCTGTTGCGGTAGAGCTAGCTAGTGTTTTGTGGTGCAAAAGTGTCGGGGGGTTGGTTGGTTGGTTGGTTGGTTGGTTTCCCTCTCTACTAGGGCTTTCAAAGGCTTCAAATAATTAACATCACTACATTCCCATCCCAGAAGAACAGGGCAAATCTATAAAGGATAGTTAGGATATGAAGAATCTTGATAAAAAAGGTCTCTATAAGAGATGTGCATGTCTGTAAATGACATATCCAAGCTGAATGCTGCATGCTGCTGCTTATTTGAATTTCATTAGATATTCTAAATGTGTTTGATTCTGTATTTCTTACCATTTAAAAATGATCAATGAAGGAAAAAAAATCTTACCACTATAGGTTTAGCATAAAATAATAAAATTTAACAAGATAATTTCTTTTAATTTTAGAAATTCTTTATGGATGGAAAATAAGTGTTTAATTTTATTCAGCAATAAGATCATCGAACTTATGAAATGTATTAGTTATTTAATGACGTTAAGAGGAAAAGAAGATAAACTTTGTTACAGAATTTCCGGAAGCAAGATTTTTAAGGGAGACCAGAGCATAAATGAGTCTCAAGATGGAAACCTGTTTGCAGCATAATCAGCTCTTTATAGAATCACTCACACTGCTTTATGGTAATATGATGAAGTATATGGCCCAAAATCTCTTTTATCCTTAGTAAATCTGTGCTTGGACCCATATACCTCTCCCAATCCAGTCTCTTTTTTTTTTCCCCTTCTTTTGCCAAGCTTATTGAATTTCTATCTACATCATTTACAATTTCCTACTGAATTAATTTCTTGTAGCCTATTCCTTGAACCTATTCAATCAGATTTTCAGTCTGTACTCCACTGTCACTTCTCTCAAAGGTTTTACTATTCTTTTCCTAGTCAAATTTCAGGGTCTGAAACTTCTTATATCTCCCTAGGACATCTCAACTGCTTTTCACATAACCAGCCATACTTTCTTTTTGAAATCTTGTCCTCATCAGTTTTTGTTACTCCAACCTCTCCTCATGTTCATCCTAACTCTAAATAACCACTTTGATGTCTTGCTCGTGCACCTTCCTCATCTCTATCCACTACTGCTTGGGGTGACCTCACCCTCCATCTCGTACAGAGAGCAACATACAGCTTTTTGTTACTAATATGTCTTTTTCTCAGTGTGATACAAGTGAATAAGTTTCCAACCACAATTACTTTTATAAATAATACAGAAGAGAGACATGATCAAAAGTATTTACTAAGTAGTAACTATCCAGATAGGAACAAGCAAAGCTGTAGTAGATATCTTCTCTTTCACTTAAAATAAAATAGCATTAACCATTTCAGTGACCAAGTGGGAAAAAAAAGAAAGGATAAGTATGCAGCTAAATTAGCCTCCCTCTCAGTTGCATTAATTCGCACATGTGGGCTCCAGGGAGGAGGATAATGCAACCCTAATTGTGTCGTGTGAACTTGGCCATTTAGATGGCTAACACTTTTTTTAACAAGATCTTCTTTTATATTAATAACTGTTCCAAATGATGTCTTTTCCTGACACACTATCAACAGTTTGGACCCAATGAAAAAGACCATGAGGCCGTGAAGCAAAGCAATATTGGAAGAATGGAGAACATGATACTTAGCAAGACTCATTGTTAGTTTGCTATAGACACTTTCAGGGAGGGATTTTAATTTCAAGTTAAAGGCTAGAAGTAAACCTTTCCTTCAGACCCATTTGATAAAGGGACAGAAGAGTTATGTCCTGTGAAATTACAGTGATTTTCCAGAAAGATGTGTCGGAATATTTGGTCTATAGAGTGATCTGGCTTTCTAGCTTCCTTGGAGCTTTTCAAAAGGTTTGCCCTTCTTTTGGACAACTTGCTTTCTCTGCCTCTGCAGAGTTTTCTAAAACGTTTATAATGAATGCAGGGTCATTTTTTTTTTTTTTAAGCTGGGGAAGAAAAAAGGTAGAAATAAGATAGTTCACACAATGTGCTAAATCTTGTTCTTATCACCTACATATATGACTTACCTTTTCTTTTTTTCCAAGTTTCTAGTGTGGTTTTGTCATCTTTGGATCAAAACATCTCCTTCAGTGGATAAAAATAGCTAAGATCCAATCATGCAGCAGTGACACTGACTTTAGTCAGATTAAATGCAAGAAGAGGAGGTCATTTTTTTTTAATTGCAAGTGGCTAATTCACTGATTGCTAAAAATTATTCATGAATAATTTATATCTCAAATATTAAACTATGTATGGGATGGGTTACTGGGGAGAGTAAAGAACCATAAAACTGCTGCTGTCTGTAGTCTCTGCTAATCTTTGACTTATGTAACACCTACTTCTTACTTGTTTTAATGATTAATCTTAAAGCATGCAAATAGCTGGGAGTTTTATGGAAGACTATTTGAGAAATGTATAAGGATTTTAAGAAAAAGAAAGGTTAAATAATGATGTATACAACTAAACAGAGAGGGAGCAGTGGGGAGAGGAAAAAACCCGAATATCTCGCAGTCCCAAACTGGAACCTGCTAGATTTCACTGTTTCACTTACAGGTTGTGATAAGTTTGCCCATCCATTCTGGCCTACATATATATCTTGTTAATGGTTATAATGCAGCATATCACAAATGACAGGCATTTTCATGCCTTCTCATACAGCTGTAGGCCACAATAGGTAAAACATTTTACCAGAGAAGAAATCAAGGCACATAAAAGTGAAGACGTAGGTACTGTTTCAGGGCTTGCCTGCTGAAGCCCCATCATCTACAAAATGCCTATGAACAGAAATGCAGATCCTCAGCTTCTGAAAGTCTAGCAAACAAGCTGTCCTCAAATTTGGTAACCAAAAGCAAGCTTTTTTTTTTGAAAATGTTAGCCTGAGGCACATTCCAGACACCAGATTTGTGTCTTGATGACCCTTAAGCTTTTCTTCCATTCCCCTATATGCCTCTTTGGGCAGGGCTGGACCCTGAGGATGAATATAGCCCAGATGTAAAGATGCTCCACACCAAGTGGTGGGTCCTGCTTCAGTCCTCTGCATGTGGCAGGCGAGGGGTGTGCCACTAAGACAAGTTGAGGATTTTCCTCAAACCACATGCACTCTGTGCAGTGGAGGATGTACTCCAACGTGGCCATTGGGAAACGTTAATCCTTAAACCTACAGTGTTGTCTAACCTCATCCGAAACCGTTTTTCTTGTGATGTCTCATGCCGCTTGGGACATGGCTTGGGACTGATCTAAAGGGAAGAGTGCCATCTACTGAACCACCAGCACCAGCTCTCAGATCCTGCAATTCAGGAGAATGCCATCTGCTTAAGAGCCTGGACACAGTCCGAAGCAAATTATTTGCTATATATTTGAACAAGAAAACAAATATACGCAATAAGACTGGAATGAAGTGGAATAGTGCTGGATTATGGATCAGATATTGCTAAGTGTCAGTAGGCAGTACTAGTGTGTACATGTGTCTGTGGGGCATGTGACATTGTACAAGGCAATAATATGTGCACTAAGGATACTGAATTATGTCATTCAGAAGACTAGAGAAGACCTGATCGAGCTGTTCTCCCAACCATTTGCCAGTAGGGTTGATGAAGCCCACCACAGAAGAGGACACAGTGCTGAGTCACGTGGAGGAAAAAATGCAGATGTTGTTAAGCAACTCCTGTTTAAAAATGTTTCTCTTTCGAGTACCTTTACAGAGGCCTTTGATTTAATCTTGGATATCTATCAGTCTGTCTACACAGTTTCATAACTATTCTGCAGCTGCTCAGCTTGCACTGCTGAAACACTTCCTCTGTTCACTCAGTATGTCCTGTTTCATTTAGAGCCATCATCCAAGTCACCTTAAACTGACATTCTTCATATAGAATCCATTTCGTGGCAAAGTGCCATATTTACATCAACATCTAAAAATACGTACATGACTTACTCAGAAAACATAGCTAGCTTATTTTCAGTCCTGGTCATTTTCTTAAACAACATGGAACTTAGTTTTTCAGCAGCATGTATACTTCAAACATTTTCAGAAGGCGCTATTAAAAAAAAAAAAAAGAAGTGAAATGGTTAAACATTTTATTATTCACATTGCATTCATCGTAAATTGTGTAATAGTTTTCATGTCTTAATTACTTAAATTTTATATTGAGCTATAGTGATATTATCTCTCTTTTTGTCTCCACACAATTGTATTTTATAATAGCTTTTATTAGGGCCTACATGAATGGAATTTAAAATGAACACATCATTCTGTTACTTCTACAGTTCAGAAAGAGAGAGTACTTTTTTGATATTTGGCATGAAAAGTGCTTTCCTTTGTGTTTTATGACATATAGCAAATTGCATTAGATAGGGACATATTTTGAGCAGGAAGAGGAGTACAGAGCAGTTCTATCACTTTTAGTAAGATCACCTTGGCCAGAAGGTGGGTGTGATGCCCAGCAAATAATGTGGGAATATTCTCCCTTAGAAAGGTTTGATCGTGATCTCATTAAAACAAGATTCAAGATTTCCACTGGCTCCTATGGAAGAAACACCAGAGTAGCAGATACATAAGTTAAAAGTTATGTTTATACAATCTGCATACTCACTTGTGAAACTGAGCTCCACTCTCCAGCCTCCCAGATGCCACCTACAGTGCCAGCAGTGCCTACCTTTATACCACCTTCATGTTCTCATGTTGGTCCATGCATTTGGGATGTCTCCTTGGCACCTGGCTGCTCTGTTATTGCTTTCACCTCTATAAAGTCCCCCCCGATGTCTCCCTTCTGCCTGCACACCTCCACTCAATCTGTGCATAAGGTGTAAATAAATTTAAATAAACATTTGTTTTCAATTGTTAGCAGGATTAGGAAGGCGTGCACATGCAGCGCTTGCTTAGGCACACAGACATGCTGCAAGGTAACAGGTTTCTGCTGAGCCACATGCACAGGATCCCCAGCAGCAAATGCAGCATGATTCAGAACAGCCTCTGCCACCTCCCGTGGGCTAAGCCAGCTTCAGCTACCATGAATTTGTTGGAGGCTGGGAGGACACGCATCAGCTGGTGCTTGGTAACCTAGTGTGTTCATCCAATATTCTTGTGCCCAGTCATTTCTCCTAGGTAGTTTCAGAAATCTAGCATAATCATTTTCAATGTATCCATAAATATGCATTATGAAACCAAGGTTTGCTTTTTTTTTTTTTTAATGAGCACAACGAGTGAAAACTTAATCCATTAGTATTATTTAAAAACAACCTGAGATGGGTAGTGATCTTTTTTTGTTTATTCTTTTCATTATAATCCAATAAGTAGATTTTTAAGAACCTGCTTGTAAAATTCTACTGACAGCAAAATACAATGTCAAACATCACCTATAGTTTTTAGAGCGGTAGGATATGTCACTGAGAAAACAGAGTAGGCAAAAAAGCATCATTCCAAAATATCAATGAAAAGTTAAAACAAAAAAGCATCATTCCAAAATATCAATGAAAAGTTAAAACAAAAGCTGAATTTCATTCAACCCTCAGGAAATACCTGCTAGTGAGCCTCCATCTCCATGACTGTGGGCCAGATTCTGCTTTCGGTTATCACCTCAGTAGCCAAAGGAAGAATTGGTTCTCAATTTCTTTTTTCCCAAAGCCAAAAGTTGTGACATGTCACCCTATTCTGTCTGTATCACACACCTTGTCTCTTTGTACAAATGCTAGGATTTCTCTAGCAGCTCCATTCAGTCTTTCTACTTGCTAAGTTGCCTTCTATGCTGATCTCCAAGAACAGTTGCTCATTCTGAGCATTTTTATTCTGAAGATTGGTTTCTTTTCTCTCCCACCCCCCTTTTTTATTAACATGTCCACACTGTTACTAAACATAAAGGGTTTCTCAAGGAACCAATTTTACCACATTTGTTTGGGTGTTATATGGATGTTCGGAATAGAAATCAAGAGTACAAAAATAGATTTTCTTGATTTATGAGACATTCCTGTTTTCAATTCACCATCAGTATGTGCAGACACGATGCAGTCAAGAAATGAAGCATCTGGTTCTCCCACGTTTCATTTATGAACTTTAGCACCAGATGTAAATCATTCATAAAATCCCAAAGTGTTGGAAGAGTCTCTTCCTTCATTTTAACAAACATATACTCCAAGTACTGTACCTAACACTTCACACCATTTGTTAAAAATGATGGGATCTGAATTTTAATGACTTCCAGAAATAAATTTTCAAGAAGGAAGAAAAGGAGAAGAAAAACAGGTGAATGTGGTGTTCCTTGTTTCTGGCCGTGAATTCTCTTTTTGAAACCAAAAGATGTCATTTTAAGTTATTATAGCCAAAGTCTACGTGCTATTACCTGCATACAGAGTGTTTTGAAGAGAACAAATCTATTAGCTTATAACTATTCTTCTCCCAAATCCTTTCCATTAGTGTCATATTCATGTCAGCAAATGCTGATTCAACATCAAATCTGAATTGCCTCCCTGTGCGCATCCACCAATCGCCCTTCCTCTCCTCCTTCAATCCCTTCTTCAGTCCCATTTGTTCAGAGCCCTTCTTGGCTTTCCCTCAACATCTGTAATCCCTTCATCCTCCCTTCTCACTCCTTTGTCTCACTGTGTGCATTGAATTTCACAGGATAACTCGCACTTTGGGAATTAAGCACCTGCCAAAATAATTACAGGATCGAGGCCTATTCTTTAGGATAAGGAAGCCCATCTTCTCTGTGTACAAAAATCCTTTCAGTGACATGCATGTAAGTTAACGCTCTTTAATAACAAATCAGCCTATTTTGGCCCTTCTGCAATACAAGTTTTTTACATATTAATTTAACAGCAGAATTCTCAGGCGTGCGTTTCACGCACTCAGGTTGCCTTAAAACACACAGAGCTGACGCGGCGCAAAGAAGACACACCAGTAGATGCAGCAAGAAGGTCTCTGTAGGACAGGCCCCCCTGTCCACACCCACACAGGCTCTGGAAAAACCCTGCCCTAGGAAAGGGAGAGGTTGAGGGTCTCCACGGAGCCGCTGCCCTCCTCGCTGTGCCCATGGCACCCAGCGGCTTCGCAGGCTGCTTCAGGGCAGCCCTGCGCTGTCCTCTCCCCCACGGCTCAGCTTCTACACGGCTGGACTCAGAAAGGCATGCGTGTAACTAGCCCCAGCATACAAGCACCTGCAGTTGAAATCTAACGGCAACATTCACCTCGTTCTAGTAATAATAAACCCCTGTATTTATTTTCTAACACCAAGAAATTTTCCTTGTGCTTTGGAAATAATATCTGGCATTTACTTAGCTCTTTATTGATAGCTTATTTTTACAGCACTAATCACTGCAGTAGCTAAGCACCTACAGGCATTTATAACACAACATTTACTCCAAGAATGGCTCTGATAAAAGGAAAAGCCTTTTCACCAGGGGCTGGACTGCAGACAGTCCGTCTATATTGGCAAGGCCCTGGAATAGCCACAGGTAAGACAACCTTCCCATAGGGACATGCTGGGGATGGAGTGGGTTGCTTAAGCAGGCTGGGACACGGCAGAGGCAGACCCATCGGCTGCAAATCTCATGCAGAGATCACAGCTGCAACGGCAGCCTGCTGTTTATAGCACAAGCTGTGGCTCAATTGCTTGGGTGCCTCAAGCCCTTGGGAGGAGAAGGTTTCCTTGCAGCCTCTTGGGCCTTTCCTCCAGCACAGACATCAGAGTTCAGCCTCTGCCCAGGGAGAGTCGTGGTACCAGTCGAGTTTGTCCCTTAAAGCTATAAAAAGGTCTCTTCTCTCACAAGCAAGACTCACTTTGGAGGTGAAACAGAGCAGATATTCAGCAGCACAGGCAGCAACTCTGCACTGTACCGTTTGCAGCACCAAACGAAACCTGTGTCTAAGTGAAACTTCAGGGGAGATTTAGGTAGGCGCAGTATAAAAGCTGGAGCTGAACTCCTGCCTGAACGTTGGGAGTTAACATCTCCATTCCTGAGAAATGTGATATAGGCACTTTAATGATTGCATGTGCCCAACATCTCAGCCTCCTACGTCACCCCCAGGATTGCATTTCCAGGAACCCAGCTGACCTCCTGCTGGGACATGGGCTATGGGAGGAGAGAGCCAGCACCACCTCACCCGCCCGTGGGGTGCCCTGACTGTTCCTGAGGAGCAGCTGGCGCCAAGGTTTCCTGGTGCAACTTCCGGCCCAATTGCTCCCACAAATTGATGGTTGACCAAGCACAGTGGGAGCTCTGGCCCCAGCTGTGAATGCTGTTGGGTTGTTATTAGAGGTGAGCAAGCAAGGAGGAAAATCATCATGTGAATGGAAAACATAGCATTTCTTTTAAATGAGTATTTTCTTAAGAAATGTTTTAAAATCATTCTAGAAAAATATAATATTGATTGTCTATGATAAGAAAGGGCAAATTTTAGTAAATAGAAAGTTCCACACCTACTTCAATTACTTCAATTAAACTTAAAAACAAAGCATAAATGATGTCTTTTTTTGTCTTTTTCTTTAAGAAGCGTATTTGCATGAAGACACCTTTCATCCTTTAAACTTCCACTGGCTTTCCATACACTCCAGAACTCATTTAACTCATCTACATGTAGTCATGAGTTCAACATTAGTGTTACATGCAAATATATATAAAAAAAAGACTGATTGTACTCTAAGATGTGTTTCTGTGAAAGATGACAATTTCAAGTCTCAGATTTTCTCCTTTACAATAGTCCTAAAATTTTATATATATAATATATAGTATGTATGTATTTATAAGGATGGTGAAACCCGTTTCATTTTTTCTCAGACGCTTTTTAATTCAGTTTTATTTGGTAACACTCAGCCAGGTCTGCAAGCCTTTATTCACACGGAGTGGATACCTTTCATAAATAATTCCCAGCAGTTTCAGTGGAGCACTTATGACACAAAATTCTTCACAATGTCAATGAGATCATCAACCATTGGCTTCTGTATTCTGAAGGCACTGCCACACAGTGACAAAGTTTACCTAATATAACATTCACAGTTTTTTTTTCTTCTTTGAATAGGATGTAAGCATCACGTTATTTACAAAGTAGGCAAATAGGTGTTTCATGCCTTTGACATATATTTTAATTTATTTTTCTTTCTTCATTTTATCCATGTTAACAATCTAGTCAAAGTAAAAAAAAATTAGCAACAAAGCCAGTGTTCAGATAAATGACTAATGTCATGCCTGCCATTTCAGCAATATCTCTGGTTTTATTTTATACCCCACTGCCCTGCCATATCAGAGGCTGCAGCCGGAGCCTTTCAGAACTCTACAGGCACAACTTGCAGTCTCATCTCAATCCCACAGTGCCTGGGTGGTCTCTCTCAAACTAACCAAGGCAGGAATACTACCTCCTTGATCCATAATATGCTCATCCATTTCACTTGTCTGCTCAGACATCCTAGGCCAATGATTTATTTGCAGAGGTGAAGCCAGGAAAACCTCTCCCCTTCCAAACACATGCACACATACTTCTATAAACTGGCTGAAATATGCAGCAACTTCCCAGAGGGGAACGGGTTTCCCCCCCTCCCTCTCCTATATGTTTTATATGGTTTCCATTATTATTTGATAAATGTGTTATGACACACTATTTACCTCGGTCTGCAGCTCTGGGGAGCTTTGTGCAGCTCTGCTCCCCACCTCTGCCACCCACTAGATATTTCACAAATAAATCACATTCCTGGATTAAGACAATACAGTTTGGTACTGAAAAGAGAATTAGTATGAGGTGTGCTGAAGAGGACTTTGGTTTCATTGCTCTCTCACTTCTGAGCCATGAAGAGCTGATTCTCAGCCTGTAACAACAGCATTGTTTCAGCTAACCCCATCTGTCTTTTCAGAACAGGAAGATGTTCTCTGTCCACCAGTCTAACTCTTGCCTTTGGGTTTCTCAGAGACATATTCAGAGTAGAGTGTTCAGTGCAAGCAGGAGCAAGTCTATGGATGTTTGCTGCAATGGGTTCAGTCACTGAAGTTATCTTCTCTGACCAAAAGCAGGAAGTCTGCCAGGATGTACGGAGTGAAAAAAGGGCTGCAAAGCTGTCCTGTTGAAAATAAAATGAATGCAGTTAAGGTGAATATATTTAAGGTTGAAAATAAATTGTGTAAAATGTAAGACCACAGACAGTTTTGTGCAGACTTGCTCAATGGTGTATTACAGTCAGCAATTTGTGGTGAGGAGGAGGAGGAGGAGGGGTTATCCCCCAAAGCAGTTACCAAATAACACTACTGCAGTATCTGCACATACACTAAAAAGAAGAGTTGCAACAGGAAAATACTTGGAGGAATTGTAATTGCTTCTATATGAATTTGCTAGCAAAATTTAGAGAGGAAACCATGAACAAATTCTGCAGACCTAAACCTGCTAAAGAATCCTGTACTTTTAAAACCTACCTAAAATCAGACTCTTCATAGAATCACAGAATCACAGCATGGTTGAGGTGGGGAGGGACCTCTACAGATCATCACCCTCACAGGAAAGAAGTTCTTCTTTACTCTTGCATGGTACATGGAGATGAAACCTCTGGTGTTTCAATTTGCACCCATTATCCGTTGTTCTGTCACTGGCCACCACCAAAAAGAATTTGGCCTCATCCTCTTTCCATTCTCCCCTCAGGTATTTGTACATGTTGACAAGATTCCCTCTCAATCTTCTCTTCTCCAGGCTAAACAGGCCTGAATACTCTAAACAGAGTAAGGATAAACAGAGTATCCAGGGAAAAAAGTGAGAATAGCAGTTCAATTTGTTAACTGACTCATGTGCCAGCAGTAATGTTCTGCATGAAAAGGCATATTTCTTTATTTTCTGAATCTTGATCATTCTGCTGTTTATTTGCTCCCATGCTTTTGTCTCTCCTCGGTACTATTAAAAAGATGTGCATATTTACAGTAATGACAGGAAAATCAAATCCTCCTAAACATGCTAAAATAATGGAATTGGCCAGACTTTAGCTTGTTGTTCTTGACTTTGTTAAATAAAAAGTAAGGAGAAGCAGGTGAAGGATATTTGCAGCTTTTCTAATAAGAAACAGAGTAATCATCTGTGTAAATCACCAGCCTGAAAAATAAACTTGAGATTATGGACAGTTAACAGCTGTAAAGACGAGCTAATGGGAAGAAAAAAAAAAGGCAACTGTTTATAATGATAATTTTTTGACAGTTCTTCTCCTTTACAAAGTTTAAAATTTACATGAAAAATGTTGTCATTTGTTTTCAAATGACATCGTAGGCCAATGTTTCAAATGTTTTCAAAGAAAAACAGTTGTTTCATCAGAAGCAGAACAAAAGAAACCCAATGTCTTACAAATATTTGTCCTATTTCCGTTATTTCTCCTCCTGTCTTCCCCACTTTGTCTATCAGTCCGCCCCTCTCCTCATCCTGTGTAACTCCCCAGCAAGCAGAAAACGCTCCTTGCCCTGGTTAGGCTGCAATTGCAAACGGGCTTCTTGGCTAGCCAGTACATGGCTAGTCACTGGCTTGCTGAGGGATAATGGGCAAACCCAATTTTTTTCTTATTACTTACTCATCTTCATTAACCTTGCAGGAATATAGCTGAGGACTTCTTAATCAAGTTTGTCAAAATCAAGCCTTGTTTTCAAATAATTCTGAGACAACATGCAGGTCGTAAAGTTACATATCAACCTTAATTTCTAAAGGGAGCTGCAGTAAAAATTCCAAGAGACTCTAGCATGTAACCCAAACACTCAGAAAGTAGGCTATAAATTGAATTAGAGTAATCAATTAAAACCAGCCAGAACAAAAAGATTTAGTTGGGAAAAAGCCTTCAACAAAATACCTAGCATGGAGTTTTGTTATAAAAATGTGTTTTGTGGTGAGGTGATGCCAGCCTGACAGGGCATGCAGAGCAGGTAACAGCCCAGTTAATACTACGGCCAGTGGAAGGAGCAAAAACCATCCCTCTTGCCTCGAGTACTCCCTTTGGTGAAATATAGAAGAATTTCCTATCTTTGAGACCTCTACCACTTCGACAAATTTGATTGAAAGTGGTTTACACAGATACTGGGGAAGAGAAACTGGCAGACAGGTAAGCATCATGATAGGATGTGTCTCACTTCCCTAACAACCTGACTAAGAAGATGAAGATGCTCACGTGCACCTGATGGTAAATGATTTCCTGTCACTGGACAGTGTTTCTGTGACCTCGGTCATTTTATATGCTTGCTTCCTATGTTGTCTGATAGTGGCTTGGCAGCCACCCTCCCTGTGGCAGTGACTCAATGTGCTGCTTTTCCTGTCTTATTCTATGAAACACATCATTTGGTGTGACTAACATGGCTCATTTTGATGAGTCATAGAGCCAGGAAATGTAAAGGAGATGCAGTTTTCTGAAGAGTGCAGTTCAAGAAAATGTTAGAAAAACAGTTGTTTTTTTTTTAATCATTTTAAAATTGTGCATATGGTGTAGCTCATGTCTTACTACTTAGTTGGTACAAAGTCTCATTTCCATTGCTCAAATTCATTAGTGTTACTATTGCTAGTAGCATGCGTGGGAAATGGATAGAGAGGATAAAAGAAAGGACATTGTCTCTTTCTACATTACAAATTTAATGCACCTTTTCCATGGTTCTTGGGGATTCCTCAGAAAGATGTTTAATTCATAATGTACGTCCTGCAGTTCCTACCGTTCTTTAGTCCGTACTTCAAGAAGCTGGTATTCTAAATTGATGTGATTAAGTGAAAGAAAAAAATATTTTTTATGAATGAGAAATGAAACCATACAGTCAACAAATTGCCCAAAGTCACAGAAAAAAAAAAAAAAAAAAAAGACACCAAGACTCTGAGTCCAATTCCTCCCACTTCCAGTCTAGAGTTATAACCACCAAAATATCCACCCCCTACATGTGGTTATAGATGTTCTGCCTAGCCATGTAAGAAGGGAAATCCGTATGGGTTTTTATATTACTTCTTAAAGGATTCCTTATAATTAAGAAAAAAAGTAGCCGGGAAAGGGGTTGTCACAACCCTTGTTCTCTATTTGAATTCAAGCAACTGGAAACCCCTGCTGGGTCTGCGGGCATGAGGAGAACCGGATCAATAAAGCTGCTTTTCTCCCCCCCTTTTTTTTTTTAGAGTTGTTACTGGAGCAAAGAAAAGCCCCTCTTCTACAAACACTGCTTTCACCTGGGAAGTGGAAAGATTACAGGCACATTAGCTTCATACTCTTCTTAGACTATAGGAAAGTGTCTTAATCTGCTCTCTTGACAAAACCACCAGCTCGGGGTACAGGAATGAAAGAACTCCAACTCCCCTTCTGCCCCCCAGATGTTTGCTGCTCCTGTCTCCACATACCACAGGGGATGTCCACAATTTCCTTCCTTCCTGCTTGCACAAGCTAATGGAAAAATAGAGAAGGCTGGTTACGCAGCTCCTCAAAAATCAGCCCCCATCACGGAAGTGAGTAGGTGCTCCATAGACCTACTCTGGTCTATAGACTGTGCATGAAAGGCACACAGAATACCATCATTACAGCCTTTTTTTCCCTTGAAAAAACAGAGACAGGCAAAAGAAGGAACCATCACCTCTTCTCACATTGTCAAAAAATGCATGTATTATAAAATATTTTTTTCCGAATAAAAATAATGTACGTATTTGAAAATAAAGTATGATTTTTTTAAGGAAATGGCAGAGAACAAAGTGCACAAGGCCAAACTTTCTAATAAATGAGATTTATTATGGGAAAAAAAGTCCAATAATTGCATTTTCAGGGGAAAGGTCATTATTACTTAGAAAGAGGTTAATAGAACAATATTAATAGCTTTTTACAGGGCAAAAGAGATAGATGCAGTATTAATATGAATGAAAAACAAGAATGAGGATGCTCCCTGTTACCCAAGTTTAGACTAAAAATTCAGAAGGTCAAATTCATCTTTCATATTCCCCAAAATAAAGAATTAGACAGTATAAAATGTTATCAAGTCTTTTCATTCAGTGAGTTTAACAGAAAGTAGTAGAAATAAAGTGATCAAAAGTTTTAGCCTGAAGCCAACAATTAGAGGCACGGCTCAAGTTCTGTGTTTCTGGGAGACTCTCAGGGAAGAGTGTTGAAGATAAAAGTCAACATGACTCCATCACTGAACTTTTACTAAAAAAATTTCAACATTTCTGTCTGTTTGGCCAATATTTTAGATTAGAGTAATTTTCTGAAGTAATGGAAAATTGCCAGAGATAAAAATAATTTGCAATATACATTAATAGTAATGATACATTGCACATCCATAATGCTTTTCATCCCAAAGTACGTTATAAACCCTTAATTAACCCTCCCAACATCCTTGAAAGAAGATGATTTTTCTCCATCATTCATAAATTGGGGAAACTAAGGCACAGACAATTTAACAGACATTGTGCCTCAAGTTACGTAATGTCTAAAATTGATTACAAAACAAGCACATACAAACAAAGAGGACTTGTATAAATATACTGACAAACACAAATAATGTTTCATTTAAAAAAAGACATGTCCTTCATGCTTTTCTAGTTTTGATCACTCAGACATCTCTTAAATACTTCTGAGATTATTTTCTCCGGTGACCATCAGACATTTCCAGGAAAAAAAGCTTTCTACCAATAAATAAATAGCTAAACAAATAAATAACATTTATTTAAAACACATGTTGCAAAAATATCAGTTAAGCCTCATTTGTGAAACTAGCTAAAAAATAAAATCAGTAATGCTGATTTTAATTCTCAGATTTGACCACTAACACTTATTTTCTTTTTTAGATAGTGTTGAGGGAGGAAGAGGAAAGAAATCCAAAGGTGATTGTAAAGATGGTTATTAACAACTGTCATGCACATGTGCAAACTATTAGCATGTTTTAAGTCCAAGGCTAAGCAGGATCTGTCTAACTAGCAATTCCAGCCTCAATACGCTCAGCAGTACCACACCAGGACTCACAATTATGTAAGTTTGCTATTAAAATGCAAGTTGGAATCAACTGTTAAATCTCCATAGTGATGAATACACTGGAAAGCTGTCCTACTTTGAAAGATTAAATTGACTTTATTTTTGGTTATTGAATCTAAACACTGTAACTTGCTGTATTGTACTCTCACTAATTCAGTTTTACTTTACCAAGCACCTCAGACAAGAGTATTTGCTTGAAATCGCAGTCAAGCTGGGAAACATATATATTTAGGACATCTTTTTCAGAAGACTCTAATTATGTGAGTATAAGTATGTGAAGTCGAAACTCATAATTGTGTGTGATGAGGGAAAACTGAGGAATATTTTTGTTAAATGTTTGGCTATAAAAATAGCTACCAATATCACCAGTTTGAGGAACAGTACCATAGCAGATGTCTATATAGTATTTGGGATGCAATTTTGTCATAGAGTTAAACAAAGAAAATTATTCAAGGGGCTACAAGACTTATAAAATCCTGATGTGAAATTTATTTTACCCGTAGTACTGTACTGTACAGTCATTTGTAGAAGAGATTACTTAATATAATGTAATGGGAGAGATTAATGTAAGAGATTAACTCTTCAGCCCTTACTCTTGTACTATGTTCTTTATACACTAATCAGGTAAAGAGATGGATAGTAGCATTTTAAAAGCTTCTTTTTCTGTGATCTATTTCATTGAGTAAAAATACGATGTCTAACTTTCCTCACACTGATTTCATTGCTTTGGTCTATCAAAAAGAAAACCTTAATATGAGTCAAGGCAAGTTAAACTGAGGTAGTGGAAAAGGCATAATGTGAACAACGGAAAATATCATGTGATATAAGGACTTAATTTTCCTATTAGCAAGGCAAGACTGGGTGAAAGCTAATAAATCATGGTGGCAAAGCATCACAAGGAAATCACCATCTTACCTGGGCGGAAGGTAATCTCAGTGGCTGATGACAGCTGCAAAACAAAAGCCAGGACTTATTCCTGAGTGCTAGTGAGGTACCCACTCAGCACATATTTTGCAGGGTACCATGAAACACAGAGAAGAAAGAACATTCATCAGTTTTGGCAATCACAACGCATGCAATCTGAAGAGAATCATGTGGGTAGGACAGTTTCCTTAGGCCCTGCCAGAAGAACAAGCAGCCAAGAGTGAGGAATGGATAGATTCAGGCTCCTTCCTCAGCTCTACAGCCTGGTCTGGAAATCACTGCCCTCTAATTCCCGTGGATTCAGCCTGGAAAATGTCTTTTTTACTGAAATTTTAAAGAGAAGAGAGAGCTTCAAAAAAAGACTTCAAAAATACCCTAATGCAATTTCGGAGCTTGCTGATAAGTTAGCTCTTTGGGGGTGTTTTTTCTTCTTTGCCAGTTTCACAGACAGGGAACTCAGTCATTTATTTTATTAGCTAGAGATATTTCTTAAACATTTTACAATTCTTGCCCCTAAAACTGACTCTTGCACAGCCAGTGTTGAAACCTGCTTATGTTCCAGACTCTATGGTATTATGCGATTTTTCTGGGCAGATAGATGGATACAGAGGAACAATAAGCATTGCATTTTTTTAAAAAAATAAGTTATTTTAAGTCTTTTAATCTCAGAAAGTACTTACTCAATTTAATCACAATTTTCATAAAGTACTCTAGTTGTCAGTAAGTCTTAACTCTAAGACTGTGAATGCACAGGGATTTTATGGGCTTGTTGGTGGGGGTTTTCTGGTTTTAACATTTTAATTTTTTTATTTATTCCCGAGCTGCTGGAAAGAGGAAAAAAAAAAGCTTAATAATGGGACTGTAGCTGAGTGCTTAATTATGTACAGTTTGTCACCTCTTCAAATAAGCAGAATAGTTATATAACTAGGCCTTACAATTCCTACAGATAACGACAGTTTAACTTGTCTTCCTACAGAAATAAGCATTATGTAACTGTTTTGTCTGTGCCTCCACCTCTTCTCTCCTCTTTCCTTTGCCTTTTCCTCCCCACAAAAGACTGAACCGTTAGCCAGTTTGAACTTGAGGGCTAAAAATTTCAAAAATGGCATTCCTACTGGTTTTATGAAGACAACTGATGAGATGAGAAAGAGCCAAATGAGTGCCCTAGTTTCCTCTGAAGGAAGGCAGAGAACGTTGCAGGATAAGTGGAAAGTTGGTGTGAGGTTACTGTCTGCAATGGCTGAACTGCAGAACAGGTTGGCTACTTTAGATTTCATGGATTTAATTTCCTTGGACTGCTGCATAAATAGACAATTTGCTGGCCTAACCTAGGCCTCCTTAAGCTCTTGATTTTCTCCATGTCACTGTGATACACTCTGCCTTCGAGGAAGACGCCAAAAGGAGGCTCTTAGGAAGCACATGGCCACAACTGTAATAAAGATGATACTGATTTTTCCTATTTGGTCTTTATCAGGTTACTAATACACCCAGTATTGTTTTGGCTTTCTTTTCAACTGAATGCAGGAGTAATACCCAATGGGAATTAAAATTATATTATCCAAAGTGCTTATGGTTGTCTGCTTTACCAGACATTTGGGCTGGGCCAGGTCAATGGAAGAACCATTTGAAAACCTGACAATAGAGAATTATTTCTTTGATTTATTCCTTTGATAAATTTATTCCCTTGACTAGTGTCCTGGCAGAACAACCCTCCTCATTGGCTATAAAGCCAATATACTCTGACTTTAAAAGATGTTTTGGTTGAGTCATGGTGCCTATTCTCCATCCTTGATTTGAAACTCCCAGGGAGATCATTAAGGGAGATCAATAAAACATAACCGAGTAGTCCTGATCTTTTTAGTACAAAACACTTGAGACATATGATTTGTAGTGTTCATGCAATATTTTTTTCCATGTTACATTTCTCATAGGTGTTTAAGAGATATGCTTTTCACTCAGATAGGATCAAAGTAAAATGACAAGTGATATAGATGAATTTTAAGACAGTTTGAATACTGTCCAAATCCTGTGGATCATTCTCGTCTTCACTGGCTTAAACCAAAAGCTCAAATTCTCATAGCTTGGAAGAACTCATGTAGAGATCTAAATACAGTAGGCCAAAGTCACTGTTAATTCCTAACAACATTCTCATAAACAAGGAACTTACTTAGAAGAATTTGCATCTTAATCTAGTTAGAATTTTAATATAGTTTCAATATTATATTGGCTGTCTTATTTCAACCTACTTATATCTCATCACACTCTTGAATGTGAATTTTCTCCCATCTTTTTAACCTAGTTAATCTGCACAGCCAAGGATGAAACTGAGCTAACATGTGTGAAACACTCTAGACATCTCTAAGGCAAATCACCATGAATCTACTGCCAAACTGAGACAGGGATGCAAAATATTTTTTGTCCATAGGAATGCTGTAAAATTATTCTTTCTCCATATGCTTTTCTCAAATCTGCTTCTTTAACTCAATATATGATTTTACTCTACTGGTCTAATGCTCCAATTTGTTTTTCTATGCCTCCTTTCTTCATCACAATGTCAGGACAGGCCCATCTGGCCATTATTTTATGCAGGATCATACCAAGAATTTGAAGGATCCTACAGAGAATTTGTGAACAGTCTCATGATGCTCAAAAACCGATCATAGAGACATTTAAGACTGCTTCTGTTGAAACAGAAATGAGGGGAAAGTTGGACGATCTTGCAGATGGCAGTTACCACATATCTGCTGTTGGTAGCAGAAGACTTATGATGAGAAAAAAGTACATGCTTTTTGCAAAAGATAAACAAATTCAAAGAGTTACTGAAATACAGAAATATAGATGTATCTATCTCACCATAATAGTCAGTTTGTACCAGTCATAACCAGGTATACACTTAGAGCGTAACAATTGTCAGTACAAAAGATAAATATAATAAGAACAACATAAATGACCAGTCATTGAAATAATTTTTAAAAATGAATTATTTAGAAAAAATATGAAGAGGAGTATAATGCCTCCTTCATATCAAGGAGAGTAGTAGTGTTTCTTGCGTTAGTACAAAAAATGAATATCTTCATTATGTTTTTATCTTGATAAAGATTTTTCTTATAGTTACAGAGCTGTATTGAAGTATTTAAATCACTTGTCAAATGCAAACCTACTTGAGCACTAACACTTTTAAAAATATAATGTGGAATCAGACATCATTTATACTTGCCAGGATTTTTCATGTTGTCTTATGGCATATAAATGGTGAGGTTAGATGCAGAAAGAGTAGATTTGCAATTTTAACCTTTTTTCTCACTAATTTCCAGAATGTAATTCTGCCCCCAGCTGGTTAAGACATCGCTGACATAGGAGACTGAAAGTGAGAGAATGTTGAACCTATGAACTCTGCTGCTTCTCAGATGATGACTACAATTTGCATGCAAAGTATCAGCAGCTTTACTGTTCAGCACAGGTGCTAATAGATTCAAAGTTTTTTTATGCAAGTGTATACTGCGCCCTCTTCATTATAGTGCTAATAGCAAAAAGGTGAAACTGTTTTCAGGAAACAAGTTCATTGATTACTCCTACAGAACATTACAATTAATGACATCGGTCTGTGGTAATTGCTACACCTATATCAGATAAGCTGAAAAGTAGAAATTTAATACAGATTCCTACTGCCATTAGATTCCAGAAAGTTGCATACATCTACTGCCTGGGATGGATTTTTACATGCCTATTTATCTTCCTATTGCTCTTTTTCATCAGATTCTAAGTCTGTCTTTCTGCGAAGAGAACATATGTACAGAAAAATATACATGACTTTCACTCCTTTTTCAGACATAATTGTGCCCCATCCTCCTCCCAGGGAGGAGGAAAAACAAAAGAAAAAGAAAAGTAAAGCAATAGAAAAGAAGGGCAATAAGTTATTGTTATTACCTTTTGAAACAAAAGCTTTTATTCACCCTTCAACCTCTCTCCAGTATCTTTTATCATATTTCAGGACATCTCTTCTGATGCAGCTGAAGAATAGATTACAAATACCTTCAAATTCATCTAACTTACTTTCCATTCCATATATCATCTTTTTCATATGCAGCTGTTTCTGTCACATCAGCAATCTGCTTCCTCAGTAGCAGCACAGACGTATCTTTCCAGGCTCTCAGGATTCCTTTCCAACACCATGAAACCAAAGGTGGCAATGCCAGGAAGCTTATTCCTATGGCCAGTATTTGAACTCTGTGTATTCAAGTAAATAGAACTGGCAAGAAAATATGGTATGAGTGGAAGTTTTTGTTGAAAATAGCTTTTAGAGAATATGACCAAAAGGAAACATAAAAGAGTGATTCTGAGAGAAAAAAAAAAAAAAAAGTAGATTTTACCACCAAGCTAAAGTGTAGAGTATGAACAAAATGAAAAGTTCCCTACATTACTGCTAGTAAGGTACCACTGAGAGCACTGAAGTCTGACAGCTGCTGTTTCCAGAGTCTGCTGTTCCTCTGCATCCTGGCTTCCTACATGGCTTTGCAGGAGCATGCGGCCTCAGGAGCATCTGAGCTTATGGAAACTGAGGGAACAAAACTGGATATAGTGAAATTTTGCAGAGCCTCACAGAAGACTATGCACTAGATGAACGTAGAGATTTTCACTGCAGAGGGGTGAAGCTGTAGGGTGTAACAGGGGCCGTGAATCCTCAATTCATAATCCTCAGATGGAAATCTCCAGCGTAGGTTTGGGAAGAGAAGGATGTGATAGGAAAAAGGGTAGTTTCACACCTGCTTGGCAAGGAGGCTTGGTATTACAGTCAGTATTTGCATCTGAGGATGTAACTATCTCACACTCATCATAGGAAATTTGTTTGTAGTTGATTTTAAAGTTTTAATTCCTCTTTCCCATTGACCTTTCAACTCTGATCCTGATTTTCCATTTTCTCCAGAGAAACCCTGTGCAGGTGAGCTTTCCCATGCAGGCCACAGCAGCTGAAGCTTCTTTGTTTTTCACCTTTTGCTTGTCACATAGCAGCAGCTGGGAGAAGTGTCCGACCAAATGAGGGTTGGAAAGACTATCCTCTTTTCATTGTCCTTTTCAGAAGGTCTCTTCTTTGTTCCTCTGATTAGAGCTGACCAGGGGCTGAAGCTGGGGAGGGGCTGAGCACACCCTCAAGACATTCAGAACAAAACTCTTTTGACAACAGCTGAGCTGTGAACTACTCTGTCTGTGGAGGAAGAAAAGATGGAAAAGAGTAAAAGCAGATAACTTCCAGTCTGGCAGGGAGAATCCAATAAAAATAAATGTGTTCTGCATTACATTTGCTATTCTGTTGTGATTATTTTCCACAGTGCCAACTTTTCTATCGATTCATCTGAATGCAGTTGTGCTGATCTATGCTAACAGAAAATTTAGGCCATAGTATGACCTGAAATTACAGTCCTCCCTGCTTGGAAAACCACACATGCCACTGAAAGGAGTGAGAGTAGTAGCCTAAAGTAATCTGACACATTTCCAGTCTGCGGATTTTTTTTTTTTCATTTTCTTTGTAACCTTTTAATTTAAAGAACCCCACCAGTCTATAACCCGAGCAGCTATGGTTCCATGGCTGTCTTTCACAAGGCTTGTTGGACTGCATCCTCCCGCTCATCTTACTCCAAATTCTTTTAAAATCTTGGCATAATTTGTGGTCAAAACTAAATCCAAATTAAGTCCATCTCAGGAAAGTGGAAAAACCTGAACTCCATCTTGTTTTCTTGAACATCCTATGGTTGCATAATAACAAAATGCCTTTGTTCTCACAACTAAAGTATGCATCAAGAATCAAAGAAGCAAGAAAAAAAGGGAATGTTCCAAGCTATTACTGTAACAATCCAATTACAATGCCTATCAAACTTAACTTCACAGGTTATAGCTCCTAATTGCCTGACAAAAATTGACACTTCAGTCGCAACAGCATAATATAATCAGAGTCCAAATTAAATTTGATCGTGGGCAGAAAACGATGCTATCATTCGGCGGCATGGAAACAGGAGATCAACTAGCATGATATCAAGGATCAGAAATGAAAATTATTCATTAATGGCAATGGTTTTCTGATAATGGAAATGACACAGTTCAGACGGCTTCGTAAAAACACTATTAATTAAAAAGATGATAGACCTAACAAGGCATAGAAACCAGTGGAACCTTTCTCTGTGCTTGTTAAGGTGAAGGATGACAATGTTTAAGAACAGAAGTTTATGCACTTTCATGAGAAGTATTCCGCTGATTCTGTAGCAAGTTTACTGGTTCTTGCTTAGTGAAGCATCTTTCTCTAGGGTGCTATGTTATAGGGACATAAAAAGTGTCTAAGGCCATAATATGGCATTGTAATAAGCATGAATACTACCAGCTATAAAACAGAAGAGTCCGATTCATAAAAAAATGCACATGGGATTTAGCATACTCCCAGGAAAAGAGGTGTAGAGAAAACTATTTTATTTCCCCATGCAAGCAGTGCTGTCTCCATTTTACTTTGGAGAAATGCAGAGAGGTGCTTTATACTGAAGAGAGAGCAAGTCAGAAACCCACCTTCAAAAGTCTCCCCAAGCAAGAAAAAGAAAGGAAGGGCCAATGTCTCAGTGCTAGAGTTCAGACCCTGGCTTTGTTTTCCTGACACGAGCTCCACAATAAATAGCTCCAGTCCTAATGCAATGCAGTACATATATGACATATAATAACCATCTCAAAGAGTTAACAGCTGTACCATAGAAACCACTGGGTACTTTTGCCACAGCTGGAACAAATCAAATTCCAGTTGCCCAGATCTGAGGAGAAAAAAAAATAAAGGTCTACTGGCTTGCCAACATTCTCCATGATGTCCTGCCATGCATTATGTGTGGGCACTGCACCTTGGAGTATAGGTCCCAACACACACACAGCCAAAATATCTGGTGAGAATCCTTAACTCTTTCTTCTTCAGTATCTGAGAGAAGCAAAGGGGCATCGCATACTGCTATTCCTTGGGTAACGACCATCTGCTTCGAGGAACCACCAGTGCAGACCTCTGCAGCTTCTTGCTGTGGGAAACCAAGACTCAAGAGTCTGAGAAATAGAGGACTTTCATAAAGAACACAAGGGAAGAACAACCAATATTAGATACTCTCCATGGAGAAGGTGAGTCAAAACACATTCTCTTGAACCCTGAACACAGATAAAGTAGATTTTTGCAAACCTAGAAACAAATCTCATGTGCCTTAGATTGTATAACCAAGACTCACTGAAATCCAAAGTGCATCAGCCAAATCTGCTTTTAAATGTTCACCACCTGCTAAGTAACAACTTTGAAGATGCACCTCCCTTCAAAATAAAGAAGTAAATAAAATCATAACAGTCTCCTTGGAACATCTTGGAGAACCAAAATGTATGCTAATCATTTATATACTTTTAAATATTTCTTATTATTTGATAATTGTTTTTGTATTTGATTTATACAAAGAGAGTGCACAGAGTGTGCCTGGATTGTCAACTTTCTTTAAAAAAATAAAATAATATGCAATAAAGCACTTGTGATGGAGCAATAATGTTATCTAAAGCGCATATAGCATTACACTGCACCTGTAAGAGCTCCAGGGAAGGTCCTCCAATTTCAGTACATCTTTTAAAAATATTCTTTAAGTATGATCATTTAAGACAGGTGCAAGGAGTGTTGGAAAGCAACATGCAGACAGCTCTGGAGGCGACAGTAATATACTGATGGAAAAAACAGCTACACTATAACATCAGCCAGTGTGTCATTAAATAATGTTGCAGCTACTACATGATTATCTCTTGGGCTTTGATATCTTGGCCTCATGAAAGGATCTTTATAGGTAATTCCAGAAACTAAAAAAACACAGTGTGTTGATAATGTTTTCATATTTTTTCATTCTATTACAAACTTCAGAACAATGAGAAATGCAAAATAAGGAAAGAAAAAAGAGGACAGAATTTTTAAAATAACTGATTTATATTGCATATGATGCATTCAGACCCATAGTGCAAACCCTTTCCTTTTAAGAGTGTATCTGTTCAGTAGTGAAAATGAGCATAATTCCCCTGCAAGCAGGGAATTCAGTGCAGAGGCAGCCAAAACCCAAATCCATTGTGCCCATTAATCCTGCATTGTAAGGCCACGGATTGAATCATCTAATAGATAAATTGCCTCTCTGAATGCCAGCAAATTAAAATCCAGATACATTCTTTAAGGAATTCAGGGTCAGATTGAGACCCACTAACCCCCAGGCTTTGGGGATTTTTTTTTGTTGAAAACTTTTGTTTGCAAGAAGCATCATCTCATCAACTTTGACATGACTTGTGGGAATGGCTCTCTGTTGTAGTGTGGAATTTCAGGTAAAAAAAATTATAGCATCTAGAATAACAAATAGCAGTCAGGATGCTCTGGGAATGCAAGAGAGCCATGTCCTTCCTTCTGCTCTGCCTCATCCAGGGCATATCAGTGACTTCGGATTTCTGCATCACTTCTTACTCCACTGCCTGTTTGCTCATCTCATGCCCTTTCTTGTGAAATCTTTGAGTAATCTAGAGTTTTTTGTAGAAGTCGATCAGAAAGTTTCTGAAAGTTCAACATCTCCAGTGAAACAAAACCCTTTTCTGGCCTATCTCTGTCAATAAAATAAAATGAAAACAGCAATCATTCTTTAGTTCAATGCTGGCAACAGGAAAGTTGCTGTACAAAGGGATTCCTCTCCCTGCTTCTTACAGTTTCTTGGAATCATCACTGGGATATCACTGGTTTATTGGATCTTGGAAGCATCACTGGGTTAACAGGAGGATAACTGCTTGCTCAGGTAAGGCCACTGTACCTTAACAGCACTTCGGCAGTTTTACGGCAGATTTTAACTTTTGATGGATGTAACCTAGAATTCTTTGGTTTTCCAGCAGTATTCACTGAAGCAGGAAATACAGAACATTAAGAAGAAAATAAATAATGAAATTAAGCTTAACAGGGTTGCTGGCCCATTTTCAGATCCTCCATTCTAAAACTTGCAAGTATCACCATTAGGCACTTTGCCAATTCTATTTCCCTGGTGAATCCAGGCTTATACACCACTCAAGAGGAATCTGTTAATGACTGCAAAGATCCACAGCTGTTTACAGTTTAGACTCAGTGGTGGACCAAGCAATAAGCCTGATCCCACAATGAAGTTGTTGGACGCTCACAGCAAGAGGAGACATAGTGTCAACTGTTTCCTTGCTCTTGGTGTTAGTGACTACGAGGATGGCTTAGCAATGCTGTAAGAAACAGGGAAAGGAGTAGGTAGGGATGGGATGGCCTTGCAAATTAAAGAAGAAATGTATAAAAATAAGTAGCTTAAATACCTCACAGAAGCATAAATGAGATACCAAACTAAATAGGTCAGAAAAGTTATTTACTGAAAAGACTAAAAAATCCATTCAGAAAATATTTCAAAAAGTAGAGCTATTTTCATTTTTGGAATTCTCCTATGACATTATCTATCCACTGCAAAAAATATATTTTTTGATTGATTGATTGACTTTTCTTGTGGGAAGCTTATATTTGTTTGTTTGTTTGTTTGTCTTTAAGAATGAATAAATGAGAGGAACTGATTGGCACAGTACCTGAAGGACAGACAGACTGCCAGAAACCTGTAAAAGAGTGGTGGCAGGTATGAGAGAGGCTTCTGTTAAAGTTCTTGTTTTTAGTCACGGAATACAATGTTAACAAAAGATATGTAAGAGGGTATTTGGGGCAAAAAGAGAAACAGATAAAAGATGGAAAAGTCATCATATCTGGGGGAACAACCTGTCAACAGCGTAAGATATCAAAACAACACGGGATAAGAACACCTTTTGCAGCCGGACTCTGGCTACAGATTAAACCACCTGCTGGCCAGGAACAGATGTAATAATCTACTAGAAAGAAGGAAAGAAGGAAAGAAGGAAAGAAAGAAGGAAGGAAAGAAGGGAAGGGAAGGGAAGGGAAGGGAAGGGAAGGGAAGGGAAGGGAAGGGAAGGGAAGGGAAGGGAAGGGAAGGGAAGGGAAGGGAAGGGAAGGGAAGGGAAGGGAAGGGAAGGGAAGGGAAGGGAAGGGAAGGGAAGGGAAGGGAAGGGAAGGGAAGGGAAGGGAAGGGAAGGGAAGGGAAGGGAAGGGAAGGGAAGGGAAGGGAAAGGAAGGAGAAATTATGCAGTCTTAATAGAAGCATTCCTAGATATCGAGACCATTTGGCATATCAGCAGCTCTGTAAAGAAGCCATCAAGAGCAGCAGTTGATGAAATCAGAAAATTAGCTGGAGTCACCTTTGTCTATGCTAGATTTTAAAGCATGACCTGACAATGTGCATTGGTCCAAGTTCGCTTCTCTTAGAAGCTTTCCATTTATCACTAGGGCAGCATTTTCAGTCCTTTAGTTCCCAGAACTTCTCTCTCTGGTGCCAAAGGGTTGTTACAAACTTTTATAGAAAGCATTAAGGATCTATCTGTGTGGGTGGGCAGCTGATCAAGTAATTCATTGATTAGCCATATAGTGTTAAGTACAAAAATTCAAAGGGAAAATATGAAACTATTTCTGGTAAGGTGAAACCCTCTGTAGTGGATTATCCACAGCAGGAAATACTTACTTGATTGATTGACTGAAAAGTGAGGCAGGTCCTTAGTACTTCACTAAAGCTATGACTATCTACCAACGGAAGGTCTCTGCCCCAAGACACTTTGCTAATGTCGTGGTAAGCACTCACATTTATAAAAAGCAGAACATCAGGAAATACAAACAGGAAAAATTTTTATTTAGCCATTTTTCTCACATACAGTATTTTCTAATATACGTTGAGCCAAGAAGCAGGAAGAGAAAATAACAGAAACATGAAAACAGATGAAGTTCTATTTCAAACTGAACTCTCATTTCTGACTCATATGGAAAGTGCACCTTTAGTATGAAATGGAGCAAAACAGCTACTGAAAACCAATCTCATTCAAGGGCACAGCTGTACTGAAGCTTTCATTGACTCACTGTCTGCCTGAGCCCTTGAGCACTCAAGACTTGCAGCACAATTTTAGAGTCAGAGCCCTGCCTACCTTCAGCTTTGAAAATTCCTTTTTCATGTATTAAGGCTAAAACTAGATGCCCAAACCTACAGCGTGTGTGTCTCTGAACAGCCTCTGAAAATGCGCCGCTCTGCCCTATACCACTGACACTTGAAAGAATCATCACCAAGGAAGGTAAAGGGATTTCTGCAATCATCCAGCTCTTCCTAATTCAAGCTCATGTCAGAGAATGAAGGAATGTCTTTGTGTGGCACCTGCATATATATCCTCTGGAGTGACTGCAATCTAAATATTGGCAGCCAATGAGAATGACAATAGTATGCTGTGCTATAAAACACTATTCACCATGAACCACTGTCCTAGGCAATTGCTATCAAGGAGCTGGAGTTCAGGAAAGAAAAAAAAAAGGGGGAGGGGGGGAGAGGTTTAAAATCTGTACCTTAAATGTATCACATTGCAGAACTCACGCCTTACAGACCAAAGTACTGCATGGCTGTACAGCTTCTCCCTGCTCCCTCAGCCTCATCTTACATTCAATTCCTTCAAGGGTTTGGAAAACTCCTTCAGCATCAAGTAAGTCAGATCAAAGTAAGTACATAATATGCATGAACAGGTCCACTTTGTCTAATATTAACAATGTAATTTCTGTCAGAAAAAATGAAATTAAGAAAGTGAAAAATTAAAATGTTATCAGAAGCCACACTGCGGCAAGCAAAGCAAAAGATGTCTGGCTAGGGGGAGGAGGAATTATAACAGACAAGGCTTTTTTGTCAGGCCATTCACCTGCCCTTGTTATAGCCCCTTGCTGCAAAAAGCAGCTTGGATTTTAGGTATTATTCTCTGTTGATACTTGCAGACTTAGTATCTCACTGACACTAAACCTGCAAAAGATCTCAGTTTCAAATATGTTCTTTTCCGTAGCCATTTAGGATGCCAATTTAGACTTTCTAACAAAACAGAAACTACACTTTTTTGTGGACCATTTTGTTATCTCAGACTTGGTTAAAGTAAAGTGCAAGTCACAAACACTTATGCCCTTTTCTTCTCATTTTTACCTGCACATAGTATAGGGGAAGTAGCTTTTGCAGCAAGTGCATGTCACTGTGTCAGGTTGTAGGATATCGTATGATCTAACAAAACATGCTTTAACAAGGTAAATGTGAAATGATTCATCAATTAGGTGGAGAAATACCGCCTTTCTTTTTTCTCTTACATTTCTTTAAAAACAAATAGGTACTTTCCCACAGTAAAGATATCCTGCAATGCATAGGAGTTTGCTGCTATCTGCAGGTAAAATATTCTATTACTGAGCAAATATCAGGAAGGGGAGGCAAGCAGTCAGCTTCTTTATAATTACAGATTCATGCAATTCCACATGAAAAACACAGGTCCATGCAGGATGAATGAAAATACAAATCCCTCACAGCTGATGAGAGGAATGTCATCTTCTCTCTAATACGACAAACTCTAGACATGCCATTCCTAGGGTGCCACTGATCATGGGAAGGGTTCAAACCTTCACACAGTCATCCAGGGCAGCCTGACACATTTCAGCTAATGTAGAGGAAAAGAGTTCCTGGGACAAAAGAATACTCTTAATGCTCAGCAGCCCTTAGATGTCCCTTTCTCTGTAACTGCTAAATGGATGGGACACAGAGCTGATTCCGCAAATGTCCAAACTCTCAATAAGTTTGCAGCCTATATCAAGAAAGACAGTGCAAAAGGGCTACAGACAAATTGTGATTTGCCCCTTCATTCTCATGGCAATTCTAGAAAGTCAGTTGTGAAGATCATCACTCATAATCCTCTACTCATCAAGTTAACAGGTATCTTTTCTCACTTTTTATCCTCATTTTGTCCTATGAGAATGGAGCTAACTGAAATTCACTCAGTACACTGAAGGAGAAATGCTACTTAATTCTCCTTGCTTGGAAAGTCAGAAGTGGAAAAAAGATTCTCTACATACTTTGCAGAGTTCACCAGGGGAGAAGAGTGCTTGGAAGAGTAATCTGCAACTGATGCAAACGGTTCATGGTTTTGTAATTATGCTGCCACACTGCCTTACGTGATATTAAGAATATCCTAGGAATATTTCTGTAACTGCTTGGGAATACAAGGAATTATACACCTTTCTTCCTTCTTAAGCAAGAAGTGATCTGCTTAAGATTTGTTCGAAATGCAACAGGACAGTTTTGACTACTCTGCATAAAGAAAGACAAGATAGAAGTGGTTAAACAACACCTAATCAAATCAGGTCACATTGGAGGAGTCATTACAGGAAATACTGACTACAGGAAATGACATGTCCCACATTATCTCATCGAGACGTAGATATTCATCTTGCAGTTTTGCAGTGCTGTGTTGCAGCGCAGCAGTACAGCTCTAGTCTGTTATCAAACCGACATCTAATCAAATATTCAAGAGTAACTGCTGTTAAACATTTCTCCACCCACCATTTTTTAATATGGCCTCAATTTAAGAAAAGTCCATATAACTTTTGCTTTGTTTTCAAAGAAGAGTTTGAGCCTGAACTTATTTGAGCTTGTGGGTGAGAGGTGAGCACCAGAAGCACTTAAAACAAGGAGAGTACATAAGAATGTAATAGAAGAAAAATACAAAATATCCATCACCAGAGATTCTCCTTTTAACCTTTAAATGTAGTTGAAACCTAATGACTTGCTCATTATCAGAAGTTTAATGATGCCTCTAAGCAGAGAGTGTACTCCAGGGCACAGTGTCCATGAACCTCTAGGATCCGGGGTTACCTTGTGACTTAAGCCTGCAGTGAATTCTTTTTTTCCAAATCTGACTCTAAGAAAGTTTCCTCCCTCCTCTTTTCCCCTCATTGTTGCTACCAACAGTGAGGGAAACAATATTGAACTCTGGCGTAGGCTGGGCTCCAGATGGCTGCCAGCTTTTTAAGCGCTGAGTTGACTAACCTTGCTCAAAGCAGGTCTATAGAACACAGTGCTTCAAATATTAGTGGCTGCTGCGATTGCATCTATATATGTGGAGTCCTACAGTTTCTATCACTAGCATAGCTGAATGAGTGAATCAGGAGCAAGGAGGATAAAATTGAGGAAAATGAGTGAACACTCTCCCTCTCTGCTGTTGAATCAGCCCATTAAACAGCAGGGAGCAGCTGAGCAAAGATTTTCGATGAGCTTGTTGACCACTAAAAGTAAATGAGTATAACCCAGGCTGGTTCTGAGGATGAGAAAGACTAAGGGGTTGTCTTCACCTTGGAGAGAAAAGGATTGTGTTGAATTCAGGCCTAGGTCAAGGAAGTGCTTCAGGGCATACCAGATTAAGGTATTTCTCTTCAGAGCTATTCTGCAAGAACGGGGGTTCTGGGCAGTCAATTGATTATGGAATTTATAATTACTCCTATGGATTGACAAAAGTGCCAGCCAAACCATTCTGGAGTAGATTCATTCATTTTCTGTGAATAAAATTTATGAGGACATTTGATGCTGTTTCCCTGGAGTCTGTCAGTCTGACTTCAGCCACAAATAAAGACTTTTCCAGTGTAAGGAAATAGTTCTGGGATATGTGATATCTGATGTAAGGAGAAAAAGCACCATCTTCATCTTTAGCCACAGGAAAGCCTGTTTTCTTTGGTCCTTGGCCCATATGAGAGTTAGTGCATGAAATATAAATGGCCACTCAACATTTAGAGTTGACAGAACCAATTATTACTGCCTTCTCAACATGGGTTTGGAGGTTATTTCGATTAAATCCTCTGTATTATAGTGGTTGTTGCACACTGTATTTCTTGATATTTCTCCGAGGCTGTGCTTAGTGAGTAATTAAAGTTCTGCAGTGCATTTATCTCTCCCTTTGATTACTGCAACCTCTCCATCCTAATATCTGCATCACCCTCCTATAGGCCGACCAAATGCTACAGTCAAATAGTTGCTCTGTGTTCTCACATCAGTTCACTGTATTGCTCAAATATGTCAGTCAGCTCTCAGTGATCCATCATATCAAGTTTTACATTTTTGTTCTGCTCCTCCAGACTCACCTTTTCCATTTTTTCCCAAAATACAAAGTGATTTGACTCTATTCCTAGAACCTACAAACTCCATACAAGTAATCAACTAATGTTCCAGCAGAAAGGAGAGCCTATATGTAGCAAATGGCAGTGGGAAGTCAACCAGAAGGTCTGGGAACTGAAGTGTATTTCCTCCATATTCCTGGAACAATTTCCAAGATCATGCTGATTCAGCCAGCTCCTTGAGGCAAGAAAGTGGTGACGTGATCATCTGCCGACAGTAGAAAGTCTTGAACCTGGAGTAAAGGACACCTTATTTTTTCGTTCCTATAAAGTCTCATTATACTGTAAGGCTCATTACGGGAAGTCTACACAACTTCTTCTCATTCCAGCCTCCCTTTCATTATTTAGTGTGACTTACACTGAGTAAAATAAATGATCCTGTCATCAGGATGCTATCCTGGCTCTCAACTCCCTGCTGTTTGCTGTTGAATTCCATTGCAGTCTTCCCTGTTTTACCTATCAATCCCTTTTTCAAGTCCCTAGCAGTTCTACAGGGATAATTTCCCAACTTCACAGATGCAGAATGCATCCATAACTTTGAGGTCCTGAGGCATTTCAATGACAGACATAGGGAGAGGGGGGACACAGCATGTGGAAGTATTATGGAAAGAATAAATGCCTTCAACATCTTAGGTTATTGAGGCCAAAGTGTGACTATGGTACACACCCATACATAACAAAAGGCAGGATTCATCTCGCAGTACTAGACGGTGGTAAGGCAGATATCTATAACTGAGCCACACCATACAGAGGAAAGAATTTGGGACTATCAATGGGCAACTCATTTGGCCTCTTTTAGATGTCCACTTCATTCCTTATTTCCCTCCACTCACATTTAAGGGAGTATGTTGACTAGCCAGGTATGGGTCTTGGGGGGTTGAGAGAATGCTCTGTATCTTAAAATATGTGAGTTTAGCTAGGAAGTTTGAAAATTACCCCATTTTCACTGTGGTAGTGAGTACAGAAAGGTATTCACTCCTGATATTTGGAGAAGGTGAAGGGATTTAATAACCTCTTTTTGGCCCCTTGGAATAAGTGGAATGAGGAAGCACAATGGTTTATGGCACCTATTAAATATACATATATTAATTTATGGAGGCTATCAAGGGTGCAAATACTTCAGGTGTTCATCTCTATTCTAATCATCCATCTCTCCCTTTGAAAAGGATCTTTAAGATTCCCCTTTTATCACATACATTGGATCTCTCTTTTATCTGATGAAGTATCTGGAACTCTACCTGTTTGCTATAGTTACGCACCTGCATACAACTGTATCTTACAACCATTATGTAGAACAATTAAGCTTTCCGCTACAACTCCTCAGAGGGCTCTACAGTACAACAGTTACTATGTTTCTCCATGATGAAACTAAGCCAGAGGAAGTCTGCCAATCTTGTGTCTTCACTGAGATTGCAATATTCCTATCTAGAGTTACTTCACAGAAATCAACACATGCTAGTAGTGAATCATACCTTTGAGACACATTAAATGTCACCTGCAAGATGAAGAATGGCCCTGCAATGCCTGGTACCAGCTTCAGATGGATGCTGGAAAATCCTGATCCATTTTCCACAGTCCTCAAATAAAGCCTATATAGTAACAAAATGCATTTCTGAGAAAAATGTCCCCAAACTTACTACACAGTAAATACGAAATTATAGGCTTTGGTGTACCTAGAACACACAAGACATAAAGTTCCTAACCTCATCCGTATGTGTTATTAAGCATCTCCCGGTGACATGGATCTAGATTTTTTGAAGAAACCTCCAGCCAGTCCACCAGATCACTGCGAAACCCAAAGTTGGAAGGATTGGGATTTGGCTGTTCAAGATGAACAGCATGAGTGTGTGCAGGTCTCAGAAATTACAACGTATTTTTGAATTCTTTGTCCCTTCAGTTGTTTTTCATTGCAAGCATATCTTCATTCGTTTGAATGTGCAGAAAACTTTTTTAAGAGCCCAGTTTTCCAGCATTGCATTCTTCTATGCATTAGAAGAAGAAAATACCATCAAATTAGGTCTCTTCATCCAATGTTTCTGATGGTACTTCTGCACATCCACTTCGCAAAGCTGTAAGTGAACATACAGGCATCAAGACAATGAGAATTCTAGCTCTTTGTCTCGATTTTTTTAAATTTACCTTGCCAGTCTATTTCTGTCTCAAACCACATGAGAGCAAGTGTGACTGCAGAAGATGTGAGCTTGGTGAGGTGTACATATTGTGCCTTAAACAAAGATAACACTAATGAATTCACATTCAACCTTTTCAGCCCTGTGATAGAAAAAGATTTTCAGTCACTTTAGCCCGAGCTACATTTGCACTCAGGGTCACCTAAAGAAAAGGACAACACATTCATCTTTATCCTCCTTGAGTTGTAGCACCACTCAGATAATCTATAGTGAGTTACAAGTGAAATTAAATACCTTAAAATGCCATCTATCTGATCCCCAATTAAAACATAATCTTTTTAAAGCTGTCAATAGCTGCTGGCCAGAATCAATAAGGGGAAGATTATGACTGGCACTTCTCCAGTGATCTTCAGTCAGACAGGAAATACATTTCTGTTGTCAGGTCAGCACTCCTATATACACAGTGAAGTTCTGAGTCACATTCAGCCAGTCTCTTAAGCATTTCAGGCATACTTCCTTCTCATTTGCATTTAAGAAATATAAGCTTACACTTATTTAAGTAGATTCTGGATATTCCTCATCTTCACTACAGGAGTTAAAGTTTTGACTATCTAAATCTAGTGTTTGATATCAGTGACATTAATGATCCTTACTATGGCATGTAAGCTTAGGGTAAGAGGCCTAAACTACTACTTTTCTTCCTGACCTACATTAGGATTGCTTTTATTTCTAGGGCAGAATGGAAAGTTCAGGATAAAACACAGTTTTCCAATGTGCAGAGGGCTTAGTAGCCTTTCTATCCACAAGCTGTTGCTTTCTTCCAGCCTTCCACAGTACAGATTGTGGCACAAATGCTCCAACCTGCCTATGAAGTTAGAGCAATCAGAGCAATACACTTATTGTACTGACACAAAATACCAGAGCACTACCTCTGAAGGAAATTCTCTCAACATAGGCTGTAATTGGTTTTACCTTGTTCAACAGGCCTTATGCCTAAATGCTGCAGAGTAGCTCCTATATGTGAATCTTCCTCCCCTTCCCACAGAAGAAATGGAGTAAACTCTAGATCCAGAGAGAAAGGCTACTGCACTGATCCTCAAACTTACTTAGGCTTGAAGAATGGTGAGTTTAAGTATTGTGTATCAGAGTGTCTGTGAAACATTAAATTATTTTGTCTCTATGCATCACTTCCCATTTGCAGAAAAGTTGGCAACAAAACTTCCATGTCTCTAGGAGAAATACAAGAATCATTCAAAATGTGGGCTTGAAAAGTGCCTAACATCCACGGAGATAGAGATGGGGCCTGAAACAGTTTACATGGGAAAAAACATAACAGGTTGTAGCACAATGTAATATGCAGAAACTGCACTTTTAGGTGCTATTTACATTTAAGTGTGTTGATGAGCTACACATCCAACTTTTTTTTCCTGTTATTCAACATTTAAATATAAGCCTTAAAGTGATCAAACTTTGTGATATTTTTCAAATAATTTGGCAAGAAGAGCCTTGTGCAAACAAAAGTGAACCTATGCTAAAGTTACTTTTTCTAAAAATTCTGTGAAATACAATATTGTAGCTGTGTTTTCTTGAGCACAGAAAAACTGACACAGAAGCATGTACAGAATCCCCAAATACAGAGGTAAGCACGCCACCATGACATTTCTGAAATCAGTCTGGTCCTACTCTTTTTATAGGTCATATTTGGACCCCTATATTTCTGTATTACTGCTCTCTGATATTGGTCATTTCTGTTGCTTGTTGGCTGCCTTGTGATACCAGTGTTTTGTTCAGGGCACAACTCTGCTGCTTCGTTAGAACAGCAGAGACAAGGTTTCCTGCAAAATGGCCACACTTCATTGACATTTTGTAGCTCCTCTCTATTCATTAGCAAGGCAAAAGATGCTCCTGAAACCACACTAAATTGCACCTTGTCAAGATTAGTTTTAAAACTAACTCATGCTACTGATAAATCACATGCAAATAATCTAATTAATGAGAAGTTAAAGTTGACATCACTGAACTAGCAGAACATGTAACACCATGATCACTACCATGATTCATTCAAAACCTGAAAAAAAAAAAAAAGATAAACACTAATCTGTAACAAATCTAACAGCGTCATTTTTTTTCTGGGTTTACTAGTGCTCTCTTTGCCAAGCTTTGCATTCAGGAACAAGGCTTCATTCTCCGAGACCAAGATCTCTTGGAACAGCTTCCAAAATCTTTTGTCTACATAACACTACTACATAGGACAAATAATCACTGAATTCAAAATGAATCTACACAAAGCGACTAGAAGTAGACTTTGGATACAGACCATTTCCTAAAGTGTAGAAATAGATCTTCCCCATTTTCCTTGATAATCAGGGGAAACAGTGCCAAGAAGCAAAATAATAACACTCAAAATTATTCCAAAATTCATCTTATGACTTAGAGTGACTGGAAAATCATACATGAAGGGAACAAAACATCCAATATCTAGGGATATAACTCTATAGAAAGTAAAGAGAGTGAAGAGAAAAATCAGACCCACAAAAAGCAAGCAATCTGCTTCTGTATCATTTTCAAAGACTAATTTTAGATCGGTTTGAAACACAAAGGACATTTTTTGCACTGTGTTTGAACATGGCATGTCTTAATGTGTGTTTCAAGAAGCATTTTAATGGATCATCAATACATTATTAATTACAACAAACAAAAATAAAGAAATCAAAGAAAAAAAGAAACCAGCTGCAAACAGCTGTAACCTCTTGTTCTCCTTAATCATTTAATTCCATACACCTATATTGAAATTTCACACCATGCCTCAGCAGGGCATTGTCACAGCAAAACACTAGAATGCTGATATTGTGCTAGGTCAAGAGTTAAGTAAGTTCATTCCACCCCTGCTATTTTGTGTTTTAAAGCAGTCCTTACTCTAGGCAGATTCTCCCTGTTATTATTACTTCTTGAATGATAAGAGCTGGGATTGACCTTCAAAAGAGATTTAAATGGCCTTATCCGAAAAACAGTCTGTGAACATCTATAAACTAATGTGCTGCCTTTACACCTCCTTTCTCAGAGAGGAAGTGTAAAGGCAGCACATCAAAGTCAGCAAAGAACTTACAATAATGGATTTCAAAGTCAAAAATCTAATGCAAATCTAAGTATTTGCTTATAGACTCTTTGAAGTCTTGACAGATTAAGTTTAGAAGTATTTTCATAGATGGTATCTACATAATCTAATAGAGATGATTTCAGGAACTGAGTAGATGTTTCCAGGAGATGTTTAGACTAAGGAACACCATTTTTCAATAACATTAATAAAGAATATTTTTGTTTAATTTCTTTTAAGTTTATAGCACAATGCTGAGCAGTTATAAATGATATTCTGCATCTGTGGAAAGGTTTTCATCTGAACAGAAAAAAATGGCAGATGCACAGGATAAAGGAGTTCCATCTCTGTTATGCTTATATAATATAATTGACTTTGTTAAAGGACATTTAGGTGTTGTTTGATTTACATCCTATGTTGGCTTAATGCATCAACCACATAAGGTTCCACTTGTTTAAATATTTCATTTTAAAAGGTGCAGTAAGCTCATAACTTCACCAACATCCACCCTTCCCTGACTAAAATGGATTCTCCAGTTTAATCTATTACACTAGAAGTAAATGAAGTCTTTACCCTTTCCCTTGACAGAGGAACTGAGGCTGTCATATTACTTATTACCATCAGAACTGCACAAAGTACTTTTAAAATGTGACAGTATAGTATCCCTCCTTTTAAAAAAAATGTGTAAAATAAGACTTAAAATATAAATATGCAAAAAAAAAAAAAAAAACAGCAATGCTTGTATCACTTATTGAAATCATCCTCCACTGCTATTTTTGTTTGGAGAATTTTTCTTTTAAGTAGAAAATAAAAAGTGTTTGTTCTTTTTCCAGGTTCAATTTGATTTATGTTTATTTGTTAACATGTTATCAGAGCAATCTTTTTCAAATTAGACACACTTACAGCCGTTGAAATTGCTCAAAATGCATTCATAGACCTAGTCTGCACCAGAAAAGATTTCCTGGATTTAACATGCCAGAAAATCTTCCTAGTACACAGTTAAATCTAGAAGTTCTTCTGCTGGTATATTTTGGTTTTTTGCTAGCATTATTGCAAATAAAGAAATAAATAACAACCTTAACTATCACAGGTTGCCAGGAAATCACTGGTGTTAACTTGTTTATGTTTTTCCAGGATTCTGGAAGACCTCTGTCCCCATGCCATCACATAAGGATACATACCATAAATTATAAATCAGTCATATATGATATAGGGCATTAAAAGAAAAACAAACTTTCCAGCAAGCTGGAGATCCCACCTAAAATTTTGGTAGAATTTTACTGAATTTATAAATGCGTAAAATTACACAAGATGCAGGACACTACAAAGTAAAGCCCTCAAGTATTTGTATGAAGGCTATAAGACAAAACAGTGGTGTGACCTTTTTTTGAGCCTTACCTGGATCCTTTCTTACCTGTCTAGGACAACTGAGGCAGAGAAATTGGACTGCAGTCCTTTGTGTGTCTCACAAACACACTATAAAAGTTTCTTAATGCCTGCAAAAGGTTAGAAGTGTAAAGTGCCAAATGCTACAAGACATGAGCTTGAACAGAGATACCAGTTTTAACCAGGGAGTCGGGACTTCTCCAATAACAAAATATGCAGGACGTGAGTATTATAAAACTGAAATGAAGTCTAGATCTGCCTTTGTTCCTGGACAGACCATTCTGTAGTCTTAAAAATTACACCATCTACAAGGGTCAAGCTGTTCTGCCTTCCTAAATCACAAAATGAACATCACAGAACTCCAAGCACAAAAAGGGAATATATGAATATACTCTATTTGTCACGCTACCTGCTGCTCTTAATCCAAACTACAGCATATTTGAATATATTTGTCTTCTTTCTTTCATAGTGGATGTTTTCCTTTCCTGTTCCCATGGAACAGAGATACGGGATTTTTACCTTTCACAGCCATGTGACTTGGTTAAACCAATTCATCTCTCTCTCTTCTAGTTTTTTGCCTTTAAAGTGGAGATGATAACACTGGTTCCTGCTGCTCTGGGATCCACAAAAGCTCTCCCCCCAGGTTGGTTATATTTCATTTCAGTTGTTGATACACCCTTTCTTTCTCCCCTGGCACTGATCTCCAGGCCTGTGATGCCTCCTGCATTAGCTTGCATGAATAACAGGCTTCACGAAGGGCACTGTCCAGCCCCTCCTCACTTCTCTATACATTACATATATCCAGAGGTTCACAGCAACCCCCTTCACTCCCTGGGGATCATGTGAAACGGGAGAGTTATATGAGTGCCCTCAGTGGAGCCACATTCACCTTTACGACAGGGAAGAGGGATTTAAAATACCAGGTCATGTTTGGTAGAGTTGCCCTAGTGTGCTTGTTTTTCTTTAATGAATTCATCCTTTTGAGTTATTTCGAGGGGGGAAGGAGGGAGGACCTTTCTTCGTCATGCTTGTGTTTGTTTTACTTTTGAGGTGTGATCAAAGTAAGTCCTGGCCATGTAATCATTTAATGCATTTTGGCTGCAGTTTTAGCCGCCTTTGAAATTTATCCCTTTTCTCTTGCCTGTGACAGCCAAACTTTACCTCCAGGTAGTAGAGAAGGCTTACAGACTCTTTTATATCTCACATCTGCTTTCAGCCCATTAATCACCTAGACTGCAGACAGCTTCTCCCCACTCTTACAGTATGTGACTTTGTCTAGACTAGGTATTAAAGGGTGAATTTCAACATGGTCCAGCTAACATGTTTAAATGTGGACCAGGCTTTGTATCCTTTAACTCAAGTTCAACCAGGCAAGCTAAACACTTAGGAAGAAATCATGTTTCACCATGACAAGCTTAGCATGTGCCAGAAGATGTTCTACCTAGCTTAAATCATGGGAAAAATCCTGGTCCTTATGAAGTCAACATAAATCCGCTATTGATTTCAAATGGCCTGGAATTTCCCTCAGGACTTCTTTTACAAAACATTAATCAGAACAAGTAGAATAAGAGCATCCAGTTTTCATTAGGGTTCTAATTTAGGAGTGCAGAAGAATTAAGCTTTGGTTCCATATCTTTAGTGATCCAACCAGTGTAGCCACTGTGCCCCAACTGGACAGGGATTTTGAATCAGAGCTTCAGATCTATGGAGGCTCAGATCGATTCAAATCAATTAGTTTTGGGGCTTACAAAGCAAGGTTATTTACCAGCACTCATTTATTCATCCGAATCTGAACAGACATAACGGAGGAACTGACAAATCATTCTTTTAGCGGTAAATGAGGGAGCAGGGAAAGGGGAAGAACCCTGATGCAGGAGACAGGTAATCTTCTATGGGTGATAATCTTCTCAGCTGCCCCACCAGCACCTACCTAGCAAAGCTCTTGAATGAGAGCCCCATATCTAGACAGAGCTGGTGAGTCAGCACTGAATTGTACTCCTGTTCCCAGAAACTGAACATTGCCTTTAAACCACCTGTCCCAAGGCCCTGGCCTTGTCTGGACAAGTCGTCTTCATGGCTCATTTTTAGTGGAATGAATTAGGGACAATGGACAACAGACTCCCACCAGCTTTTGCCTCCTAGATCTGCCAATGTTGTCTGAGTTTTCTGATTTTAGAAGAAGGCATTGTTTTAAAGTATCCATGTGATTAATAAGCTTTGTATAAATGATTAATAAGCCATCAAAGTCTTTAATATCATTTTAACTTGGGTTTTGTTTACTCTCTATTTGCCATCTAAAAAATGTTTATGCAATATTATGAGGCAATGCATATTTATCAAAGACTGCAGGTTAATGGGGGATGATCAGGAAAGCAGAGAGAAAACATGATTTGCCTATTAAGTTGAATTAGAAGAATTTGGAGGAAAAATGCATGGTAACTGTTACTCAATGTCTGCCAAACCTTAATTCACCATCTTACATTAACACAGTGCCTTCTGTCTCAAACTATGTCGCAAGCTATGAGAGAATCATTTCACATTATCTTCAAAAGTCATCCACCTCTGGAGTGGTTTATAGCAACTATGCAGCAGCGTGGAGCAAATGCAAACATAATAACAGAGTGAAACAACAGGCAGAACCATGGAAAGCAGAGTACCACTAAACTAACTGGAATGTAAGCAAGACATGAGAATATATACTAGTATTGCTTTTCCCTGGAAAAAATGTTTTAAAAAATTACATTATGTGTAATGGCCAAGCCATGAACACAGAGGATTTACTTTCCATCTGGTCACATAGGTGTTGTGACCTGGCTGGGTGGACACACACTGGCAGCAACCCATGCATGGGTGAAATCTATTGCCAGACAGACCTGCAATATTCTTTTTTTTTTTTTTTTTCCCCCACCCAGAAGTCATTATCTGCACTCCAAATAACAGGTCTGCATTGAAGAAAATAAATGACCAGAAAGCTAACATACCTGATTCCCAAACACTGGCCATCATTTTAGAAATTCGTTGCCATACTATCTTAATGAAATTACAATCTTTCCATATAAGATCCTAATCTGCGATGCCAGTATAGACAAAATCCAGACCTTTTTGATTATCTCTCATAGCTGCTAAGCTATATCTTAGAGGGAACTTTCCTACAGTTTACATATGCCTGTCAAACTGTCATGGTCTAGCAGCTCCAAAAATCCAAAGATCAATCTCTAAGATTGCACTAAGTCGCTCCAGTGACTCGACCCTGAACTTTGGCACAACCCTGCCCTTTCCCGTTCTGTTCCGTCTCATCCACCCAGAACACATGCATCAAATTAACAAGGAATGGACTATTTCATTAGTTTTGTTCAGTTCTGTGGCTTAACAAATTTTATGTATGCCTGGACTGGGGGGATCAAGTTTTAAGATATTCTCGGGTCTCAAACTTTATAAAAAGTATAATTGTTTTGTTCATTCTCATGGAAGTAAGACTGCAAGCAGCACAAGCACTTGGGAGATTAAAGGGAATGTTTACCTATACCCAGCTCCCCACATAGGGCAAATGGAAGTTATATTATTAAAGCATATAGTCTTTGGATATGTTTTACCACGGTCACTGCTGGTATCACATGTGGGACCTTTGGCTATTGTGCCACCATGTGACATGCATGATCCAGGTTGAGAAGAGAGGAATCCACAGTACATCAAAATGAGGACTGACAAGCTGAATATACAGTTTACCTTTACCTTAATACAAGTAGGAAGCAAGAATTTTGTATCTTGTGGAAATTAAATGATAATTACACCAATTTTAATGGATTTTAATGCAGCCAAAAGACCTGAGGAGATTCATCACTGTAGTGCTTTGGTTACAGTTTGGTTACAGTTTGAAAATAAAGACTGCAGAGGACAGTCTTGAAGTCAGAAGACTGCAGTGTCAGTCAGAATTACTTTAGGTTTAGTACAGAGTAAATAACCAAAAATTTGATCCCACCGCATGTTGTTGGGAAACAAAAAAAAAAAAAAAAAAAAAAAGGAAAACACCATAATACAATATATTCACACAGAATCAGAGGCTAAGTCTCTAAGATTAATGTGTCATCAAGTCAATTCATTTATTTCTTACACAAAAATGCATTCTGTTCCATTTACAGGGTGCTGTATCGGCAGATATTTTTCCAAAATACCCTCTCCACAACACAGTATCCAGAAACTGAAGCAACTTAAGAAACCATACAACGGGAACAGTGTAACAACAAAATACACTTTTTTATTGGGTTTGACTTACCTTAAGTTTTAAATCAAACTAAAGCAATCAAATTTTTAAAGTCTGATCAGCTGAGAAATAAGGATATTAAATATGATTAAATGTGATTGCATTTGAGTGTAAGGACTGTTCTTCCATTACCGCTTTGATTAAAAAAAGCAATCTGAGCTGTGAGGTAGAAAAGTTAAATGCAGCAGGAAAAAGAAAAGAGCTTGAAGTTTCCTTCCTTTATTTTTTCATATACATTATTTCTTGTACAAGAAAATAGTATAATTTCAAGTATGCCTTTTTGCAAAACTGAAAGAAGATTGGTGAAGTTTCTGTAACTTAATATTCCTTCATGCTTTCTAATTATTGCAAATAGGAAGACAAAAAAGGGGAGGAATAAAAAGTTGTTCTTATGGGACGTCTGGGAACAAGAATAGGAGATATATTTTCAAATGAAAAGTGGGCTAGAAACCTTAGTTCTAACGCTGGAATTTAATTGGTGGATTATTAGAGTTTAAAAAGAGTAATAAAGTTTTTGTCCTCAGGTTATGAGAAGAAAATTACCCATAACATTTTTCTGGATTATAATATCTTAACTGCTTCACCATTCTTTTTTTTTTTTTTCTGATATCATCATCATTACTACTATGATCATTTTCAGTGTTTCATACCTTCACCTCCAAGCATTTTGAATGGTGCTGAGAACCCCAGTGAACTTCTCAGATGCGAGGCAGAGATCAGCTACTGATCAAAATGCACTTGGACTTGGGAGAACTGCAGAGTCTTCATAGCCATTTTCAGAAAGGCGAAATGTGTCTCTCCTTAGAGATGAGATAAATGGCAAAAACAGCACAGATCACTCTCTCTCACCTCCTAATTGAAAAGCTGGCTGCTGATCAAGAGCTGGCAGTGACCAGCTTAAGCCATCAGGATGCCAATATATGCTTCGACCTTATTTCTCTACCTCAAAAAAGATCAATCACAAATTAATGTTATATTAGTGAAAGCAAAGGGTTTTGCTGAAGAGGGAAATCTATAAAAAATCACATCTGAAAAATGGTGAAAACAAGCTGGAGAGAAAACCAAACCAGACTGGTAGTGGAGCAGTAAGCATACTGAGTGCACATGAAATACTTTGGAGTCTCAATCACAGCTAAAACATGGTATTGCAAAATACTGGTATATTAAACGTTCATTTTGGTTTGTTTCCTTAGAGGAGCACATTAGGATCATTATGAAATAGAGAGACTTTCATTTTAAACTTGATTGAATAAATAAAGATTCTGGGAGCCATAAAAATGTCTCTGCTTCTCTCATTCCTTGCTCTTCTCTCTAAAATATTTTTAAAATATTAAACACGAACCAGTGAACACAACAATGTAACAACATGAAGTGACTGCTGGACTCGGACCTCAGGTGTGTGCACATGCCTGAGCAGGCACTGTCTGTGTATTGATTCTTCCCAATGCACACGGAGCCCCTGCCTGCATCTGTACACTGGGCACCCAAGCCTGAAAGACTGAGAGGAGCAGCACAAAAGAAACACAGCGCTGTGGTCCAGGAGCTCATTTTCAAACTTGGTGCAAGGAGCTCAAAACTGTTTTGGAATGGGGTTTACACAAAAGTTTTAGGGACAGACTTTCATGCTGAACATTTCTGGATCAGGGAAGCAGCTTGTGGAATAGATGTAGCCTCATCAAGCTTGTTTTCTTTTACCTGGGTAAGAAACACAAGTACACCAGGCATCTGTCCTCCACACACTCATTGGCACATACCCACAGGTCTGGCCTTAGACTGCAAAGTCATCTAGAGAAGTGCACAGGAAAAAACAAATCTGCAAAACAACATTTTACATATTGGGACTTGAATGCATTGTCTGACTGATGATTATGTCATGTGCCAAAGAGATTATTGCTCCCACCTGTCTACTGCCCTCACCAGGCAAAGGGCCCTTTCGTCAGCTGTTTCCCTTGTATTTTAGAGCCTAATGCACTGGTTTCAGTTAATATGCCGGACTAGGAGCTCTGGTGGCAGTGGAGCAGGGACACTGCGCGGTCCTCTCCTGCGATAGCATCAGGACCATCTTCAGGGCCCCCAGCAGGTACCACCAGAAGTGGCTACATCCTCAAGACTGAGAAAGAAAACACTGAAGAAAAAACTGCTGAGCTCACCAGTACCCAAGAGTGCCAAGGCAATCTCTGGCCGAACTAAAAATGGACACTGGGTTTTCTAATTCCTAGTGCAGCGACCTATTAAAAATCTACATTTTTCATTACAAGGAGGACAGGAAGAAGAATGACTCTTGATGACATCTCTGAGGATTCATCCAAGCAGACTACAGTTCCTCAGGACCAGACACAGCTTTGAAGGCAGGAAGAAGTTTATACAGTTTTCATTTCAAAACTTGGCCTAGGCCTCTCCAAAAGAAAGTAAAAAATCCAACAATCCTCCTGCCCCCAACCAAAACCCATAAAAACAAGGCACTCCAGGACACTGAAACAGATGGAGCATGCCAGCATTTGCTTCAGCAAGAAAAAAAAAAGAGTTTATAGTGGAGGTGATGAAACAAGTCTAATTATAGAAGTATGAATGGCATCCTTATAATAAAACAAACTAAAAAGTCAACAGAACATCCTTGCCCTTTATTAAAAGCTTTGAGCATTTGTTCTCTGATATAATGCTATAGAAAATTACCTCCCTATTATTGGTTCATCTTATCTCATCCTGGATTCCACGAAAAAAAAAAAAAAAAAGCAAAGCTCTTTTGCACATTGCTCTTGTAAAACTGAAGAGCATTTATTTGTTGTTTTTCAGTCTTGGTTTGCCAGGACCGCCTCATGAGATAAACAATCTTGTTTCCTTAAGGTCCCTGGTACAGCATGAATTATATTCACTCTAAAATTCAGTGCCATCATACTCACATTTCATGTGAAGCAGAAAGAACTTCCCCACACATCAGTATGAAAACATGAAAGACACCCTGGTTTAATACTACTTTAAGAGATCAGAATTCATCTTTCAGAGAGTGTATCACTCTTTCAACAGTATAATAGAATAAAATAATATCCTTATTCTGTGTCTAGGGAATTAAAAAGAGCATCTCTTTTTCAGCAAGCAGGGTAAATTCTCAGTGTATTTTATGATTTAACAAGAACATGATGAAAATCTGCTGAAATCAGTGGATCCTCTATTGATTTATGCTTTGAGGTAAAAAGATGGTTGAGTCACTAACTACTAGCCTAAATTTAGCAAACACTAAAATGTTTTATTAGAAAATTCTGAAAGTTGGCAAAGAGTGCTTAAATTCCAAGTTTAAATAGTTCCAGGTCTTTAAATTAAAAAGTATGGAAGTATAGTTCTGGAAAGGAAATATAAGGAAAAAATCCTTGAAATCTTTCTTTTTTTATGCAATATTCTCTATAAAATTCGTTTGAATTATATTTTTGGAATAGTTGAAGAATGTCGTACGATTTCCATGACCTCTCATCTCTTCTGATTCTTTCTCCTCATTGAAACATGTAAGCATTACAGATCTAGAGAAAGACACTGTGTCTTAGCCTCCAACCAGAGAAACAACAGGCTATGAATAGTTGTGATTCTGCAGATTTTCCAGTTCTTGCAGCATTTATACAGTTCTGCCCTCGCAGTAGAATCCGCAGGGAAAAAATCTGCAAGAAAGCCGGAAAGTCAGATATAAGCATCTAGCTGGTTGTGATAGACTTAATATTGTTCCAAATCTCTCCAATATTTACTCAATAAATTGTATTGATCTGATCCAGGACAGAATATCAAAATAAAATCCATGCTAGATTTTGTAACTCCAAAGAAATCTCCTTTTACCATATTATTTATTGCTTATCTACCTTCCTCACCTTTTCTGTAATATAAGCATTATAAACATTTCTATATCAAGCTGGAGTGCTGGAGAAATATCTCATCCAAACCTGCAAAACTTTAAAGCATGCCCCTCTGCCCAGTCACTACATGCTGATTTTGGAGTTATTGCAAAGTGCCAAGCAGGACCAGAGCTCCCTCACACATGGCACCATGTTCAAGAGCACCAAGTCTTCCCTTCAGATAATCACAGCCTAAGAAAACGCTGTCTGGCAGATGAAGGCAGGTATATTGGGCCCCAAAAGATCATTAAAAGTTTTCTGACTGCAACCTGAGAGCAAAGTAGCCTGACAGAGGCACAGGTCCCAGTGATGGTAGTGCCTAGAAAGCCCTAGCAGCAGGCAGGGACCGTGTCCCTGGGTCAGTAACCATTTGGAGGGGACAGACGTAGTCCCCAGCTGACTTCTGATAACGTCTTGTCTGCAACTTTGCGCCCTTTTACTCACCTTGAATATCTCTTCCATGGGCCAAAAATAATACAACTCTTAACAGAACTATTTCTTCCTGATTAAGACTGCAACACAAATGGACCAAAGCCAGGAAGTTAAAATTAAGCTGACACTTTGTCCTTTAATTCCAGCTGTCAAGGAGAAGAAGAAAAAAAAAAAGAAAAAAGAAAAGAAAAAAATCAGCTTCACAGTTCTCCAAGCTTAAGTTTTAATGAAGTTTCAATGTCCTGTTTTTTAATGGGTTATGTCCCAAGCATATCATTATTCAGTAGGTTGAATTCTCCTTTTCTGTACTTTTTTTTTTGTATTTAACTTCCTTGCTTTTTAAAGCGAAAAGAAGAGAGGTAAGAGTCTTTAATGGAAAGTTCTCCGGCGCATATTAATTATCTAAGAGACTAGAATGACTGCTTTGGTTAAATACATATTTATAAATCTTTTTAAAATGTACATTATTTACTAATAGACTAGAACTGCTCTAAAATCAGCTATTTCTGCCTGAGCAGATAAATATCTCTTTCCAATTTTTAATTAAGCTGTATTATTTTAGTGATGAGGAAGAACAATTCTCTGGAGCTGAGCTGGTCTTTTGCTAGGAGTCCACAGTGTATAACCCTGCATTTCTTGCGATGTTTCTACTTTTGAATTTCACCTATATTTTTTTTACTTCTGGTTGACAAAGTTTTATTTAATCCAAAAGCCCTACATGAGACTGGAGGAAAACAGAGGACAAAACCATGGCAAAGCATTAACAAAAACCCTGCTCTCTAAGAAGAGAAAAAAGTTAAGCTTTTATTTGAAAAGTTTTTTAGTCAGACATATTCTGCATAAAACTCTGCTGGGTTTATTTCCACAGTCAAACCCCAAACTACCAGAGGTTTTTGCATAACTTTAGATTTTGTTGTGAAGAGCTTACACAGCTCTAATCTGCAAAAGAAACTCATACTGACGTCAATGACTCTTTTGCGCGGGGATCAAGGGCAGAATATGCAGTCAAGATCCCCTCTGCAGATAACCTGAAAGCAGAGTTTTGACCTTACCATTCAGCAAAGCAAGCTAGATGCCAGGTGAGATATTAGTAGCCTAAAAATATTCATCTTCAAACCTGAAGCAAAGGCACAAAACATAGACTAAACCAAAAACTCTTACATGAGGTTTATATTCATTTTATTTCTTTCTGCAACCATGACATTTTTATTTTATTACAAAAACCTGTTTAAGCTACAATGCAGGTGAATTTGAAACAGACTCTCAGGCTGGTTTCCATCTTTATGCAACTGATTTCAGTCTGCAAATAATTGTGGCTGCAGTTTCACACTGTGGAACTGTAAAGCAACTGTGGGAGCAAGTGCTGTCCTTTGGATGCTTCGTCCTTGGCCACCACACAGGGACAGCAATGACTCAGAGCTGCAGGTCACAGACGGAGCTTTCAGGCACAATTTTAGGATATAGCATCCAGTTCTAGACACCATGTTTCTCAGGCTTACAGAGAGAAAAAGATATGGAGAGAAGCTATGCTTTATTCACTCTCATCTGCTTTGGCTAGAAACAGAAATAATACCCATATGTACTTCTAAAAGTACACTATAGAAAATCCTCTGCTGCATCTGAAACAACACAGCAGCTCTTTTCCCAGTGAACTTGCACCAACTTCTCTGCCTTTAGAAAGTAGGGACTTACTGATGAGTCAATCTGAAACTGTCAGCCCCAACCAAAATGCAAGGTTCACTTTGGGGCAGGCAGAAATCAGCATCCAGACTTGGTGATTGCTCATAGATAGTCTCTGGAAAAAAAAAAAAAAAAAAGGCAAGATAAAAAGGAGAAGGGATCAAAGCGGACATGGACTCTGGGATAACAGTTATCTGAAAATCAACTTCACTGCAGATTTTCTCTCAGACTAAGTGAGTTCATAATGGTCTTCTACAAAGTGAAACTGCTTCAAGGTTTTATTCACAGAGGTGTTTGGGGGATGATTTTTGTAAAAAATCTTTTATTTTAGGGAAAATATACTTGGGAATAAGGGAACTGTCCAAGCATACCAAAAAGTAACCAGTTCCCTGTGCTTTCAAGGAAAGAACAAAAAGAATGCTATGTTCATGCATTAATTATGGACTAACCCTCCTTGTAAGGCAATTTCATTATAACCTGGTCACCATGTTGTTAGATTAGACTTCACAGTATGATGGCTTGAGTCCAATCTATTGTAGCCTTTCTATTGTTATGAAGAATATTCTTCCTGAGTCCAATTTTGAAAGCATATTAAAAAAGCTTTTTACTGAGCAGGAAAGAACTTTTCCACTTCCAAAAAAGTCTATAAGAAATTTAATATTATTAAGAATCAGAATTACCATCTAATATTTTGAGCTCTAATGATTTTCTGACCAAAATAATGTCATGTGGCAAGGAGACCCAAAGGTTTATTATGTATTACACGACCTCATATGCAGAATACATCTGATCAGCCTTACTGGCTGATCTGTTATACAAAAGGGTAAAGAAGAGAGTCTTATTTAACATATGTAACCATATTTTTTGTATATCTGCTCTCTATTCACTCTTAAACTACTATCTCTAGTTTTTCGTTCTTGTGCACTGTCAACTAAAATTGTTTCCACCTGCTTGAGGACAACTTATTACATGAGACTCAATAACCATTAGCACTTATCATAATTGTCCACTACTGCACCCTGTATGGAAGGTCATACAGAACCGTCCATGGTTCCCAAGAATGCTGGCAGGTGAATAACAAAATGTTGCATCACCATATTGATGTGCAAAGGACAGAATTCCGGTTGTTTATTAAGCCTTAGTCATTAAATGTCTTGATCTTTTGAATTCCCAGCTGTGGTATTTCCTTAATTATATTTTTCATATTTCAGAACCACCTGTCAGCCATCTCCCTGGACCTTATGGGAGCCAGATGAACCTAGGTAACAAAATGAAGCCAATGTTAGGAGCAATTCCTTGACCACTTTACTTGCTCCTTTTGCAAAGAATAAACCCTGGGCTCAGCACAGTCACTCAGCCCCCCTAGTCTCTTTGTCAGGTCAGAAAATCATTCATTTCACATTAGTGGAAGAGTAGTTAGCCTACCTTTTCTCCCTCTGTCAACACATACAAACATAGACACATACAGAGCATGCCTTTCCTTAAGTGCACATTTTACAAGCATAGCAAAAAGACATACACAAGCTACACAACTCCTTGTCCAAAGCATGCAATTTCCAAAGGGTCATAATTCAGTCAACTGAAAACTGACTTTTTCACTGGCAGAAGTGTTTCTTGCACTGGTTATGTAGTTATTTTTTAGCCCAATTTTGAAATGTTAACCATTTTGCTTAGCAGTTCAAAAACAAAACAGTCGCAAGGATTTTTGTTTGAATAAAAGGAATGTGCTTTTATCCCCACATTCTCAGAGTAGCCCAGATTCTACCTTTGCAGCCCCTTTCAACTATTTTCTTTTAAATTATCTCAGTGCAGAAAAAAAATGGCCTGGTAGGTGCCACTTTCAGAAACTTCTGTATGACTATACGGAGAGCATACACAGAAGAACAGCACTGGCATTTTTTTAGTTGTGACTTGCCCTAAGAGATTTGTATTTTAATGTGGATTTCCTCTCACCAGGGAGATTACTATGCCCCATAAATCCAATACTTGGAGAACACAGTATCAGCTAGTACTGCGGAATGAAAAATACTAGCAACAATGTATGACTTGTCTGGGGTATGCAGAAATAAAACTGAAGTCTTTGGCATTGGAAAGGATGCAGCCATCCTCTCCACAAAAGCAAACAACTGTCTCTCTCCCAGCCACAACTCCCAGCAGCATGAGGCTAAAAGCCCACTTAAAATTGACAGGGTTAAAAATTGGGAAGCCACAGGTATGGGTTGTTATCCACACTTCTGTGGTTAGCAGGCTATTACACCTCTGCAATAGCTTAAGACTGCCAGAATTCAATGCACTTGGGCTCTCCACTTCCTCGAAGACTCAAGCTCCCCTCTCTCTCTCAAGAGTGAGGCGTAAAGAGATTACTAGCAACATCATCTCATACCTTCCCCTATCCAACCTTGTAAATCTGAAGCTGCCCTTGGTTAAAAAGCACTGATGTTAAATACTAACACTGCTTCTCTCCTTGTGCCTTTCCCCCTCTTCGCTTTTCTTTGCAGATTTCAAGGTGATGACAAAAGAGAGAACAGTCTTAGCATTTGTTAATACCCACTTGACCCACAAAAGAAATTCAGGAGCATTCGCAGCTTCTAATTTAAAAACCATTAGACCGTTCCGCTTGACGGACCAGATCTAAATATTCTTAAAGGGGTGGTTTAATTTAATCATTACCTTAACAAGCCCCCTTTTAAAATGATGATCTGCCAAATTCAGGGGATTTGTTTTGGAATCTGATCCAATAACTGGCTTTGTACAAAGAGAAGCATAGCCGCATCTGATTTGGTTCAGAACGGGGTGATAATCATGAAAATTACTTTGCATATTTAATCACTGTGAAAACATGAGTACAAACTACTTTCTAGAGATTACCTTAAAAAAAAAAAAAAAAAAAGAGCTTCAGGCTTTGCAGCAAGCATGCCAAGTACTTTGATATACAGAGAATTATTTGGATTTTATAGAAAGCTCAGTGTTTCAAAGACTTCAAGCTAGTCAGCCACTGGCAAAGAAACATTTTTAAGAGAGAAAGCAAAAAGTTTTGAATTGAAAAGATGTTGAGACCTTTTTTCTTTTTTTTTTTTTTTGTATCTATGTCACTGCCTAACAACCTAGATTTGAAGCAAATACCTTACAGACTCCGAGGATCTCTGCTCCTAAGAAGAGAGCAGGGACATATTCAGCACATTAGCTAATTGCCAGCGGTGGCTCAGAAGCAGCCAGCTTGGGGCCTGTCTGAGAACTTTCACAAAGTTTGAAATAGGAGGGATTTGGGGATTTCTCCCCTCTAACACTGTGTGGGGCTTGGGGAAAGACAGAGCGACAGAAGGCACGAAGGTGTCACCATCTTCTAGCTTAAGATTCCCAAGAAGGTATCGTAGTTGAGCTTCAGCTACGCATCAAGCCTAAGAGACAAGTGGCTAGAGAGTTGAATTCCTCTTACCTAGATTAGATAAATAAAAGTACACAGGCTAGTAGTTAGGAAAAGATGCAGAAGAGATACATGACTTGCACAGATTTCCTCAAGCTAAAGCAACTGGGTGCCAGATGAGTATTACATGGTATGTAACACTAAATTTGCTGCTGACATAAACAGGCACAGCTCCACTCAATCTATCTGGGCTGCTTTTGCTTACCACTTGCAGTGAATTAGGCCCTACCTTTATCACCAGTTAGAAACCTATTGCTTTTAAATACTTGTTCCTGTGATACAGAAATGTTTGTAAATAACCTTGAACCTGAGAACTACAGTGTAGATGGGATATCTGAGAGAGAATAATCGCAGGGACCTTAGATTATGGAGCATGCTACACCAGATACTTGCAGGAAAAATCTTAGAGGTGCTTCCCTGCCTGTAGCGATGGCACAAATACAAAACTCATACACAAGGCTGCCTAAAGTTTGTTGTACAAACTGGTATAATACACCCAGAAATATATATGTATCAGATGGACTGGCTTACTATGGAAACACATTTTTATATATGTTACACACAAATAGAAATATATATTTATGTACATACACATATCCCTGTATCTTTTGTATACTTGTCATATAGTACGCATTCCTTGAAGCATTATATGTTCCACAGTTTCAGCAGTCTAGAGGTTAATGAACAGGCTTTTTCTCACATATGCACAGAACAGATAATTTTCTTTACTGTTCACGATAAGTTGAAGGAGCATTTGAGTGACAGACCAATTTGTCAATCAACTACAAAGTGTTGGGGAATCTTCCTCTGCATAATTTTACACGCAGAGATCAAATGTGACCTTTGATTGTACAGTGGCTGTGGACAGCCAAGGTTATGAAGTCCAAAGGAGTCACACAAATCAACCTTTTTGGAGTGCCTTTTTTTCTAGGGTTATCTGTGAACTAAAATAATCAGAGGTTTTTAGGAGAAAGGTGAAAAATCCCCTTTTATTATATTTAAGTGTGTGTATATGTACATGTGCATGCATGTGTGCAGAATTCATATGGATGAATTTGTTGCTGAGCTTGAATGCCTGTGTTTTTATTTTATAGCCTGAATTATGCTTTAAGGTCTCAACACAGAGCCCCTGGTTCTGACATCTCACGCAGTTTTTCTTGAAAGCTATGTTTTAATAGCAGCTCCGTTCACTTAATGTTAGCCACTTCAGATGATTTCTTTGCTAAAACCTGAATTATGAAAATCACTTGTCAATTACCCAGGGTAGCTGTGTAAAAGAATTATTGCACATTCACAGTGAAAAGAAAACTTTATTTTCACCACTTTCCAGTAAAAGCTAATTCAGAATAACTCCATTTAACAGTTATTTTATGCTGAAATACTGAATACCTCAGGGAGTCTTTTAGGGATTTTAAAGTCTCTTTATTTATAAATGATTCATGCTGCATTTTCAGAAAAACCTACAATTAGTGTGGGAAGCACAGAGACTCCTTTGGGAAAGGTAAAAAAAAAAAAAACAACAAAATATACATGCATTATATACAGCCTTTTTATCTATTGTTGTTTTGCAGTGGACTATAAAAAGAAAAGAACTGGAAAAAAAGGCTAGGAGATATTTTATCTAACCTTTTAAATATATGCCTCGGTTGACAGTATTTTGCGAAGTAGTTACCCTTATGATTTGTACAGCCCACAAAATTCTTTTAATGCAGGTTTCATTTTGGTTTGCACTTTCCTACCCTGGCTATAAATGTGCAAGCTAGCTAAGAGGAGCAGCTTTCTGCTCCTTTTTCGAAAGACACGTCTTTCCTTCTGCCAGCAGCTGGTCACCGATGTTCCCATATTGCTCACTGCTATGATGTAAAGGTCCTGCATGTGCTCTAACATGTCCGTGTGCCTTAATAAAATTATGCCCGGGAATGCATCAGAGTTTCTCTGGGAGCTGAACGCTGGAAGCTTTCTCCATTTATGGAGTTATTCCCCTTTCTCTCAAAGGAAAAAGGAACAAACATGGGGCAAACATCAGGGATTCTGTCTTATAGATCAGAAACCAATGACATTGTGCTTTTTTGCTGTTTTTGTTGTTGTTTTGTTATTATTATTCTCTAAAAATTGAAAGTTTTAGACTGCCCAACTTAAACCTTGAGCTGAATGCAGTCTGCATCTCAGCCTCAATGGCTTGAATCCATCTCAACAGTTGCCCAAATTGCCACAAAAAGAATTGTTCTAAAATAAGCAGAAACTCTTAATTTGCAATGAGAGGTATTTTTTTATTAAACCTCAGTGCAAAATACAAATGAAGTAGCAGACTGCACACATATCGGCACGTGCTTTGGCACTGCCCCAGTTGCTTGGATACCAACAGGTGGAACACAAAAAAGAACCACTTGAATAAATGAAAATACCAGCAAGAATGATATTGCTTGAGAGCAGATAGAACACCAGCATTGAGATACTTGCTGAGTTTCAGCCTTCTAGAAAGAAAAAATGGGGCTCCTAAGCATAACTACTGACTTCTTCACACTCTGGTCTTTATTTTTTAATTCTTCACATCACTGTGTCAGTGCTATAAAATTCACAATAGGCAGCTTGTTCACTATCATTTTCAATGTAGCATCAAGTGAGGAGTTATCCTCAATCCCTTTCATGCCGTGTTTCCATCCCATCCACCAAGCAGGCACGAAAAACGTAAGTCTTCTTTCTCCCTTTTGAAACCAAAAAACAGCAGAGACGATCTAGTACTTCAAATGTTCTCCAAAAAGTTACACCAAAATTTACCTCCTGAAAATATCTCCAGAACTGGTTGAATTGTTTAATTGTATTACCAGGAAAAGGAAAAGGAGAAAAGGAAACAAAATAAAAAAGAAAGGACACATCTTGTTTTGAAATCAAATCCAAAATGAGACCATCTCAGGTGAGTTTTCCTTGCTCTAAGTCATAGAATCACAGAATCACAGAATCTTTAAGGTTGGAAGGGACCTCTAGAGATCATCTAGTCCAACCCCTCTGCACATGTAGGGTCACCTAGAGCACGTGGCACAGGGTCCTCTAGTTCTGTCGGTGGCCACCACTGAAAAGAGACCATGACCGTCCTCTGCACTCCCTCCCTTGAGGTATTTATATACGCTGATTAGATCCCCTCTCAGCCTTCTCTTCTCCAGGCTGAACAGGCCCAGCTCCCTCCGCCTCTCCTCATAGGGCAGATGTTCCAGGCCCCTGATCATCCTTGTAGCCCTGTGCTGGACTCTCTCCAGCAGCTCCACATCCCTCTTGTCCTGTGGCGCCCAGAACTGGACACAGTACTCCAGATGCGGCCTCACCAGGGCTGAGTAGAGGGGCAGGATCACCTCCCTCGACCTGCTAGAGATGCTCTTCTTAATGCAGCCCAGGATCCCATTGGCCTTCTTGGCCACGAGGGCACACTGCTGCCTCATGGTCAGCTTGTCGTCCACCATGACACCCAGGTCCCTCTCTGCAGAGCTGCTCTCCAGAAGGTCGGTCCCCAGCCTGTACTGGTGTCTGGGGTTATTCCTCCCCAGGTGCAGGACCTTGCACTTGGCCTTGTTGAATTGCACACAGTTTTTCACCGCCCAGTTGTCCAGTCTGTCCAGGTCCCCCTGGATGGCAGCACAGCCCTCTGCAGTATCAGCTACTCCTCCCATTTTTGTATCACATTACAGGAGATGTGATATGTAATTTGCTTGAAAAATGTGGGCCGAAAAAGATACAGCATAATTTTCATAGGGTCAGTGGATCCTGGCTCCATTTATATTATTCCAGAACTTCTTCCAAGCAAGTGACAGAAATGCACCAATATATGTTTGATTTTCAAAGTATGAAGATTTCAGGGGATTTTTTTCCTTATGGGAAAACTGGAAAGGAGGGAGAAGAGATCCTGATTGTTGTGACACCTGAGAAGGTTGTAACAGGTGACAGCAGAGTGAGATAAGACCTGAACATTGAGGTTAATTACAGTATCTCAGCATTCTGGTAAAGGCTGAAGAGACAAAAGTGTGAAACTTGTTTTTCAGAACAAAACATGGTATTATGATTTGGAACAACACACCTCACATTGCCAAAGCCAACTGAACACTATATTTATATGAATCAGTCACGGTCTTTGCCTCATCTGAGCTCCTGCAATGCCTCAGATGAGGTGTAGCTTTAGGTATCTCATGGCCCAAATTCCTTATATTGTCTGGGTCCCAAAAATCCTGTCAGCTCTATGTTATACTGTTTGTTTGTCTGGTACATTTTGGGCATATCAGAAAAGACTCATAATAATAAGAAAAAATAATAGGCTTACACTAACACTATATTAAAAGACCTAGAGGTAATGCTGAGCTAGAACCAACCTTTTTATTTCTGTTCTCTCTAAAAGAAATGTCATCATAGCTTCTATGACAAAACCTTCAATGCAATTGTTTTACTCCTTTTATTTTTTCCAAAGGAAATACAAGATATTTTGGGGCCATGAATGTAAGATGAGACGGCAATGTAAAAAAGTTCATGAGAAAAACAACTCAATGTAATGAAATACTCAGAAATATGTAACATGATAGAAATGTTTTGGTTATTTTGTTTATTCTCCTAAATTGAAAAATGTGATGATCACACCAGAAAAATTGGCATTGAACTTGAGCAGGTGGAATGCCTGAAACTGCTCTTAATCCTTAAAAAGAAAAAAAAATCAATTTTATGATGTCATCTAAAAAGGAAAAGACTGCATTTTTAAAATGTTTCTTTAATCTTTTGCTATTCATGAAAATTAATGCTTAAGCAAGAAAATTACAAACCTTACACTGATTGTGAGCTACCCTTCTTCCAGTTGCAAAATTGTATGAAACCACAACAGTGATAATGATGGTTCAGAGAGAACCAGTCACAATAATTTCATTGACTACGATACGCTTTAGGTTACATGCCAAGTAAATTTTAGGAAGCCAGCTGGGATCTGCTGGAGGATACACTGAATAAGGTGAAAAAAGCTGAGGATCCAAGCACACAGTGCTAGTTAAAAGCTCAGGTCAGTCGTTCCTCTGCTGAGACCCCTGGGAACTGCAGGGTTCTGCTTTTCTACAAAAATCTTTTTTAAAAAAAAATTAAAAAAAAATCCATTGCTGCAGAAAAGGCCTTTCACAAGAAGCTCAGTTCAGTGCCCTTTGAGTTCACTGGGAAGCTTCTCTACATTTCAGGCCACTGGATTAATGCCCAAATCCAGCAAAGTATATGACTAGCTTTAAGCCTGTATGTAATCTCAGTTAAGTCAATTAGGCTGCCTGAATGCTCAAAGGTAAGCAGATCCTCGAGTACTTTCCTGGTCTGGGGTGATTATCCCTACTGATGTGGAGACACAGTTATTGCTACCCAATATTCCTATTGATGTGGAGACACAGTTATTGCTACCCAATACATTAAGCAAACCTGACTTTTCGTTTGTTTTGACTCATAAATGTATCTTCCTAGGGCATGTAATAAACATCACCATTCTGTACTAAACCCCTGCACCTGCAAAAGGTTGATTAAGATTAAATAAGGAATATTCCTTTCTTGCTTTGTACAATATGTAATAGGGAAGATGTTAATTATTCACCTGGACTCTTAAAGGGGAGTAATATTCAGCTTTGGTCCTGTATGTAGCACAACCATACTAACATTTAACTCAGAACCTGGAAAGCCCAGGTGTAGCTGTGGTTGCTGGATCACTGATCAAGCTTTGAGACCCTTGCATCCAACGTGGTGATATTGTTCTTTTCCTCGATAGAGCCTTAACATTTGAACACCACAACCAATCCATTTCTAAATCCCCAGGAACTTCTCTAGGGGTAGATTATGCTCTGCTAGAACTACATTCAATGCTCAAAGGCCTTCCCTTCAGTTTCTCTGTCCTATTCAGCTGCTAGCAAATTCCCAGCACAGCTGTCCACACTTGGGTCTGCCTTGGCCTGCAGCAGCAACTGGTCTGAAGGACGCATCATGTCTGCAGTGGTGATGCCACTTCTGGGCAAGATATTGTGGCCTATGAAAGGCCTCATCTGAAACTTATGCAAGATCTCCAGAGCAAATCATGTAAATCTGCCATGCAAATATGCATTTATGGTTTCTTAGAGCTTGGATCGCTGCCATACAGATGGCTCCCTATCATCTGAATATATATTTAAGGACTTAAAAAATGGAGCATTGACCTGAGTTGTTGCAATATATCTCACCACTGCTAGGGCTGCTGTGCAGGCATAAGGAGTTACTGCGTTTTCCTGTTCCCTGGGCCCATGAGTAGCCAAGCCAAGCCAGGCCAGGCCTTATAAATAATGTAACATTATAAGCAGGGCCAAGCTCCTTGATGCAGAAGCGCATTTGCTTGGAGAAAAGTCTGCTTTCACCCGCTGGAAAATTCTAGCTTTCTATCGGCAAAGTGGATCTGCTAGAGCAAACAATCCAGTTTAACGTAGTCAGGAATTAGAAAATATGAGGGATCCTGGTAAAAATGCTGCTTGTATCTTCTTAGAAGTCCAGCACGCCTAGCACGTCTAGCAGCCTCCCTCTGCACCACAGCACCTCAAAGAGACCTGGCATGACATGGCAAGCTGACATCTTGTTGTTTCCCTCCAGAACCACTCATATCATGCTACTCTGAGTTAAAATTATCTCACTTGAAAGTCCAGAAGGGAAACACATGTGCTTTTCCTTTTTCAGGTATGTATACTGGCTTTAATAGAGTTTCCAATGTCCAGCAGATTTTTTAACTTCTTGGAGGTGTTCTGTCCTGTTTTGTAAAATCCCCTCTGCATTGTGTCTGAGGGCAGACTTCAGGACTATAGGCAAAACCATACACTTCAGTCTAATTTTTTGAATGGGTAGGACAGTAAAATGGACAACTTCCTCTTTCCATATTTTTCTGCAGGAGAAAGAATTGAAGCTAGCCACAGGGTCTACAACAGAGCAAGATGCTGTATTCAGTTCTATTTCCTGATTTAAACTTGTTTTCAAACATAGACAACTTCTCGGACTTGAGTTTGTCCTGAAATACTTGCATTCAGGCACTGTTTGTTGAGATCTCGGTTTTATCTGCCTTTTGCAGATATCCCAGCTAGCTAATTAATAACATGAATTCACAATGGAAGTTTTCTAGCAGAAACCATAGCTAGAAATAGATAACAAAACTGTATGCTTTTTATTTATTTATTCATTTTTCTAGACTGCATGTGATGGTTCTGCTATGTCATACACTATCTATCATGGGTTGTGACATAATGAAACATGACATGATGTAACCATTAAGATGACCCAACATGGCATAACCAAATCCAAAATGATTCATTCTGACTAAGCATGTCAGAATTTTTTTTTAAGTCATACAGATTCTTTTTTAAGTCATGTGCTCCACCATACTGTTAACTGGTTAATCTCTATTCAGGGACCACGCAGCAAGAGGAGATGTCAGTGCACTAGCTACTGAACATGCAGATAAACAGGAACATACTGTCGTGTTCAAGTAATGCTAAGGTTACATCTAAACTGAGGCCCCAATTCTGTTTTGAGAACTATACAGGAAACGCTCTGCAGAATAGAAATTATGTTTGTATTTTGCTGCGTATTCATTTCCGGTATATGCTGAAGCAACCACATTCTGAAAGAAACCCCTAAAGTAAGATTATTAGGAAGAAAGCAGAAAGGCAGGCAGTGAGTCTTTACGTGTCTGTCATGGTCTAACATACTAAGGCGTTCCATGTATCAATGTACAGAGTACATCATCTCTGTATGCTGGTGGCTGTAAAGGTCAGTTATAACAGTTCTAACAGCCCAGAACATGGGCATTCTTCAATTCATATTAAAAGCTAGTATTGTATGCCCACCTTCCACACCCTGTCACAACTCACTGGTGCCCAGAGCAGATGACATGCTGTACTGCCATGCTCTTAGTCATATTAATACTCAGGCACAGTAGCAAGGGTTAAGGACAGAGTGCCAGGTTTAACTTTCCCTCATTACCATTTAGAAAACTATCATTTAATATTAAGGTAATTGTAACACAAGGATATGAGTCATGCCCTTGTGTTACAATTACCTTTAATATTAAATAATAGTTTTTGTAATGGTAATTTCCTTTGGGGCTGTATCACTCTCTCTTAGGCAGGTTCTGACTGATGCCTGTCTTTTCAGATATCTCTATCAGCTCCTAAAAGCTCTCCTACATGTTCATAATCTACATGAATTCCAGTCCATGAATATTGTTCCCTTCAAGTCATTGTCCTTTTTCACTGGATGTTTCTTGACTATTTGGATGTTGCCATAACCGTGATTTTCCTTGAAACCTACACAGAAGCGTCTCCTGTGTCTGTACTGTAAGCGGAATTTCTCTGGCAATAACCACAGCTATACAAAGCTATGCATTAAAAAAAAAAAAGTAATTTCAGAAACACATCATTTAAAAGAGAAACGGACAGGCACTGAGAGCTGCGCGATCCTACTGTTGATCAATTATGAAAGGAAAAGTATTCAAAGTGAGGTCTTAATATCCTCTCTAAGACTGTATTAACCTATGGAAATCCTCTGCATGTTGCCTTCTGCACTGAAAACAGCAGAATGAAGACGTAGGCCTTTTAGGGAAGACTTTGGACTTCCAGCTCTAGAGAAGGTACGAAGAGCATTAAGCCTAGACAATGTGCAAGAGTCTTGTTAGCAGTGGCTAGGAACAACACTCAAATACTGCCATTATGTCCTGGGGAAGGACAAAAATAATAAAAAGGGAACAAAAAGTGGGGACTCCTGTGATTCTTCTTGATCTCACAATGTCTGCTACAGGACTGTCTCTCTATCAAATGGATATTGCAGAAAGATGCATATGGAAATCACTGGTACTTCCAGACCAGCTTAGTGGGTTCTGAAGTGGGGCTAAAATCCTGTGCTAAGTGCCTGTAAGATTTCTGAAAACATCTATGCTTCTTAGAAATTTCCTTTTATGATTAGTATCTAGGACTGCATGTCAAGCTTCTACCAGCAGCAGATTTATGTAGCAGGTATAAATCCTGGAGAAACTGGGTCTCATAAAAGAATTTCTATATGAAATGACCATAACTTCAGTATGGAAGTATGTTAAAGAGCACTTAAAGAGTATTTATGTCTATTTATGCCTTTTTTTTTTTTTTTTGATATTGTTTGCCCATGCCTGTGACAGCTCAGCCAGTTGCTTTCTTTTTTTTCTTTTTTTTTTTTTTCGATATTGTTTGCCCATGCCTGTGACAACTCAGCCAGTTGCTTACTTTTTTTTCCCTCTTTCAGACATTTGAAGCACAGCAAAGGGTTTGGTGAGACAATGTTCTGAGTGCGGATATATCTTAAAAAACGCATAGGATTCTACACAGAGTAAGAAAGCTCTATGAATCATCTGTACTACAATTGAATAACACAGGTAATGAAATATTGGTGCTTCAGATCATTAGTCAGGCAATTATGAATTTTGTTTGTTTGGGTTTAATTAAAATTAATCTCGGAAAGCATCCATTACAAGAAGAGATCCTTATTGAACAACTGATACACAACAGTTCTCAGTTAGTAAATAAAGCATGTCCATTCTTATTCTCAGCTTAAAAAAATCATCCCTAACTGTTCACCACTTTTTCATCTGTAGGTCTCAAATCAGAGTACAAAGGAGGGCAACATCGCTTTCATTTAACCAAATTTAGCCAAGAGAGAAAAGAGTGCCTCTCCTTTTCCCATTTCAGGGGAAAAGAAGGAATAGAAGCTCTGATCCATGATTCATGCCTACCATTAGCTATCCTATATGCACCACAAAACCACTCACTAGTATCTTAGCAGCAGCATATATTTGCCTCCTTATGGGCAAATCCTTTGTGTAGTGCTGCAGAGCTCCACTGAAGTCAACAAAAACGCTTAGAGACATGACCCTTATTTTTCTCCACTCCATTTTGACAAATTTGTTTTCCTCAAATGCCACCCTGTATGTATTTGTGGCAGATAAACTGTAATACAGCAAATACATTCATCTTTAACCTGATGAATGCTTCACCACATGCTAGGATGTGTGTTTCAAGGTATATTGTCTGAGGAATCAGTTCTCAGAAATCATGGTGCGGGGGTTTACAAACAGA
>NW_010584428.1:588017-608753 GCF_000705375.1 Tinamus guttatus | reverse complement strand
ATGCACAGGGAACAGGGCAGGCAAAGGCATGGTCACGTCCTGAAGGAAAAAGGCTAAGCCCCAGAGAGTATCTTTGGAATCCACGGAAAAGCAGTGCTGGAAAAGTTGCTCTCCTGGTTTTCCTGGCTACGTACCTCCCGTAGTTAGTGCCATCAACTTATACAGTGTGACAAAGTATGGCTAAAATTCACAAGGGTTCATTTGCAGTGTTCCTAGTTCTGAAGTTTATGTGATTATAGCATCAAACCTCCAAACTTGCTTGCTTTTAAAGAACTGAGAATTAGCTCACCTGAGCGTTGCCATGTCAGATATGTAACTTTGCAAAAAATTGAGGTATACCCATTGCAGTCCCTCAGAGTCCCCAGGATTTGGACTGGAAATATAGTGACAGAACCTGAAAGTCTCTGCAGATAAAAAAGCAAAGATTTCCCCTGTACTAGTACTGGAGTGGTTTGGATTGCTGTAATTGCCATGATGCAGAGCTGGGCAGCCCCAGCTGGAAGAGAGAAACGTCACTTAACAGTCAGTGAGCAGGATACGGAAAATTATGGGTCTTGTGTAGCTGCAGCTTGGCTGTCTTCCACGCCGGTAGTGTTTTGCATTGCTGTGTATGCTGTTAACACCTTGGTGTATATGAATAGTGTGGTCACACTATAGCTGGCTGGGGAACTATAACTTTGAACTGCGTAAAATTTATTCATGCGATTTCCACAGAGAGGGTTTTTCTCTAATGGATGATGGTTAATTAGAGTAACAAATGTATGTTCATCTCCTTCAGTTTTCCAGCTATGCAGTTAGCTTATGTGCTTCTAATTACACTGTAGCTTGAGTGGGAAGTGAGTGTGTTGTGGAACATACGGCAGTTCTACATATTTGTATTGCAGCTCCAAAGAGCTGCAGCAAAGTGGCAGCTTCTCTGCTGCTACTCACGCTGCTCGTGGCACATGGTGGTGGGTGGCTGTGCTGTGCAGCAGCACCGTTTTAACAGACCTGACTTGTCGATGGTAGTCACAGCATTTGCAAGTAACTTCTCACTTGTAATTTAAAAATCAGCACTAAAGAAAAGGGGAAATACCATCATTGAAAATGTCTGCCTTTATTAGAGCTCAACAAAAAGAATTATTAATTACCTACAAGATTAGAGATCTTTCTTTAAAATCTTAAGGTGTGCAATTTCTTTCTGAGGACTACCTGAGGTTGAGCTACACATTATGAGCTACTGTGCAGACCTCTGAGCAATCTGTACAGACATCTTCACAGTTATCCTGGTCCCCACACATGCAACATCCACTTCTTAAGCCTCTCATTCCCATAGTAGTATAATTCCCAAAGCAAGGGTAGAATATATTATTTTTACAGGTGTGATCTGCTTTTATTAACAGATAGTCTAAAGCCCTATTCTTTATTTCATACACATGCTCACACGCACATGCACTCACAGATTTTGTGTTTAAATACCTTGTTGTAGACAAAAATTATGTGAAAGTTCTCAAGTACAAGGTCTGAAAACTGGCACAAAAATGTTTTGAATTGACTGTAAAACAGAAGCAATGTTTAGAGAAAAAGGAAGCAGGAGAAAAATAAAGAAAAGTCTTCTTACCTGTAAGATACATGAGATACAGTAATATTCAGAGCTAATCTTGTCTAAAAGGGAATTCCTGGGGATTCCTGTTCTAGTAAGCCAGGAGTCATATCAGATGCACCATCTGAGACAAATTTTGCACTCATTTTATTCGCCAGGTTTGTTGTAGATGATCTTACTCACAGAAACAGGCCTATAAAATGAACCTGAATAAGCTTTAGGCAAGTAGAAAACGAAACACAGAAATAGAAACAAAATTATTGGAAGTTGTTAAATAGATTTTTAATATTTAATATTCCTCCTGTCTTGGAGGTTGTCTCCTCCCCAGCTGAGGTCATCCTGAGCTCTGCTGATTACATGTCATGCAACTCAACCACTAAGTAGGATCCTGCAACTTCTGAATGGTCCACCAAGATGATAGGCAGGAAAACTTTAGGCCCTTCAAGGGCCTATATCCCCCTTCAAAAACTGCTGGAGAAATCTGAAAATCAGCCAGTGTTCCCAACACGTGATTGCATGAAGAGTGGTTTCCACCTGCAATGAGTAAATACTACTCTCTTACAAAAAGATTTGAAATGGTCCAAACTACCTGTAGTTTCACCTTGCCTGATTTTGTGCTGGAGGAGCAGCGAGGTCGCACAGATGGTTTCGGGTGATTTGCCCAGGCAGTGTTAGGACTCCCGGCCAAGTGCAAGGCAGGAGGCCGCAGCAGCGGCCTCCCAAGCTGTCAGGTGAATTTTGCCAAGACGACCTGGCAAATCCTCCGTAGCGTTTTCATGCTGGCTACAAGGGTAGATTTCAGACTGAGCAAGTTAGCTGACAAAACGGATTTTGGTGGTTGCTGTGTTACACCAAGAGGTCTTTGCTGTGGACAAAGGAAGCGACAAACAGCTCTCCTTGAAACTCCTGCCAAGCCCATGCTGTAAATCAGGCAGGAGGCAACCAGAGCGACTCCATCCCTCTCCTCCTGAGAGAAAGTGTGTCACATTGTCAAAGCCCCTGTTTGGGCATCCACAGGCTGCCTGAACTCAAGGCTGGCACATAAAGTGGTAGTTCAGCTTTCAGAATTGCTTTTTTTGCCTGTTTGTTTGTTTTTTTGGCTTGAAAAATGAAATCCCCCACTGGCAAACCCTGTCCTAGCATGCACCCTCTACAACAGCTCTTACTATTCCACCAGAAGATTGACTTTCACCTTCTCTTTTGTGCCTCTCTTCAGGTCAAAATAACTGCAGCTCCTGTTAGTCTTTGCTGTCATACTGAATTGCTTCTGCTGTTACACTGGCTTCTGTTTCCCTAAATTTGTGGTGCATTTTCTTAAAGAAATGTAGGTCTCAGTTATCTAAACGTTCGATTTTAAATGTCAGAGAAATGTAAACATTCATATTATCAGTGAGCGGGTTTAATTCTCCTTACTGTTGGCAACCAGTCTAAAAGTGAAAGAATGTCTTGTATGTAATTACATAACCGGGAGCTCGGTTAGTTCAGCTTGGCCAATCAACTATGTAATGCTTTTTATCTATGGAGCAGTTATTTACTTAACTGGCTACATCTTTTAGCTCTTCTGATGTCCAGCTAAAACTGTGGGAGTTTGAGTAGTGCTTTATTTGCTAACATTTTTTTTAGCTGTTTAGATACACAGAAATTGAAGGTAAATTAAATATTGCTCCTAATCAGGAGAGTATTTATAGAAGGGTGTTGTTCAGTGAAAATGGCAATAAGAGGCCACATGATTTGCTAAAACCTTTGCTTACACCTTTGCTAGCTCCAGCACATCAGGCATTTTTCCAGCATAACTGAACAGTAAGTGAATGGGAACATTCTTCTTTCAGCTGGAAAGATAATTAGTTCTGAATTATCATGCATCAAGCCCGTGTGTGCATTGAGTCGGATGGGAGTTATTGCTTAGAGGAGAGGAATACCTGTGCTCTTCAAGGCACTTGTGTGTCTGCATCTTGGTGATGGGCCCATACTTGAATTCAGCTCCTAATATTCTTTGCTTCACCACTGAGTACACTTGGCTTGGGGAAACAAGCCCTAATGTTGTGTTGCCTTCTGCTCTTCACTGTTACTGATATTCAGAGTGATGCAGGACCAAAGCTGCAGGTTATCTGTGTTTGCTCCTGGAAGACGACACTAATTTGCAGCAGTCTCCTTATATTAGTGCTAGAAACCAAGATTTTGTTTAGTTCATGTCATTTAATAATAATTAAAAAAAATATAAAAGATAGAAAACTGTTTCCTGGCTGTCCCAGAGCTCTATTCAGGGTAACCGTTTACTCTGTTGCTCATTCACGAGTGGAGAGATGCTCAGCTGAGCAAGGGCCACAGGTGGAAGTGGTAATTATTAAACAAGCAAATCCACTGCTCAGAAAGACTTGGGCTCTCCGAAACAAAATTATGGCAAGACATATTTCCCAAACCTGCCAGGGGCTGGGTCCTTTGTGCAGAAGTGGGAGGACGTTCTTGGTGCTGCGGGGCGAGAGTGCTCAGCACCTTGCAGAGTTTCACACTATCAGCAGCAGAATTTGTGCAGCTTGGCATGGAAACTGTGATCAGCAAATTTCTCCCCTATCTGCAGAACTATTCAGACACAACATTAGAGTGCGATTTGAATGTTCAGAATAACAGATAGTAGTTAACTGCTTTTAAAAGTGGGTTAAAAGTTATCCTTTTCCTCTTGCTTTTTCTTTGAGACACATTCCTTTGTGTCTTAGTTGAGAAAATAACCTTCCAAATTGGTTATTTTGATTAATCTGGAGATTTTCTCCAGTTAAGCAGTTCCATAGGGAAGGTAGATGTTTTTCATGTGTCAATTGCCATTGCCTTTTTTTTTTTTTTTCTTTTTAGGTGAACATGTTTGTGGAAGGATTCCATGATGCTATTCTTCTTTATGCTCTAGCTTTGCAGGAAGTCCTGAAGTATGGTTTCAGTAAGAAAGACGGGGAAAAAATTGTTCAGCAAACACGGAACAGAACATACGAAGGTAAGAGCTAATGTGGAATTCCAGCTTTCAGAGTCAGAAAATAATTCAGGTCTTTTCTGTGTGCAGAATAAGGACCAGTGCCTATCCAGCTGTTATATGAAAAGCAAATATCCATATGAGATCAAATACATCTTTAAGGCTGCCTCACATACCAGTCAGAAATTTTCCATCATCTCCTGAGGTGCTATTGAGTTCAATGAACTAACAATTTAATGACCCTCACCAATGATCTAAAGAAACAGCAATAATTTTTTCAGACTCCTTTGTTTCTGAAAAGCTTACAGCTGCTCACTTTACTCAAGAGTAAAGTGTCCCAAAAGTAGACAGTCATCTATTAGCTCTCAGACTGCCTCATTCTTTCCATCTGACTCTTTTATCTTAAAAGGCTGGGAATGGATCGAAGCAAGCAGGTGCCAGTTTTTTTTGTTTGTTTCTGGACAGGCTCTTTTGGGCCCTGTAAGGATTTCCTCCCAGCCTCTTTCAGGACTTCTGCGTGTTGTCTCAGAGGCAGCAGCTTGGACACAGAGTGCTGTGACTTTCTGTGCCTAATCCTGAGGGCTGTGATTCTGAGTGCAACTGGCACGTGTTTGTCACCTTACTGATGTAAAGCTGTGTGAGTGCTTTTTCCAGGAAGGGATATCAATATTAGTAGAGAAACTGAATTCTGACTCCATGGGTTTGTCTGTCATCTCTGATAATATTCCAGTCTTTTGGAGTACAGTTGACAAGACTTCCAAAAGAAATGCCTAAGAGAAAGAAATATTTTGCCTTGATAAAAAGCCAGTAATTAATTTTAAAATGTAAGGAAAACTCAGTGGACAGATTCTCTGCTCTGAGAACAAACACTGGACATAGTGGAGGAAGGCAAGGAACAAAGTGGCTGAAAACCTGAAAAGAGTTAAAAGTTTAAAGAGTTCCTATTTGACCCTCCTGTGTATGAACAGGTGTTCTAGCACAGCATGGGTTTTCTTGACTGATTTTCTGGTCGCCAGTTGCTATGCCCATGCAAGTCTTGTGTAGCGCCACGTGCCCCATGCAGAGGAGACCACAGGCTACACGATGGGTTCTCACATCTTGCTTGTAAAACCAGCCAGGATAAAAAAAAATGTTCCCTTTCCACACTTGTGAAAAGCAGCTTGTTGCTGCTGGGTGACTTGTCACAGCTATTCTGGAAATGGCCAGGTTGAGCCATGAGGGCACAGCTTGCAAGATCAAAATGCCACATCAGTTATGGGCCATCTCCCATCTCCTCCCCAGGTCAGAACTCTGCTGGGTTTAATTTCGCAAGGATAGTCCTGGTTTAAAGAGAAGCCTTCAACCTGGCTTCTTACAGTCCAGTCCTTTAAGGAAAAATCATTTCCCTTTATCCTGTTTGCAACACTCTAAAATAAATACAGCACCACAGCATCCATACAGCTACAAGGTCTGTTGCAGGACTGAGGTCTTGGAATTCACTTTTGCAGGCCTCAATCATCAGAAATATAATTGCTGCCATTCGTTGTAATTACTGACACATACATCTCTAATTGCCTGTGCACAGCTGGCTCTGAGAAGGTGACACATCTGGATGTGACAGCCACTTCATGCAGCATTCACAGACCATCCAAACCTTCACCCACAACTGCATAAAAAACATGTACTTCATAAAAGAAGGCTGGCTTGATACCAAATCACAAGTGATATACCAAACACAGGAAATACCAATATTTCTGGGTTGTTAGAGACACCTTGATATGACTGAAGTGAACATTTTGTAGGTAAAATTTTTATTTAATTAAAGTTTCCTCTGAAACAGCAGTGACATTTTCGGTGTGTAAATTCTAACATAATATACCAAAAAGCCAGTCCAGATAAAATTCTTCTAAATTCATCCAAATATTGTACTTCCAAGAGGTTATTGTAAAATTTCCTAAGTATTCAGGAGGAATATTTTAGGAAGTATTTAAATTTCAATTCTTTGTTTTGATTCATATCTCAAGTCAAAAAATAGTGTTTATCATTAAAGAAATCACGTAGGAAATCTGAGTTTTAGCGAGTTCAAGTACCTACTTCCAGTAATTTGGTTTTGGCTTTCTTAGACCGGGAAAATGTCTGTTCCATATAAAGCCTCCTGCTAGACCCTGATGGCAATGTAGGCAAGGACATTGCAGCTCTTTATTGCAGCCTCTTTCAGTGCCTTTGTAGCCAGCTGGTTATGCCTACTCCACCCTTCTGCCATAGTGGAATTTGCATTTGTTTCCTTATTGTGCTGTTATACTTAAAAGAAGATGTTTGACAGTAAATATTTTGATTAACAGTGCATATAGTGAAAGTCACAGGAGGCTTAAACATTCCTGGTAGTGCTGTGTTAAAGTGGAACAGCGAGCAAATGAATGTAGGTGTGTTAATCCATTGAGGGTTTGCTGTTCCTTGATAATGTTGAGGAGAATTTGCACTGTCTGACAAGCCGACCTCCCTTTTCTGGTTTACAGTCCCTTGCAGCCTGATTCTCTGCTACTTTGTGCCTGGTATAATCGCGTAATCTGTGTAAAGTAGATATAAAATGATGCTTGTTTGACCTGCACTGGCTTTGCAGGGGTGTAAATTGCTACTTTTGGTGCCATTTGGAAGATCACATTTCAGCACATTTCAGCAGCCTCTCGGTGTGAGGGTAGCTAAGCATTGCAGGAGAGGTTGCCCAGTGCCCCAGCTTTGAGGTTCCCAGGAACATACAGATCCCTCAGCAGCCTATTCTGCCCTCCTGGATGACCCTGCTTTAGCAGAGGTCGAACTGGAGACCTCCTGGTGTCTCTGCCCACTTGAATTATGCTGTGATTATAGGTTTTCCCAAAGTTTCCTAGAATATTATTAGTAGCTGTAGTATCTGTGTAGATAGAGACAGTGCCTAAGACATGCACCGTATCTTTAATTTATTCCTCATTATTAAAAACAAATTCTAAAGTAATCAAGAATTTTAATGTGACTTCCATCATGTGAAGGGCTCCTAAAATGACGCTATAATCTGTCCGTTAGAATGGTCTTTAGAAGGCTCAATTTTGTTAAAGCATGTGAAACAAGACCTGCAGCTGGCTCAGATTCTACTCCCAAGCTTGTAAAGGAAGGAAGTGAACTAGGGTCAAAAATATAAAATGAACAGCAACATATTATGCAGTTAATCATATGTAAAAGAATGTGGGATTTAATGTACATTTTGTGTACCTAGCTCCTCTTTTCTCCCCTCTGCCCTCCTCCAAGATCCCACCAGATAGGACACAGTGCTGTGCTAGCTGCATGGGAACCCCAAGCTCCATCAGGCTCTGGGCCTGCTGCCAGTGCCCTCGAGGTCTCTGCAGCACCTGAACTGGACTCTTTTACTGAGGCATCTTTAGCAATTTTGGGGCTGAGCTCTCTGTAAATAATTTGTATTTGCATTTTTTGTTTTATTCTGGCCCACTGGTTTTCTGGATAAGATTTTTCTCACATATTCCCTAGTCTCACACATTTGATATTTAAAAAGGAGAAATGTTAAGAATTCAGGAATGCAGACACCGAGCTGAAATTACAATTTCTTTTGGAATGTCAACAAAAATGCTGGGAGACTGATGAGATTTCCTGTCATATCGGTCTGTAAAACCTGTCCACTGTTTTCTTGTTTTCCTTGGAAAGGCTCAATATTTTAACTAATTAATTTTCTAATTCTTTACATGCCATTCTTTAGGCATTGCAGGGCAGGTGTCCATTGATGCCAATGGAGACAGATATGGGGATTTCTCTGTGATTGCAATGACGGACCCAGAGACAGGCACACAGGAGGTAAGGAGTCATTAACGGTAACCGTTATTACTTAAATTTAGTAGGACAAATTAATTGGGATACGTTTGATAGGAACGGAGTACATCTTTTTGCTCAGTGTGTTTACTTTACATCGTGTTTATCAATTGAGTCTAATTCTTTCAGCCTTTCCTCCTTTGTTTTCCTTCACTTTCAATCCAGACTGTCTTTCATTTCTTTGATGTTGCATTCCTCCTAGCGTACTTTTTATCTTAATTTCTCTCTGCTTTATGATGATACTTATAAATATACATAACAAGTGACTTACTCGGTATGCAATTATTTATTACTTGCTTCCGCTACATTCATTTCTGCCCTCATGCTTCACTCTGACTAATAACATGGTTTCTTTGATGTCTTTGTTTTATTCATTCTGCCGATTCTCTCCATGTCAGCATGAAAACTTTTGTTTCTCATTGGAACTGAGCCAAATGAGTCTGTGTTTGGTCAGAGCTGTCTTCCTAAATCCATTCATAGAGTTTAAAGCTAGAGGAAAACATCGGATCACCTAGTCTGACCTCGGCTGCAGCACAGGCAGGCACAGTCTCTAACCTTGTATGGAGCCTGGCACTTTGCATGAGACTGAAGCTCCCTAAGAGTCATTCCTTTTTCATTCGAAGACACTGAGAAAACAGGGACTGTCTCACTGGCTCCTTCAGTGTTTAATCACTCTTGCTCTTTAAAAATGTGTATGCTATTTCTGCTCTGAATCAGTTTCATTGCTGCCTCCTATTTGCTCTTGTTAAGCTGGTGTCTGGATCCTTTCGTATTTAGTAAGTCCTCTTGGTAGGGGAGAGCTGTAATAAGGACATCTCTCCCAGTCCTCTTTGATAGTGAAACAGTATGAGTGAATTGTGTGCTGCCTGTAAATGGTCTCATTTTTCTTTTTTTTCTGTACTGTCCAGTTTACTGAATTTGCCTATATTTTTGAGGTCTTTGTTTTATAAATAAAGTCTATAAAACTCTTTCTTTTAAGGTCTTAACTTACAATTGCAGTACTGAGAGAGAAAACTGCTTCCTTATTTAGTGTGAATTCTACCTTTGTAGAGGTACCTAACCAGGGTAAATGTTATGTGCTTTCTAAATCTTTCTCTTCAGAATGGAGCTCAGGAGTAAGATTTGAACTGGCTGTCGGGAGTCTGAATAAAAGAAGTGTTACACTAGTATCTAAACCCAATGCATCTGTAGATATATTTTATCCACAATTGAAAACATAGACCTTTTGATGTATTTCTGCCATCCCTGTATCAGTGTCTGTGCATCATCTGTGGCCTTTTGCCTTCATTAGAGTACATAGATTTATGGGAACTACTTTCAGATGCTACTGTTATGTCAATTTAGTCCTGCAGTTTTGCAGTAGATCTAGTTCATCTTATCTTATATGTAATCCTAAAGCCTGGATTTACTCTTGAGGGCAGGATGGAAGTTCTAAAGCATCTTGAGGAATTGCTCTGAAGTAATAGCACATGCTGCCAGAATGGTAAACCTCAAATGTCTTTTGATGTAAATAGAAGCAACTGCAGAATTACAAGGTAGAGAATGACTGACTCTATGGTAATTCCACAGAAGATGTGAAGATTTTAGCTGAGCCTCAAGTACCTCCAGGTAAAATCCTATCTGGGCTTGTGCACTGAGGAACGTCAGTACGTTGTCCACTTTCCCCCACTGCACTAGAACCAGTCCCCAGCACTCAGCCTGTGGTGCCACAATTGAAGAAAGTCCAGGGAGAGCAGCAGAGATCAGGGTTAAAACACTGTGTGAAGCAGGTTTATGAGCCTGAAGGGTAGACATTATAGCAGTCTGTAAATGTGTAAACAGACGTTTCAGAAAGGAAAAGCCTCTGTGTCCACTGGCAACAGAATAAGTAGTGATGGATGATTACCACAAGGGAGACGCAGGTTGCCTGTTAGGGAAAACCACTAACAGTAAAGATAGCTACGCTCCAGAATAATTGCCTACAGAAGCTGTCAAGACTTTGTCTTTGGAGACTTGTAGGAGCAGGTTAGATAAGTATCTGCCAGGAATGCTCTCCTTCAGCAGGTCCTGCCTGGGGCAGAACATGGAGTGACCTCCCAGAGACCCCTTCAGCCCTATTCTCCCTCATTCAACATCCTGCCACAAGAGTTCTAGCGACACGATGCACCTCCTGCCTGTTTTCTGTAGTGCACAGGAAAATCTTTTCATTCATTCCTTTCTTTTTTGGCATAGGTGATTGGGGATTACTATGGAAAGCAGGGACGTTTTGAAATTCGATCAAATGTGAAATATCCTTGGAGTCACGGCAAGCTGAGGTTAGATGAAAGCCGTGTCTCAGAGCACACGAACAACACGCCATGTAAATCATGTAAGTTTGCTGATGAAATGCTTGCATCCACATGAGGAATCCATGTGGTGGTGTAGCATAAGGGGCAGTATTATTTTGCTTAGTGCAGTTGCCCAGTTGAGGTATCATGACTGTGTGTCTCTGCTGACCATTAGGAAGGTTAGAGGCCTGGGCAGTACGTGGTCTGAGTCACTCTGCTGAACTTAAAACGATAGGAGTCGTGATGCATGAGGCACTGGCCCAATGCCCTGGAGGCTCTGAGACCTTCCGGGTAAGGTAAAATCTTATTTAGTCAGAAAGAAGCAAAGACGCAAACGAAGGACATAGCTGAACCTCTAATAGAGAATGATCATACTGATAATTAGCGTTTGCAGGAGCTCAGTCCAGCAAGAGGAGTGTTTGGTCTCCTGGTGCGGAATGATTTTTCCCTGCTCAGGAGGAACTGCAAAGAGTCCAGTAAGATGAGAAGAAATGAAGTGGTTGAATGGGCATGGAGAAGGAGCAGGCTGTACCCACCTGAAAACGGCACCGCCGTTGAGCTGCCTTGCACTTCTGAGAACAGTCCCTGCTAGGGCTCCCCCGTAGCCACCCTGTGGCTCTGCCCTTCTTCAGACTAGGGACAAGGCAAAATTCCTGTGGCTTTAAATTGAAACACTAGAGGTTCAGAAAAATCTGTGAAGCCGTTGAATAATCATATGGTAATTTTAGCAAGCCTAGCTGATAGTTGGTTGTGATGCTAAACCAGGTGAAATAAGATTTTTTAGGTGATATTCAGTGCTGATTCCTATTATATATTTTGCTATAATTGCAGTCCAGGTGTTGTGATTCAGACCAAACTGTCCAGACCAGTTTCTTAACAACATCCCTCTGTATCACATCTTTATGATTCTGACTTCATTTGGCACTGACCTTGGGGGCTTGTCTAACCTCAAGGAAAGCAGGGACAAAAAATAAACATGCAGGAACTGGAACTGAAAAAAAAGGTTCCCACGGAGTCCTGAACTCTGAATAGCTTTTGTTATTGTCTGATGCTGGTCATTCATTTCCTAGCCCTGTGTATTTTCGAATATGTGAATGCAAATAGTTCTCAATGTGAACCCTGATCATTTATTTTTCCCTTTTTCAAGCAGGTGGTCTCGGAGAATCTGCGGTTACAGGAATAGTTGTGGGCGCTTTGCTCGGAGCAGGATTGCTAATGGCTTTTTACTTTTTCAGGTCAGTCCAATTAATTGAAAGCGTCTTAAATTCTTTATTCTTTATCTAAACCTCTCAGCTCTTGGCAGCACATCCTTGATGTGAGGAAGATGTGAGACAGAGAGGCACCATAATCATCTGTGGTAAAATTCCCACCAAAGACTGTGAACACACTTTGGCTGTCTTATCTTTTGTGCATATCCAAATCATTTTATGGATTCAGAGCCTTGTCCTGTAAAAACTTACAGCTCTGAGTAACTTTACTCGAGGAAATAATTCCAGTGTGTTCCGTTCATTCACAACTCCCTTGACAAAATGTCTTGGCCTTGGAAGCTGCCTTTGTTTGGTATTCCTTGCCAGTTTAATTGTGCAGTCTGTGATCAGGCAAGAGATTTATATCACTTGCCTGGTGTCATGCTTAGTTTTGATTATTGAGTGCAATTCTCCTGGAAACCAGAAGGACTTTTCTGTTTTTGATTAAGAGAACATTTGGATTTCAAAGCTGTGCATTTAACTTAATCAATCAGCATCAGTGCTGGGTGATTGATGTTTCATGCCTCTCAGAAAAATAATGTTTACACTGTTGGTCAGCAAATTTAAAGTGTTAAGAGTTGATCCTGCACCAACAGACCAAATTATTGTAACACCTGTTCAGCATCCTGTGTATGGACTTATCCTCTTATGGCATGGAAGAGAAAAGATAAGTAGGAGAATAGAATTAAGCTTTGCATATAGCAGTCAAATATTTTTTTTCAGTGAAAAGAACTACCTATTACCTATTCATCAGCCCACATGTCTCAAAGTCCAAGGTTATTCATCAAATACTTATAACTGAAATTCCATAGGATGACTGGTGCGAGTTGCATGGCCTATATTACTCATAGTACCATTATAAGAGGAGAGGACCTTTGCTATCCATGTTGTAAAAACTATGGCTAGGGAAAAAGGATTTTATGCATATGTTTAGTGCTTATGGAAGACCCAAATATACAGAAATTTGCCTAGAAGAAGGCAAAATTGTTGTCTTAAAAAAAAAAAGAAAAAGTTTGTTTATCTATGTTGTATGTTATTATAAGATCTTGCATTTTTTTTTATACCTTCCCAACCCGAGATAATAACTTTTAGTTGTTTTTTTTTTTTTTTTTTTGACATAGCTGATATAAAAGGGAGTTTGTTGGTGGGGACAGGAAAAGTGACAGAAAACTCATCCTTAGCTAGTATAAAACTATACAAAGCATTCAGTGTAGGAACTGTTTTTAAACTCTTAAGCATCTGGCACTAAGATTTGGGGTGGAAATTTAAGTGACCAAAGCTGGGTGTCTGTAGAAGTGGATAACCACACTTGAGCTTAACACCTAGTCTCTTATTTATGGTGAAAGAGGAGAAATAAGCACATGTTTGGTGCAGTAAAACAGGTCACGGGAATGTCTCCTAGAAAGGCCTATTTCTGTCTGCTGACTAGTAAGGTGAGTGCAGGTATCTCAGATGGATCTGCACACTGGAGACTTCTAAAACAGCACAGGTGAATGGAAAGCTGATTGCATCCTTTGAAAGGAGGAGTATGGTCAAGCTCCTAATTTATTTTTTAGAAGAAGTATATGTAACATGGTTTATCAGGATATATGGCTCAGATTTTCAGAAAATGTTGGTCTGGAAACTGTACGCTTGGAAGTGATTGCATGAGTAGTTGTATTTACTCCTTAGCTGTCCTCTACAGCTCACTTCTGAATTCAGGTTACAGCCTCCACTGACATTATAAAACTAGTGGCTTTCCTCGGGGAGATGGGAGAGTTAGTTATAATATAGTTTCAGTGAGAAATGCAGGGGAATAAAGACTCAGCTCCATTGTTTGAACTCTGCAGAAAGTGCCCCTGTATACAGGGAAGAAATCTGGCTTTGATCAGTGTAGAGCACTGATGTGACACGGTTCACATGCCACTTCACAAAAACTTCCTAATCACTTAGATCAGAAATTTTCAAAGAAACAAATGCCTGTGTCTTGGTGCTTTGAGACTGCTTGTAGAAATTAACAGGCATTCTTGGGCTTGGGTAACATTTTTCAAGGCAAACTACTTTAATCTTTGACCATGGTTTCACATTCTGTTGTATTTCATTTTTCAACTGGACCCCAGCTGTCCCCTACAGGCATTCTCTATAAGGGAAGTCCTGTTATCCTATAGCAGGAGCAGGATTTCTCACTCTGTTCTTCTCCTTTTATGCAGAAAGAAATACAGAATAACTATTGAAAGACGAACTCGACAGGAGGACTGTAATATGGGGAAACATCGGCAGTTGCGTGAAGACTCCATTAGATCTCATTTTTCTGCTGCCTAAAGGAGAAGAAAAATAATCCCATTCCTCCTGGAAAAGAGAAATTAGGGAAATGGACACAACCAAAGACATCAGCGTATAAAGAAGAGGCTTTCAAAGAACTCACTCTTTTAAGCAGTAATTTTATCTTAATTTCTTTCAGAAGCTCAGGAATAATTTACTAATCACATTATGCCACATGGCCTTTCATCTCATGAAAAAAAAGAAAATGCCACAGTTTGATCTTATAAAATGTACTTAATATGTAAAGGCAATATTTCTTAAGGTATATGCTAACAGCAGCAGACTTGAGCTTGGTTGATGGGGATACCTTTTTCTCTTCCTTTTTTTTTTAAATCTTCTACTGCCTCCTCCCTTAAATACACCTCACTTATGGGTATTGAATGTGATTTCACAGACACAGGTGCTGATTTGCTGTCACAGTGAAAAGAGGGGTTAATCTGGGGTAGCATCCTGCATACCTGGATGACTGCAGTGGTTACAGGGGCTGCAGGGTTGGTCATGGGAGGGCACCAGCGCTCGGGTGTAATTAACCCTGCTGAGAGAGTCAGACAGTGGCAACACACACAGATCATCCCTTCCCGGTGTGCGCAACACCGCAGCCGAAAGCACCGGTTCTCCCTCGGACACACTGGGAGCCAGGAACAGCTCCAGTGAAGGCCATGGAGTTTCATTAGTGTAAAGTAGCATGGGAGCGGACAATCAAAGCCTCTGGAGAGGGCCTGCTAATTCTTCAGTCTTATATATGTTTTATCATTATATTTTCTCTCTCAGAGGGGCAAACAGTCCATGAAGAGCCTGCTCCTGTCCCCAGTGAAGTCAATGGCAAAGTCCCATTAACTTCAGTGAGTACAGGATCACAGCCAGAATGTGTAAATATGAAAGATACAGGAGTGTTTGTATAGCAGAGGCAATTCAAAAGAGGGTCTTTTAAAAATAACATTCCATGCTAACATTTTATCTTTAGGATATTTTTATCTTGTATTTTTCTATTAAAATATCTATTTTTTGCTTTGGTAGGATTAAAAAATAAGAGGAGTGAACATTTGAAGACGTATATTTTATGATTGCGGCAATATGCAGAGAAAATAAATAGATGTAAATACATTCTAAAATCAGTATGGTGAGGAGAAGGGAGTTTATGGATAATAACTAGCTTTCTGCCCTACTCTGTTCTCCAGGCACGTGAAACATGCAAATAGTTATTTAACCTATACAATGTACTTATACAATTGTCCATATGATTGCCCTGATCCTGAAAATGATTAATTTTTCCTGTGTTGGATAGGCTCACACTAATCAGTGAGACTAGTTATTCATGTATGTACAGTTAAACACAGAAAGAACTACCTTCATGATTGGGATGGTAAAACACTACTCTAGGGCTGATTTTAATCTTACTGCCGTGAGCAGTCCTGGGAATTTTGCCATTAACTTTACTGAGAGCAAGACTGAATCTGTGATGAATTAGCTACTGATAGCTACTGATAGGTTCTTTTATACTAGACAGAGAAGAGCTCTGTACTTTCTAGACAACAAATGGAAGCAAAAAGTACATACTATAAATGTGATGAAGAAGAACCATAAAAATATTGTCTGAGAAAACTCAACTATGAATATTATTCTAAGGTGTGGAATCTGTTTATCTTACTCTGATTTCAAAAACTGAACTTTCGGGTCTCAGAGTTACACTGTATACAAATGTTATCCTCAAACCTGGCACTGAAGCCCCGTGTTCTACGAAACTCTTACTCTCTGAGAAGCTAGAGGGCAAATTCATAGAAAACATTTCAGGGTAGCTGGAAGTCAGTGAACAGCAAAAGTTGTCTTTATATTCCCTGTGCTGCCTTTTATCTGGTCCCAGGGGTGTTTCCTTGGGCTGGTTTCACTGTTTCTTACACTGTGCTCTTTAGCATAGGTAGTGGTCCATTGCCTGCCTTCTGAAATACTCCTCCAGGGCAGGGCTTCCTGCATCCCAGGGCAGCTCCGGAGTAGGCAATGGCTGTAGAGCAGGTAGAGGTGACATCTTTAGGCCTCGCGGTTACAGAGCTGCCCTTCACGTGGCAGATTCACATCATCCCATTTCCTTGGCTACGAACAGCCTGTGACTTCTACAAAGGTGCCCTGGCCCAAGAGCACTTAGTCCAGTGGACACGGTTTTCTGGAGCGGCCTCCTGAGCTCGTGGGCAGCTGAGAAGGACACAGTTTAAAGCAGTAGTCACACCACTGAAGTGCTAGAATAGAGAAATAAAAGACTTTCTAACTGTTTTGGTTCATTTTTATTTTATTTTTTTCAAGCAGTTGACTTGGGAGAGGGAGGGGCATGACTGTTTTTTATAGCTAACTTTAAAAAGTTTTATGTTTTGATTTGAAAATATGCCTTTCAGTGTTACTTTCTTTTATCCATTTGACTACCACTGAAAAAGGGAAATTTTTCAAAATGCAGAGAAAAGAGAGTATGATTTCAAGAATATTTTCAGAAATGTTTGCTTTGATTTACCTCGCACTTTCAACTCGTACTTCACCAGTCCCTAGTTAGGGAGCATTGCAGTAGTGTAGATTTGCTTCTTTTCCTGTTCCAAGTACTGTTAAATCAGAGTCGAAGATCTGGACCGGGATAGATCTGGCTGGGACAAAAAATTGTTAAGATAGGGTTTTTTTGTGCCACTCTTAACTAAGAATAAGAAATAAACAGAAAAAGCGTAATTAAAGGTCACTCTAAAATAAAATTCTAATAACTCTGATCTCCAGTTATATGAAATGTTTTTAATCATGACCTCAGGATTTGTTATGTTTGCTGGTGGAGTGCAGTCAGAGGTCTGGCCACAGCTTTGCATCCCAGCAACTCCCACCATCCTCCATAGGGGAACCACAGTTGCATATTTGAACATTTTAGATTAATGGGTTGTAATTTTCCTGAATTTGGAAATACCTGTACATTTTGCCCATGGAGGTGTAGAGATCATTTAAGACTTTTCATCTAAGTAGATTCCTGTATAGCCTAAATAAACTTGCTCTTCCTAGCTGCCTTTCTCAGGTCTCTTGCTAATAGTTCCCAGATCTTCCAGGAACTATAGATCACAAACTGCTTTAAGTTTACATCATTCAACAGGGAGATTCTTTACAATCTAACACACTTTTCCTTTCTGACTCATCTGCATTAATTCAATGCCACAATGTTTAGGCTTCAGCTTCTGTAAGGGAATGTCTAATCAAAATAATAGTAATGGATTCCCAAAAGGATTTTCAAAACACACATTTTTGGCTGTGACAAATTGCCCATATTGCAAACATACATCTGTATTACAGAGCAGCACAAGGAGGGTCTTGACTCAACCCAGTACTTTAGAACACACTTAAAATACGCTCAACTTCAGCTTCTAAGTGCTTTGCTCCCATGGGGCCAAATGATCCTGATCCTGGTTGAGCAGAAGGGAATTTCACCATGTATTTGAACCAGAGAAAGATTGGCCCAGTACGTTTAATGCCAAGTCTTACAGTTGTGGCTGTTAATTAAAACTATACTTGTAGCTTTGTGGGTTTTTTGTTTGTCAAAGTGACATATTCTGCTAATTCAGATAATTCTTTAAATTGCTTAATACTGTTCAGTGTAATAGGATCTCTTCTTGAGCATTTTAGAGCCAAGTTATCTGGTGTCCATCTCTGTATTCTTTATGTGCAGACGTCCATTGCAAGTTGGCTACTAGACTGCTCTCCAAAGACAAAGATGAAGCAGAACTTTGAACAGTGCCCCTGGTTTAGTACGCTGAGACTCACAGCTTTAGAGTGGCATGTCCAGATGCCTTCATTTGGCCTTCATCCCGGTGTTTCTGGAAGTTCTGCTTATGGATTTTTTTTTTTTTGTCCTGAGTTTTCTCAGCAGTTTATAAGCAGTTTCTTCTGGAACTGAAGTCCAAATCCAGCTAAGTTCTGAGAACATTCAGCCACTGCTAAAAGTTAAATCGAAGGTGCTGTGCCCCTGACAGGATTGTGTCCAGAATTCAGTTTATTAAAAAGGTATATTCATTCACTTCCAAAAATAAAAGAAATATTAATGATCTATTTTCAGGTTGTTTTTAAGAAATGCTTTACATTTTTGGAAGCCTTTTGTTATTTTTTAGTTGAGAATTATTAAGATGGGGCTAATACTTCGAAAATCCTGGAAGGATGAAAGTTGTGCAGGATGGAATAAGAATGTTCTCTGACAGGATGCTTTATTAAGAGGTTAATTTCTAATTAATTTTTGGACTTGGAGATAGGAGTCATACTCCTATTAAGCCGATTTAAAAAAAAAAAAAAAAAAACCCTCTCATCGGCATTGGCTTATGACTGAAGCACATGCGTCCTCATTAATGGAAGCATGTGCAGGCCCTTAGTGAAGTGTTTGCAGGCTTTAACTCAGCATCTTGTAGCAGTTCGGAGTGAATTCCTTAGCTTTGCAATAGAACAGGCTGCATCAGCCTTAGCTGACCTTGGCTCTGGAGTGATTTTCACCTCATGAATGTCATAATGCTCCTGGAAAGCCAAGAATAGACATCAAAGACAGGAAGCTAATAGTCCTGGTCATAAATTTCTTTGGCAACTCAGGCCACCTTTTCCGGAGCTCAAGACAGTTCCATATCCTTCACTACCCTGCTTTACACCTCAGAGTAGCTGTGTAACCATTCTGTTTCTACAAATAATGCAGATGAGATTTTTCTCTCAATTTCTCCCAGAATAGAATGAAACCTGTTGAATTCCCTGTTTTTTCATGCTTTTTTTCTGTAGCTTCAGAGGTCCTCTGCAGAGAGACAACTATTTTCCATCAGTTACTCAGAATTGCTCCCCCTTCACTGACTTGTAGCTTTTATATCACTTCAGCCCTCGATGGTGCCTGCCATGCTGTTGAGCTGCTGACGCAGCTTGCATTGGCTCTCTTCCACACCAGCCATTTTCTGACATCTAGACCCAAAATTGCCAGGAGTTACCTGTCTTTGTAAATGACCAAGTAAGGGCAAAAAAATTGGCTTGACCAAAAGCTTTCTGCACTTTGACCTGAAATTTGCAGCTAGTGACCTTTTAAGAACATCCAAGACTAGTGCTGCATATTGTGAGCATTGGAGCAGTCCCATTAAAGCCAGTGTGATTACGGGGCAGGACTGGGCTGTAGCTCAGCCATGGCAGTGATGTCAGTCAATGTCTGTTGGTTTTGCCCTAACTGTTGATGCTGTCTAATGATACCAAATTTAGTGACCCTTAAAGCAGGGGTCACAAAGGACAGACAGCAACATCTCATTAAGTTCTAATGGTCATTACTTATTCTGCTGGTTGGGGTCATGTCCTAGTAACTCCTGTCACAGCAATGACCAATCAAGGGACAAATTTCAGCAAGGTGCATGTTTTGTAGGAGGTGACTTTTTTCTAGAAACAAAGACACATAAAGGTTACTTTTTGGAATCTATTTCTAAAGACATGCTGGAAGAAAGTTTTGCTTTCAGGTATGTGCTGCACATACTCCAAATCCCTCCCTCCCTACTTTCTTGCTTGGAAAGCACAGGAAGGTTTGTGAGGATGTGAAATGTTTCAGATGGAAGAATGGAAGTTTTTTCACTGTACACATCCCTGCTTAGAAGCAGAAATGAGTTCAGATGGCAAAAGGCCTGTTTGTTTGTTTGTTTTTCCATTCACAGATTCCTTTTAACATTGTAACTCTGAGACTTATGGAAAATGATTGTTGAAATTAAAACAAATAGCTAATTGTGAGAGACCTCAAAGCTGGCTGTCTATAAGATCAACAAGCTGTGTAGGAGACTTTGATAGTGTCTTTTTTCCTCTAGGGAATGACAGGAAGCCTAAAGCACTTTGGTTTGACCCACTGGAGCCTTAAATCCCTTCTAGATGCAGCTCTCTCTTTTTCTCATCCATAGAAAAAGAAAGGGTGATGGTTGTGGCTGCTCTTTTTACAAGGCTATTGATGTTTTTGAACAAGAAGAAAATGTTGCCATGCTTTGAGGCTTTCTTGGACTCGTGTTCAATTATGTCCAGTATATCATTACATAGTTGGTTTTTTTTTTGTGCTATTACTTCTTACAGCATATACATTTCTGAGTGCCTCTTAACTGATGTACATCAGATTTATAGCATACAAAACTTGCTTTCAAAAGGTGAGGCCTAGAGTTCATTCAAAATCTCTCACTAACCACTAAGTTAATTTTCTACATCAAAGCCAAAATATTCTAAATAATCTGACACTCTTAAAGTTTGTATATTAAGCTATAGTGCTTCTGAAATCTTATGTGGATTCATTAGGTGTTAAATCTTTGAAAGGTTAAAATCCACTCTCTGTGAACTGTTGTTTGGTGTTTTTGTCTTGTGAATGTTTCTAGAAGACACTTGAGCAAGCAAAGGAAACATACCAAAAAGCTTTTTCTTTTCTTTTCTTTTCTTTTCTTTTCTTTTCTTTTCTTTTCTTTTCTTTCTTTCCTTCCTTCCTTCCTTCCTTCCTTCCTTCCTTCCTTCCTTCCTTCCTTCCTT
>NW_010584428.1:548409-587968 GCF_000705375.1 Tinamus guttatus | reverse complement strand
TTTCTTTCTTTCTTTCTTTCTTTCTTTCTTTCTTTCTTTCTTTCTTTCTTTCTTTCTTTCTTTCTTTCTTTCTTTCTTTCTTTCTTTCTTTCTTTCTTTCTTATCATCATTTGAGAGTTTCTTTTGTAATTTTAACTGGTAAGCACAAGGAACGCACAGTTCTCTCCCCAGACTGCGACCAGAGGTTTAGTTAATGTTACACTAAGCCTCCAGCTGCCGTGATGGGTACAGCTACACTGCTTCCTCCGAGCTGATGATGTGGACGCTGCCTTCTCTGTGAACTGCATATGCAGTGTGATATAGGAGTCTCTGGAAAAGCCAATATCACAATTACTAATCTCTGGACAGTTATTTTGGTGCCAATAGTTCTTCTCATATTTAGTACCTCCCTATTGTAGCATTGTGGCAGAGGCTGTAATGACTTCTGCAGCAAAGGATGCAAGAAATGAAAAGACCTGATGAAAACACAGGGCAAGCATCTGTGCAGTTGAGCTGGGGATAAGGAAGAGGGAAAATATTCAGGAACTGATTACACTCCATGAAGATACTGTTGACTGGGGTCAAGCTCTTTCTATACAGTACACTGTCTTTATTGTTCCATACCCAATTTCTTAAAGGCTTGTCAAAAGCCTATTCACCTTTTATATTCCCCATAGTCTTCATAAGTAAAGTTTAAATGGAATTTAAGTGGTGCGTAGGACCTGGCCAGGGTGCAGTAGACCAAAAGCTGTGGTATTATCTAGCAGCAATGTCTCCTTGACTGCATGGATCTAAAAGGGCTTGTGAAAAGTGGCAGGATGAAGATGATGGGTAGAATTTGCTGTGTTTCTTGTGCATAGGCTGTAATTATCACAAAACTAAAAGGACTCAGGATAGACACTGTGGACATTAACTTTGTCCCATTTTGGGGGTGATATTGTCCATTATTAATGTAAAAATATTGGACAACAGGAAGACCGAGTATCAGTCTAGTAGAAAATGAATGGAAAGCTGCACAGTATATTGTACTGATGTAAGTAGAACTATCTGCATATAATGTGATGTTATTTATTGTTGTTTTTGTGTAGAGGAGAGTGAGTATTCATGACTGTGGATATAACCTTTGTTTATTTGTGTAATGTATTTTATTTCTTTTATGACTTGGTCATTTAAAATAGCAACATTCATTGGTGTCCTTTGACTTTTTATTATGTACATTTTCTTTTAAACATTTAAAGAAGATCACATACCCAAATTGTAACAAAATGTTTCCATTAAAGAAGTAGCAATCTGGTATCTCCTGTTCTCCCTGTGTCTTTTGTCAGCTGTCTTGGTCTGTGATGTGTGTTTTGTATAGAAGGTACTATTGGATTGTAAAACATACATCAGGGTCTAACATCTTACAAAACTCTGATTTTAATGATGACCAGGAATTAATTAAATCAGGAATTCATCTAACCTTCTTTTGGGAAGAAAAATCCTCCTAATGTTTCAGGGCCACAGAAAGGTCGTATTCAATATAAACACACATAGATAATTTGTGTATCTATTCACAGTTCTCCAGAAATACCATTAAATAGGAACAGAATTATTTAAATACACTGGAACCTTAACTAGTAGGCATTAATATTTACAGCCATTACAGATGAAAAACTCACATTTTTTTACCAAGCTACAAGTTCATTTCTTTGCAGCAATCTTATCAAATTGGGGACTTTTCATTTTGTTTCTTTCCTGCCCTTTTAAATACAGCTTTCATTATCCTGTTTTGTCTAGCCTTCTACTTTTTTTAAGCATGTGTCTGTTCCAGCAATGTTGCCAAATTTAAGATTTGTGCTTGAGAGTATGCCAGGCCTTTAAAATCTAAAATAACTTGGAAATGAGTATGAGGAAGAAATAGCTGATCACACTTATATCAAAATTAAAAGTACCAAGAACTCGCTGGGGAGCTGATGCAGAGATGGAAACTGCATCCCCTGGTTTATCCACCAACCTAAAACTCTCTGCAGCCAAGAAAAGGATAAAGCAAAGGGTAGGAATACGAGCTTGCAGAGGCCCATCCACTTAGGAGAGGGCTGAACTACTTTTCTAGCTGTAGTTTCTTTCACTTCTGAGTCTACAGATATTTCACTAAATTAACTCCATACTACCAGTAAGTGCATCAATATTGCCAGTTTGTACAGCTGATCCAACCATAAGATGCAAAAAAATTATCTTTCCTAAATTTGTGTAACATTCCTGATAAATGTTAGAATTCAGATAATTTTAAATCTGCATCCTCAGAGGTAGACTTCCAATTGTGTGGATACTGTAAAGACACATTATTATTCCTCCTGGTTTTGTTTATTGGGTTTTGTTTTGTTTTGTTTTCAGTGGTCAAATATCTTTATCCCATTATAAACAGGAATTTTCTGGAACTACCTAAAGATTTTCCAGTATTCTTTATAAAGAACTTTAGAAATAATTATGGAAGCATGCTTTTTATATTCCCAGTAACTACTACAATTGTTAAAAGATTTTTTAGTGATCCCTTTAAAAGTGTGCATTTTGCATGAGGCATCTGCAGTTAATTTAAGGGTAAAATAAAGGTTAGTTTATGAATGTTTACTAATACAGTTTGCTAGAACTGAGATTAGAAACCATACATGTTTTACTGCTGTTATATTCCAGGGATACATTGTTAGGGATGACAGCAGAAGCTGAACTTTTGACATCTTGCCTCTGCAGATAGCAATGAGAAAACAAAAAAAGAAAAAAAAAAAACCCTCCTGGTCTTCAATGAAATCAGATGTTCACTCAGGCTTGCAAGTATGGCTTGAGACATTATTGACTGAATTTATTGCATGAGAGGTTATTGACTGAATTTATGGTCAGTGGAGCACTACCCTGAGGCTAGTACCAAATGCCCAACATTTAATTACCTCCATACTGAAAGGACTTTCTTCCACTGTTACGGTGGTTTCTTTTTTTTTTTTTTTACTTTTTTTTCTTTTCTTTTTTTTCTTTTCTTTTTTTTTTTTTTACTTTATTTAATAATTTATCCTTCCAAATGAATGCTTGATAGTTGTGGGATGAATTGTGTATGCATATACCTACATCACTATTTATGCAACAGTTCACTCCTATGGGTTAAGATTTTGTCCAGGATTGTCAGACGGTCTGTCAGGTAAAAATGTCATTTGCTGAAATTTCCTATGGCAATTGATCTTCAAGAGAAGTAACCTCTGGATATCATTCTAGATATCCTGTAACCTGGCTGGACGCATTTTTGTGGCTTTCTGAGGAAACTATTTCTTGAGGAACATTCATCACATTTCTCAAAAATTATGGTGGCAGTTGAGCCAAATCTTGGTCTTGAATTTCAGCCAATGTTTTCTTGACTTGAAAGTGCACTGCCAATAAAAAGTAATTGTACAGCTGACAGAAGCTCTTTTGTTACCTCCTAGGAATAACCATAATTTACAGCCTGTAATGCCAGAAGGGTCTCCCTGTGTACATATGCTACTCTTGGTAAATTTTCCAGAGTCATCTTAGGATTGGTTTGATGGCCTTCAGTCATTTGTCTCAGAAAGAAAATTAAATACAAAATTATATTTCCCTTTCTATAAGTAACTATTCAGTCTACTACAGCTATTTGCTCTTTCTGTATACTGCTTTATACACATCCTCCACTGTTTTGTGACACTGCCATTCAATTTACACAATATGCCTCTACTCTCAAATTACACATATATGTGTGTACATATATATATATGTGTGTGTATATATATATGTGTGTGTGTGTGTGTGTGTGTGTTTAGGTGCCAGCTGGTGGTGAAAACTGTCTCCATGGGGTGTATGTTTGTCCCAACTCAGCTGCTAGATATACAAGGGGATGTAGGAAACTCATATCCTTGGAAGTCTTACTCTTCTCCCACCTAGGCCATTCCACCTGCCTGCTCTATTGCTAGCATATGCTATGTGAAGCACCAAAGACCTAATGCTATCACATTGTTTAAGCCAACAGGCTCCATAACAGGTTATTCCTCCGTCACCAGAGCTGTGCTGATCCTTCTTCCTCCTGCTTTTTGCCTGGTTTTAGATTAGTACTGGAATGTCTACAGAAAACCAGTGTCAGTTTTCCCTTTTACTGGAGTTGGATCAGGGTTAGGATCCCAGTTTTTCTGCTTCCAAAGGGAATGCCCTAAACACAAATGGTGCTATTTGTGGACTGGTATCTTGCTGAACTCACATACTGTTACATAAAAAAATGGAAAAGCCTCTGTAAAAGCATTTTAAAATAATTTCCCTGTCATCTAAATGCATGCTTCGACTACAAGACCAGAGCAGGGATGTCTCACTATTTATTTCTCTTTCTGCAGCACAACATATATATTTTTTTTTTACTATTTAGTTTTCAAAAGGAAAGCCTGAGAAGACACACTATATACCATAGCCTAGGGGCTCTTCCACCAGGAACGTGGATTTCTGGACTTAAACTGCTGTTCAAATCAAGCGGAAACAAAATCTCATCTGAGGCTTCCTACAACCCTGGTAAGTACTACTGATTAAAAAGGCATCAGTGAGAATGGACCCTCTCAGTGTGATCTGCATGTCCTGGCCAGATTAGATGTCTGAATTCAGGAATAGCTGAGTGGCTCTCACTATGAAGAAGCAGTTAGAGAGAGTCCTGACAGCACTTTGTGTCCCTGAATTTCCATAGATGTATGTACTACATCGAACTACTGCTTGGACAGCTGTGAACTGTGGATTTTATTGGGAATCCTAAGCAGTACATTATAGAGAGAGGAGATCAGTGCTTTGGCCAGTATGCAACCTGCTTCTCTCCTCCTAGGATAGAGGCAAAGAAGGCTTCCTACTGGGACTCGGGCAGTGTTAAGGAAGAAACAGTGCAGCCTGTTGGGAAGGCATCAAAAGATTTCATGAATGTGGACGAGACTCTGGCCTTCTGCAGACCTGCTTGAACAGAAAGAAACCTCAGCACCTCCTGGGAGTCACCCAGCACTAGTTATAAATAGGAATAACGGAGCAAAGACATGAAACAAAGGAAAATGTAGGCTCTGTATCAGGAAAACTTGCGTAAGAGTGTGATCTATTAGCTCTCAGACTCCCCTCCCAAAGGGGTGGGGGCTGCATTTCAGTTTGCTTGAGGTATTAAAGCCCAAAGCCCTTGGGATGGTGCAGCAGGAATGAAGCCGCACCAACCGGAGCGAGGATGAGGTGACTGAGCCGATGGTCATTTTCATCTCCAGCTCCCTTTAATGTAGGTGCCAGGATGCCGTTAGTGACAAGCCCCAGCTCAACGCCAGAGCTGAAAGCGGCCTGGATACGGCTCGGCAGAGTGATTCAGAAAAAGTAGACAGGAAAGGAGGTATAGAGAGAGGGGCGGGGAGCGGGGGGTTAGTTTGACGGAGAAAAGCCAAAGTCTATAAAAAATTTTCCAGTTCACTTTGGGATGGGAACTGAGGTTGAAACAAAGAAAGAGGGAAGTGATCCCATCATTCCTTGAATATTTATGGATGCCTGTCACAGAGCAGCGGCAAGTATGTTAAGGCCTCATTAACTTTGCTTTTCTTAGTCGGAGCCTGGCAAACGAGTACAGATGCGAAGGGCTCCTGCCTCCGCCGCAGCCACCATGGCTCTTGAGCCCCTCACCTGGGCCTGACCAGTCTGAAATCCCTCCCCTGCCAGAGCTGCAGCTGAAACAAAAGTTTCCATCAGCACCAGCACCAAACACCTAATTTCCTCCTCCCTGCAGCTCCCCTTTCCCTGCCAAGGAAATAAAAATGAAGGAGAAATAACCTTTCGCAATCATGAACGCCTGTACAAGAGATCGTGTTTTATTTCACCCCTTTACATTGTCAGTCCTTCCCATTGCCCTCCTTTCATCGTTCTTTTTCACTCTGAGGTAATTCTTTTCCCTCCATTTCTTCCATATTCCTCTCTAGACCCTCTACTCCAAACCTGCCCTCCTTTCCTTCTGCCTGCCCCTTTTTCTACGTGCTTTCTTGAAAGCTATTTTTAAAATTTGTCTTTTCTCATTTTTAAAGAGTCCACCTGGACCCTCAGCCGCCCCAGGGGCACACGGCAGCGCTCGGCCTGGCCTGCTCTTGGGTCACTGAGCTGCTCCCGTCCCGGGTGCTGAGACTGTTGGCTAGGGAGAAATGTCTCTCCCTTGTACTCCAGGCCTTGGTTTTATTTCCGGCATGCAGTGGTGATATAAATAATAACCACAAATCAGCTGCATTCCTCCCGAGGACATTCCTTGTGCCACCCATCAGTCAGTGAATTCCACACATGGTCTTTTTTTTTCTTTTTTTCATAAAGAGAAACACAACTTTCATTAGGACATTTTCATCATATTTTTTGTAGAAATATCTGGTTTATCTTTGAATTTCCAGAGGTTAACCTTGCCAGCCTGGTAGAATGACTGAGATTCATAACATTGTAATAGTGTGGCCTCCAACCATGTGGAGACCACCTCTTGAAAATACAGCTTGCTTATCACCTGCAAAACAAATATTGTTAGGAGTCCATGTTCAGCTAGAACATAATGTATCTACTCTGTGTAACTGGCTATGTCCCATGACAGATCAGGTATGTGATAAAGCTCTTTCATTCTCCTGTTGATTTGGCAAAATACTGTACCTGACTATGGGACAATCCCCATAATGTACACGGACATGATCTTGTTGGGTTGAGATACTTCCAGGTACTGCTATCAATACTTTGAATAGGGATCGGGCATCAGTTCAGAGTGTCGAGTTTGGAATGCTTGGACTACTGCCTCCTCTTATTGGTAAGTAGCTTCTCTTCACTTGTTATCTTATGAGGGTGCATCACTTCCATAAGAGGAATTATGTGGAGACAGGAAGGAAACTGTATAGGAAAGTTTTAAATATTGGGAAAAAAAATAAAGAAACCAGATAAATGATTTTTTTACTTAAATGCAGTACTAACACAGAAACTTAGTACAACTTTCATTAAAAAGTCAAAAGCAATCTGAATTCATTTCTTTTATGCTGTTAGGTACTGCTCTAATGATATCCTGGAGTTCCAAAGCCTGCTGACCTTATTGCCGAGGTAATGAACTTGAAGACATAATCTGACTAAATCCTGTATTCAAAAAGTAATTTGAGTTCCAAAGCCCACTAATCCTGTTGCAGAGGTAATGAAATCAAAGTCATTATCTGACTAAATCCTGTATACAAAAATCAATTGGAATGAGACACGGTGTTCACTCAAAACATCACTTCTTAGCTCTGCAGCTATGGTAAACTTAAATGCCCACACGTTTACTTTACATTTACACTGCTACAGTGCTCCAGGTTTCACATGTTCCTTAGGCTCCCTTGTGGTTGCAGGACTAACTGGATTAATTCAGGCTCCCCAAGCAAGGCTGGTTTCGCAGATGGGAGGCAGGAAGCCTCACTTTGCTAACAGAGCCAGCAGTTTGCTATCAAGGTTACAGTGTCAAAATCAAGGGGTAATGTTATAGCAGCCAAATACTGCATTAACTGTGACTTAACTAACCTAGCTAAATTCTATCAATGTATTCTTATGCTCAACACATCGTCTTCTTTTAGCTTATACAATATAAAAGGAATTATTTAAGACATGCATTTACTAAGCAGTAGAAGCAGAGTTAGGTTTGTGCATCTATGTGTAATTTTAAAAGGGTCACTGTTAAATGTTTTCCCTTACTTCAAGAATCATGCCTCTTATGTAGATTTGCAATCTGCACTGTTTGCAGATAAAATTAATAGTTGAGAAGCAAGATTTTTTAATAGAAGTGCTGCCTCTTATTTATCTTCTCTTTCCTGACCATCCCTCTTTCCAGAACGCTCTGTAGGGTTTGTAGTACTCAGAAAGGGAAAATAAAGCATTTACAATGAAAGAAAAGCTTTAGAAATTATTCAAGACATAATCTGCCAAAACAAATTCAGTACAATTGCCTTCACTGCTCTGTCATTGTATGCAAATATAATACATATAAGATATATTACAAGGGATACAAAATAAATCACAATATTTGCATGTATTGAGATATAAGATTGTATTAGAATTAATTAGGCTATAATACACGTGTGAGGTTTCTCACAAACACTTGCATGTAATATTATCAAAGCAAAATACATTTGAGGGTGAAAAGCATGATTTTGGAGGCCTTTCTGAAGGTTTCTCAATTAAGGGCCTCTTTATGCCCTCTCCAGTGTTTGCCCAATTTACTAAAGGGATAGAATTGTGACTCCAACAGCTTCTTCATCTGTGGCAAGTCTTGAACCAGCTGGCTAATTTCAACATTTGCAGAGGAAAGGAGGGGATCTGAAAGATATTTGTGGTTCAGAAAATAGCAAATGCATAGCTAAATAGGAGAGTCCTTAAGAGAGAATGAGCAAGAGAGAAGGACGCAGTCACTGATGGAAGGACAAAAATGGTGGGTTCAACATTTTCCTGCTCTTTTGGCCAATATAAACCCATGCACTGAGCAGTGACCAGGTATGCTGCCTAAGCCCATTTCATAATAACAGTTTTGAATATATGTATATATACGCTGGAATCATTATTTTTCATTTGGCATTGAAATAAACATAGGAAAAAGGACAAGGAAAAGGAAGGATAAATATTTTTACAAAATACATCTTAAACACTAATGAACATTAAATCATTTCTACAGGACCTTCCAAACCAAAGGAAACAAGGAAGAAATCCCCCTAAGTTTGTTAAGTTGAGAACAACTCCACTTAATTTTGTTTTTGTACTATTAGCTGGAATTCTCCTTCTTCCTAACATTATCATTACTAGCTTACATTTAAGCCTATGCTAAGTGTGACTTAACACAGGAGATGGAAAGCCAGAGAGGTCTGGTTTTCAGTATCAGAGGCGTCTTTGTTGTGGAAAGCGGTCAGCTCCCAAACGTTGTCTATACCGCATAGATCTGTGTACTTTGGACAGGTTTATAGCTCAAAATCTAGCTCCGCAGAGACTTACTGTAACTTGTAAATCTGTAAGGAATTTTTCAGACCAGTTCTATGTCCTAATTCATTCATTTGTGAGAATATTTTCACTATGCCAGTTTTAAAGGCACTTTCAAAAACCTGGTTTTCTTTCTCACACTTGCATTCTTCTTCTTCTTTGTACTAGATAGCTTTCTAGGTAGAATTTCTAAAGCTTCAGCTTTGTTATCTGATGGAAGGATAAATGGAAGGGACAGAAAGTATTTCAGCATTTGTTCCTGGCTTTTACCTTGGATTTATTTTGAAATGCACTACTCACCCTGTAGGTCAAATGCCTGTATGAACTATGCAGCTGGACAGAACATTTTCCAGCTGAAAAGTGGAGAAAAATGAACAAAATAGTTGTCAAATGAAACATTTAATCTTGTATTAACCAGTACATTTTGGGATGACCTGAAACATTTTAGAGTTTTTGATCTTTTGCTGGGGGAAAAAAAAAAAAAAAAAAAAAAAGCTGTTTTCATTTCATTTCAATCTGAATCAGCCGCTATCTCTCCACTCTCCAGAGCTTTGAGTTTATTTAAATAACCATTAATAAAATAAGAACATGATCTTGTCTGTATTTTATAGTATAATTTAATCCTATTCTTTCATTAAGCATCTTAAAAGTTCCCACTTCATTTCTGGGGGGAAAAAAAACCGCTTCATATATGACAAATTATTCAGGAACTTCCAGTGCTCCAAAAATGCAACCAGATAAATTATTTCACACTTTTCCCCAGGATTATAATTTGTTTGGCTGCATGGGTTGCTTGGCTCGGATCTTTTATCATTTTTCTCTCACCACTGTCTTCCAGTCTTCTCCTGAGACTCTCAGTCTTTCACTACCATGTCCTCTTTTTTCCATCCTTCCTAGCTTTTTCTTTACGCTATTAAAGCCATTTTTGGAAGACCAAACCCCTCTTCTTTCTGCGAGATCCCTCAGGATGCTGACACTCCAGCCCTAGGTGAGGAGATGCCGATGCAGTTGAGCCCTTCGCTCCCTTGCAGAGCTCCAAGGCACCTGAAGTGCCAGTGAGGGCCCGGGAGCAACTGAACTCAGTCTCCAGAGGACTGACCTCCAAACGATTCGAAAAGCATTGCGTAAAAGCACATTTCTGATAAAGCATTTATACACCATTTGATAGCGTTTTCATGTAACCCATACTTCCTCCTATTCTGTTCTGGTTCATTTGCCCCTCTTGTATGCTATGGTGTACAAGAGAGCCTGGAGAGGGTGTGATTACATCTGTTTTATCAATACACACCATTCTGTGGAAAGGGGACCAGCAATTAAAATTAAATTACACTGCTTTTCCCCTTTGAAATCATTGATGAAAAAAAAAATCTAAAAATATTATCTTAACCTTTTGTTAATATCATTGTGAACCTCTGGTTTAAGCTCTCTTTATTTAACTGTTTAAAAGAGGAAATGATAACAAATGTTTCAAGTAACATTGTTTCCAAAGACGTAGGAACTCTGTCTCCAAGTAAAATACTTAACTACTTCTTGTTTACAAGAGGTATTTTCTAAAGTTTTTTTCTGGTTTGGAAAGGTCCAAAACTCACACACACACACACACACAAAAAAAAAAAAAAAAAAAAAAAAAGACTTTTTTGAACCCACATTAAAATCGCACACTTGCACTGTAGCTGGTCTGATACAGAGGTGGATGAAGTGAAAAGTACTCAGCAGTGAGTTTTCCCCATAGGCCTCTTGAGGACCACATAAGCACAAGTGAACTAATGATATCCAGCCCCATCAAAACTGCAGAGAAAACGTAGCATTCTCTAATTGTGAGAAAATACACCAATTTTTCTAAAAGAGGTTTTAAATATTGAGTTGACATAAAGAACTTGATGCTTCAAAATGTTTGATATATTGTTAACCACAAAGAATTATGAAAAAATACATATTCTATTATCCAATTTTTGCACAACATGCTCAATGGCATTTTTATCCTCACTAACTCCATGCATTCAATGGAGCTGCCTGAGAGTAAAAGTGGCATGCACCAAGATTCATCGTGATCATGATGATCACGATCATCGAATCATTTTGATTCACCTCACAGAGCATGCCTAGGTTCTCATCTGCACATTTAGGGGATTTGTGATCACAAATCTTTAGTTACAGAGGTAGGACAGCTGCAACCAGAAAAGCAGCAAGTGCCCCGGGGGCTTTGCTGGCCTGTGGAGCACACACTGAAAGGACTCAGTGCTTCTGGAAGGCATAGAGCTTATGAAACCACTAAATATTGCCAGCTGATACAAGTTTTATTACTTATGTTGCTGACATGGACAGCATAACCTGGCCTGTAAAATTCAGTTGCTTCTTCAGTTTTCTGCAGCTGTCCTGGACAGTTGCTGGATCTGGTCTCTGGTGGGAGTTTTGTTTAATGCTTTCTGACAAGTGGACTGAAAGACCCTTGTTCAACTGTTTCCTTTCTTGCAATTAAAAAAAACTAATTCTACCAGCTAGATTGAGGAAGTCTTGAAGTCTCCAGATAAAAGAAAAAGGCACAATTTTAAATAAGTGGATATATAACATTTTTAAAGGTGAGGAAAAAAACACCAGCCGAACTGTCTGACTACTGGTATTCAGTGTCAAAGACAAAACTAAGGAACATCAATTTGTCTGGGGCTTTACTGCTTCTCTCCAACAAGAGTAATTATAGCGAAGTCAATAATGTTACCCAATTGACTTGAAACAGGTTTCTTTTTTAAAGCTGGATGTGGATTTTTGGTTAGTATTAAAGAACCTCTACGGCTGTAGATAGTAAAAGCAAGGAGGAAGACTGATTCTTCCTAGTAAAGACATTATGACTTTTGTCATGTCCAGTGAGATATATATGCATTACTTAGGGGACTCATAATAAAACAGAGAAAAAAGAAAGGAAAAATGAGTGCAGTTCAGAGCATTTACCTTGAATTCCGTGGTAATCAGGTAATTTATGGAGAGCTGAGAAAAAAAGAAGCATACTCAATATCAGTCTATGTTAGTTAGTGATCATTTTGTGCTCCGAAGCAATGGAGTCATATATAAAGATAAACCATATTTTATATGCTTCTATTAATGCCAGATTCCTGCTTAAATTCATGGAGTTATGTATCTATGAAAAAATAGTATAGGGTTTTCAGTGTATTTGTCAGATATTCCCATGTCTTGGGTATTTTTGAAAGGCAGATGGCAGAACATTACCTAGAGCAAAATACTGGCTCTCTGGGCTTGCTTCCTCTAACACAGTAGAACTAAGGGTGCCTGGTACATAATACATGTAATACAAAGTGCAACAAAGCAAAAATTACAGACTGCAGCATGACATACACTGTATAACTGTCCTGAGAGACAGATGCTTCATCACTGCAACAACCACAGTATGAACCTGGCAATGACCACAGCCATAACTCTATCCCGGGACAGACCACTGTCAACTTCCTACTGCTCCAATTTATTTGTGACTCTGTACAGTTCTGAAAAATTATATTTGGGGATAGAAATAAAACTACTGCTGGGCTGGATTTCCACCACTGGGATATCCATATGATCTGCAAAACTTCCTGCAATTTCCTTTTCCTCTTACTGTCTTATCGCAGCATGAAGGATATGCAGAACACCTCCTGCTATTGCATTAACACAGCCAGAACACAACCAGAGAGCAAAGCCCAGCTGACAAAGGCCTTCCACATCCAGACAGAAACAACTGTTTTTACAGACTTAGAGCTTTCACAAGAGTATGTGGACATGAAGCAACGCAGCTTGAATTTTTGCCAGCACTTTATGTCATAAGCCCTTGTGTAGGCATACCGGGAGGAATTTTGGAGGTGATTACTTCTCACATAATTTTACACTGAGAAAAATCTTCCTACTTCCACATGAACAGAAGGAGAATGATAGTGAGGAGAGCAAGCCATGCAACAGCAAGCTGACCCTGACCACTCTACCCATAATCAAACTGAAGTGCTAACCATGTCTCACAGAAATTATTTCCTGTCTGCTGGAGGAATTCCTGCAGCACTAACAGAAGACTGGTTCATTGCCCTAAATGAAATAGCTCAGATTATCTAGAAGGCTGCTTTGTATATCTTGCAACCTGGAATGTTTACTATCAGAAAGCAGAAAATAAAGAAATTAATCCAAATTAATGGTTATTTTGCTTTCATTACTAAAAAAAATAAAAATCTTGTTCCATGAACAATGAGTCTAATAAATACTGGTTGCAGTATGTGGTATGTAATACTATTTTTTAAATAATCTTGAACCTCTCATCCCTACTTGCCTTAAAACATACTGTACATGTCCAGGGTACCTGCTCCCTTTCTCATCTTCTCTATTGCTGACTTACATAGAAACTCCTGCCCGCTGTAGGGCACTCAAGGCAAAACAGACTGGCCAGATACTGCAACCAACTGATCTGCTGGGAGGTGAAGCAGAGCAGATGAGTGATGAACTCACACTCTTTGTGATACTTCTAATGCACAGATTTTCAGGAAACATATAGCAATATAATTTCTGTCTCTTTATCATATATGTTTGTCTTCAACCAACAGATTCAAAAGGTCACAGAATCATAGAATCACCCAATGCTTAGGGTTGGAAGGGACCCTAGGAATCATCTAGACCAACCCCCCCTGCTCCAGCAGGGACACCCAGAGCACGTGGCACAGGGTGGCATCCAGGCAGGGTTTGAAGATCTCCAGAGAAGGAGACACCACAACCTCCCTGGGCAGCCTGTTCCAGGCCTCTGTCACCCTCACAGGAAAGAAATTCCTCCTCATACGGAGATGGAACTTCCTGTGTTCCAACTTACACCCGTTACCCCTCGTGCTGTCACCGGCTACCACCTGGCCTCATCCTCCCTATAATCACCCCTCAGGTACTTGAACATGTTAATCAAAACTCCTCTCAGCCTTCTTTTCTCCAGACTAAACAGGCCCAACTCACTTAGGTCTTAGTGGAATGTCAGAGGGGCCAGCAGTCAAAGATTATCCATTGTTAAGAAGTTAGACTAAACAAAATGAGCCTGGACTCACTGCACGTTGTACAGTCCTAATGCTAGAGGTGTGACACATTTGTTGCTTGCACAAAGTAAATATTTACACCTGTTGAGTAAGGAAATGCTGTTTTTAATGAACATTTCCACATACAAATATTAGTGTCTAAGCATATATTGAGCTATTTTTGCATCTCCTGGGAGTGCAACCAGACATTATTTAGAGTGGATTCAGCATGGATGTCAGTGTACATCTATTCCTTAAATCTGCTGTGTCAAATAATTAATCATTATTTGATTAATTATGATTAATAATTAGGTAGCCTGTCTATTTGCAGTAACACAGGTCTAAATCAACCTCAGAGCCAAACTTAAAGCTGTGTAGAGAAATAGTTTCTCCTCCTCAGGCTCAATATTAATCAAAGAGTACCACCCTGTCCTGCAACTATAAATCCCTATATCAAGTGCCACAAATCAGATTCCTCCTTTGTACATTTGTAAGTATCCCTTTTATGTCATTATAGAATAGAAGAAAAACAATTAAAGGGACTGGTCCTAAATTAAAAGAGGATTTATGCAAAATGTGTGTCATCATAGAACACCCCTCTCCGCTTTGGGACATTCTTGAGGTTGCTGAGAACAGTAAAATGATCATTCTGTTCCTCCCTCTGATTTTGGGCACCTAATCACCCGTTTCTGGGAGTTGAAAGCCTGTGGTCCATGAGTTTAGACACTGTGATTAGTACAGCAGCCACAGACTCCCCAGTGTCTTAGCATAACCCTTCACAGAGTTCCCTTTTGTGGGCAGTCTGACTTACAGTTCATGTCTTCAGGGACACATGATGGTGGAAGCAGACAGAAACAGGCCTTGAAAAAGATCCAACTCTATTAATCTTTACTTCTGGTAGCATAAGTGATATCCAAATCCAGACAAACAATAAGCCATTTGTATATATTTCCCTGCTTCAGTTTCCTCATACTTAAGCATTCTTTGGGGCTAAGTCACTCTTTCAAGGAGTTCAGCATTCTCTTCTTCCTACTCTACTTTTACTTTTCCTTCAGAACACAGAGCGGACATAAGCTCTTCTTTGAACTAACCTAAAGTATCCAAAGAAAAATGTTTTCTCTTACAACTTTTATAACTTTATCCTGGCTGGCTAGCTTTCTTTCATTGCTATGTCTTAGAGAGCTCAGACACAAAAAACTAGCTAACTCTGAGCAAGAGTTCTCTCCATAGACAAGGCTAATGCCATCCCAAATGCACAACTGTCAAAGTTTAGCACATTATTATTATCTTCCTTCATTATCCCTGTACTCAGTGGGAGAATTTCCTTAACACTACACTAGCGTTTAATTTGTTGGGGAAGCAAAAGACAATAGTGAAAGCAATTGAGCTCCAGAACGGATGTTGCAAGCTGACAAAGTCATGTGCGTATGGAGAGCTCATTTCGCATGGGCTTTCTCGGTGACCTTTTTTCCTACCCTATTGCAGAAAATATATTCTGCAATAACTGTGTCCACATGGCCAGCTGTTTCATACTTCATTTCTATAACAATGGCATACAGACAGCAGGGACCTTTTTCAAAGTGAGCACATAGCATTCTGGGCAGGAATCCTCTGGTGCTTTTTCCAGATGGTGAGCTTGCTGTCTGTATTCTGGATCCCTTCTTGTGGTGTGCTCTGATTATACAGCAGAGCCAGCTGGAATCAGCTAGGATTGCAGGACTCGTGGTCAAACTACACATTTCCACTCAATCGTCTCCTTTCGGTGTACCAAAGCACTTTCAAGTTGCTGTTGGCTAGCATGAGGGAACCCTTTCATCTGCCATGGCTCTAGGAGACTCTCATGCAAAGAAGCCGAGATCTCCACACCAAATGCATTTAACAATGGAAAGCAGACACCATTTTGATGTACCAGTTAGCAGCTCAAATGGAGTGATGGCACCATGAAGAGGAGAATATTAAACACAAATGAATTCTTTTTGAAATAATTTCATTTTATGAATAGAGAAAAAAAAAGTGCCAGAAAAGCATTACCCCACAGATCTGAGATGCTTACCAAAGGCTGAAAAAAATATCAATGCTCCAAAGATCTCTTGTCTTAAAATCTCTGTCAAAGCAACCTCATGGCTATAGCAGCAAAACAACAGCATGAGAGATTCCCAAATCACTTGGAAATGTCTGGCTGTCCAACAGTCCCTCCTTCTAGGTACTAACTGGCAGTAAAATGATTTGGCATGGATAGCGTAATGCTGTCCAAGTTTACTATCACTGAAGCATAAGCTTTGCATTAATTTACCACATGGACAATGAAACCTGAAAGCCATTATATGTTCTTTGTGGCTTTACACACTTGTTCCCAAGTGATACTGATGTATTAATGGAACCCATGTGCCTACATTTTTTCATGCTGCACCAGAATTAAATGTTTTAAAGACACGTAGTGAAAGAGATGTTTATCTCTAGTTTTTGAAGGCCTGGCTGTACAGCACGACAGCTTCTCCAACACTAGATTTACTCATGTATATATGGAAAAAGCTGGGAGATTTGCTTCAAGAATGACAGGGGATGCTCATAGTGTTCAAATCCTTGCTATTGTTTTGGAAAGCACAGCTTATTGCCATTTCCCTGACCCCTGGAGCCTTTAACTGTTCCGCATAGTAGGAAATATTTGTTTATCTGAAGAATATGGAGGTTGACTGTGGAGAATGATTTAATAGACTGAATTGAGATGAAGGAGTACTTAAGTGGATGACATTGAACAGTACCTGCCTTGTGAGAGCTTGCTTGCTTGCTGTAGTTAAAATGAAATCTACTTTATGAGGACAAAAGAAAGCTTTTCTCATGGAGGCAAAGGGAAGAGTCTTTGAGAATGAGAGATGTTCCTCCGCAGATGGTAACTGGCAAGGATAACAATTTCAGAGGGGACTTGTGTTCCAACATGGCATGTGAAAACAAACTGATTTTCCATATCAAGCTTTTTAAGCATGGAAATTCTAGTTTCATAAAACAGAGAATTACTTTTCACAGAATGGCATATCTTAAATGTATTGCCTGGACAGGAAAGGCCAGTGTATGCACTGTGTTCTGTAGATGTGTGTGAAGGCCAATGCTTTTATGAGCCATTCACTGTGTTCTCAGCCTGAGGTATTTTCTCTTATGAGAAACAAACCATTTGTTAACAGAAAAATTCTTATCAAACAAACAAACGAAATCCACTTACCATCATCTGACGTGTAAACTTTTTAACCACTAAAAAGATAAAGATCTCAGGAAGATGAGGCTTTCTTTCTCACCAGTCGCTCTTGTAGAGCTGACTAGTATGCTCAGAAATTTCAAGCTGAGGGTCATGTCCCTTTCCCAGGAGCTCTGTCTGCCCTGAAGGACGCTTTAGATGTGTAGAAGAAGGTGCTGTACTGAGAATTTCTGCTCCAAGCAGTATTCTCAATGACTTGCATACGTGACTATTGAAGTGCCTAAGGCTACCGTGGTCTCTGAGGAACTGACTGTAATAACTTGCACTCCTGCAAAATCATGTGTTTCTTCACCAAGTCCAAGAGTTGCCTCTGTCTGTCTCTGAGTCTTGGGTACTGAGATGTCAGGAAAGCTCTCCCAGAGTGAAAGCAAGTCAGCTAAACTTTCTTAATCAGCAAGGCAGTTTCTTAACTCTCTTTCTTCCTTTCTGTCATTCTTTTACTCTTTCTCTTTTATTCTTTCTGGACAAAGTGTTAGTTGTTTTTACTTTCTCCTGTGACATTGATAGGAGGCTTCTAGCTCATTTTCTTCTCTGTCATTTTTTCTTACTTCTTGTTGGACCAATGCTTAACAGATAAGAACAAACCTTACCTTGGATGTCTTGACAGTTTTTAAATATATTGCTTACAGGAAATGAAGAACTTAGCTGTAGGTGTTAATTTTTCCTTGCTCAGTCTCTGTCACTGCAGAAGATGATGAAGAGCGCTTTCTTTGCGCCACACTATGAATCCTGCTGTAATGACCTATATGCTGTTACAGAGTTGTGTGAAGTCATGGTCCAGACCAGTGGACGCCCAGTCATCTGTCTTTACACTGTGCAGCAGGACATGCTTAGTATTCAATAATGAAGCATCCATAGACCATAGACTGAGACTTTTCAGTTAGAGGCTATGGGGGAGTGATTGGATGGGAGCACATCAATAATCGCACCTGCATATCTATAGGCAGCTCTTACAATGTCAGATAAAATATTTTCAGGTTAAGAAAATTAGAAGAGATTGTTCACAAGACTAAACACAGAAGAGATGTGCCAGGTAAACTCCTCCAAAATCTTGCTGGACTAGAAATCCCTCAATACTTCATTGTTTTACAGTTCTTCCAAGCTGTATGTCCTCTGCACCAAAGCAGATTTTATCTTTGATTGTTTAGAAGGCTAAAGAATCACTGCACCTTCCATGGGTGTCAATAGTGATGACCTCAACAGCTGGGTCATTGTTTCAGCAAGAAAAATTGTCTTTCAAGGGGGAGTTCCTTGTAGGCATCAACATCATATCTCGTCAGTCTCTTTAGCATTGTCCTCCACAATCCTGGGTTCTGAAACATCATCCCAAACAAGCAAAAGTTGAGGAACCCATAAGATACACACAGGGAAAATATGCAGGAAGGTACCAGAGAACAGGATAGCTCTGGGTCAACTGCTGTGATGTCTGGAGGATGTACAGATACATCCACGCAAACATTAGTTAGGAAAACACAAGAAATTGGAATCTTTTTCTAGGTAGAGAAAAAAAAAAGTCACATGAACTGAGAAGTAAATTCATGAAGAAAAGTACATCAAGTAGTACATAAAGACTGTGGACAAACAGTCTGATGCAGATGTGCTCACAGACAGTGAAATAGTTTCCAAGGTTCAAGATCCATGAACCACACAAAGATTCTTCTCAGCATTAGCTACAAAACTATTTGTCTAATTTCAATGTATAAATGTTACGCAAATTGGAGCTCAGGTTTCATAAACAAGCACTTATTTAGGTGACTTATTTGAAGCAGCTCTCTTAAAATGCCTTAAAAATCTCATTTCTAAAGTGTCACAAGCTATGCTTTCAAAAGTGAGCACAATCAAGCTCACTAATCAGGTTTGAAAAAAATGATCCTGATATCTGCATACAGCACTGTGCAAATAATTGATTTTCCAGATAGTTGGCTCAGCATTTCTGTTTGATTTCACTTGCCTGCACAGAAAAGATACAGGCTTCTCACTAGCAGTTTAAAAAAGAAACATTTCTTAGAACTTTTATACCTCACGAATTCTTGAACACGAATAAACAGAGTAGATCTACATCTTGATACATTCAGAGCAGGAGGTGAGGTTTAGTTATATGCTATTTTGTTTCTCTATTCTTATTTTTAAATTTAAAGTTACAATTGTAGTTTTGGAAAAAAATGCTATGTTGTTCATCTCTAATTTAAAATTATCTAGGTAGAGATGTGATGGACAGCAAAGACATCTACTCTTTGCTTTGGTAATCTTGGTTTTCCAAAATTTTCCTAAGAGTTTTTCAATTATGGTTAAGCACTGCATTGAAAATGTGTATTGCATTTGTGTTCAAGAAGAGCACTTAAAGAGATAAAGAATCTCAACAATACAAAATACACAGACAGAATCCAGATCACTGATTTCACTTCAGTAAAAAAAACAGCAGTCTGTCATGTTCTGTTGTTACCACCCAAAAAAAGAGTGAATACCTAAAAATTACTTCCCCTATAATTAAAACAAAACTTCTCACTAGTGTGGAAAGATGTAGCTGTCTGGATGTGCACCAGGATATAAAGTGAAAAAGTGCACATTGGCTGCCACTAGTTATGAGGAAAATGTTTTTATCCATAAGGTGACATTTACTCTCGGATATGATCCAAACAAAAGTCAATATGCTGACTTTTGAGAACACAGTCAAGGTCAGCTTTAAATAAAATACACTCTGAGTGGCTTGATGTCTTTTTTCATATGGATAATTCACTCAGTTTTAGTTTGCATCTGTAAAAATCAAAGTATTGTTCCAAAGGGTTTTGAAATGAGCTCTGTAGATAGACTTCAGTGCTGGAATTTTGCAGCCTGAAATTTGCTAGGAAGGTCCTCATGTTCAGCTGACCTTTGGTGTATGCACAGGGGGCCTCCAGAAATCACGTAGGGTGCAAGGCAGGGGGGATTGAAGTGTTTGCCAGCATCTGCCCCATGCATACGACCTTGGCTGAACTGAAGTTTCACATGATGAAGTTTACATACACAGTCAAACTCCCTGACTATCTAGAACTGTTCCCTGAGATTAAGACAAGTCTACACCAGCATGACATTTAATTGTAGCAGATATTGAGTTGAATTGTTGTAGATTAATAGATGCTAAAGCCAGAAAGGATCTCTGTGAAACTCAGACCTGATATCCTGATGATCAGGATGATCAGGTTGTGATGATTAGACTTTAATTCACACAACTATTAATACAAAAGGGCCTGTAGACTGAGTTGGTACCTTTTTAGTGAATATAGTGGATTATTTTTCCTAGTCAAATTCTCTTTTTAGGTTATGGAAAACTCGCTCTGATGATAAGCTCTTGAACATTAAGAATCATCAGCCAAATATGGCTTTGCTGAAACCAGGTTTGGGACAGCCCTAGTAGTCAGCACATGCCCAAGACAGCAGGTTGGTGGACTGACAAAACAGCTACGGCCATGTTCAGCATCTCCGGGAGCGCCCCCATGTTGTGGGAGCTGTTGTGAGCTGCCACTGCTAGGGGTGAGCGGCAGCAAAGGCTCAGGGAACCGCGGCCACCTCTCAGCCACCACAGCCACCACAGGGAGCTCCCTGTGTTGTCCCCTGGCTTTCTGACCCTTTCCCTCTTACCTTCCCCTTCTCACAGGAAAGCAAGTTGATCCATGTCAGGAGCCTGCCCCTCCTTCTGCGAAGCAGAGAAAGCCAATATAGCCTACAAGCTAAAGCCTTCAGCAGCCTCCGAGTAAGGCACACTCAGCACCTTGAGTATCTTAAAATGAGTAGCTAGATTGCTGACAGAAACCTCTATACTCTATAATGAATCTACTAATATGATATTTACTGATGGTATTTGCTAATAATCCTAAATTCTAGAGGAAAATTAGCTCATTGTTTTTAATCCACAGGCCATAAAGCCAGGCAGTTAGTTTCCCAGGATGCTTAGGATGCCATGTTTGTTTTCTGTAGCCCTTAGGTTAAGCATGAAAGCATGAGGAGTGCTCACATCACCACCCAAATGGCTCAGGGCTCCTCGTTAGCGCCTCGTTTCTTCTCCTGTACACTGCATGCACTAAACCGGAGATTTATTATGCTGTATGTATGCTGCCTCAGCTGTGTGCTCTAAGAAAAATACAATGGTTAATTATAATATATGAGGATCCTATAGTGGCATTCTGTGAGCTATTTCCCTTGAGAAACTACATGTATCTGTTAAAATTTTGGCCCCTTCAGGAAACTATTGGCTGGTTTTGCTTCTTGGTTTTCCACAAAGTGGTATGTCAGCCTGTGTGCATGATATTTTTACATGAAGGTATGTCCTGATAATAAATTGTAAAAGTGAAGTTTTTTTGTCCAAGACGTGCTTCCAGGCACAACCTGGGGCTGGAAAACACTTTGGGCTACATGCTTGGAAGAGAGGCCCAGTTTCTGTGGCATGCTGCCACGGCTCTTTTGATTAGGAAGCTAAAGGCTGGATAACTTCTGAGAACAGGAAGGTATGACAGCAAAACTTTATTTCATTAAATATGTCCCATATAAACACAGGAATTCCACTGCTCCATCCTCTCTCCCTTTCCTCTTCAGATTTTGCAAGGGTGCACTGACCGTGGGACAGGTCCAGCGGCTACGTGCTGACCACAGGTCACAGCATGCAGGTCTCTTACCTCGTTTGGCTGGCTGCCTCTTCCTCCTGCTGCCTGACCAGGCATGGGGACGCTTTGTCAGTGCTGGGTGAGCAGGAGCAGACACTGGAGACTGCAGCTCGGGGTGGGGGAGAAAGGGGTTGGTGCAAGGACCAATCTTTGAAGATAGGACCTGAATTCTCTCACTGACGTTAACATCTTTCTGCCAATGCACATGCTCTGAAAAGTCACAACACATCTGGCATTTGCAGAACTTGTTGTTTTGCTGCAGATCTAGAGAATATCTTCAACATTTCAGTGAAATGGAGGTTGCAAACATGTGAATCTTGTCTGTATACAAAATGGCCACCTTCTCCCAGGGCTGCGAGGGGAGGCCTGTGAAATGGCTGCGGCTGCCTTTTGTTGTGTAGGCCTCTGAAGCAGTGAGTCTTTGTACGCCAGCTTCCCTTTTCCAGTGAATGGGAGCGTATAGCCAAAGTTGGGACATGCTTTTTCCTTTGACCTTGAGTTTGCTGGAAGCCTAGATAGAGTCTTGAGAGGCCAGTAGTCATAAGCGGTGCCATTTCCAACATTGCCCACTGGCAAAGTGGGTTTTTTTCCAATTATTTGTTGGTGTGCTTCAATGTCACAAGAAAAGCTCAAAAATGTCTTTGACGGGAAAGAAAAACAAGTGAACACTCAGTTTTGTTCTCATTTCTGGCGAAGAAGATGCCTCAAGCACCTTGTCTCTCTCCCCACAGGACAGTGATGAGATGATGGTGAAAGAACTGAGAGGGCCAAGGAGCCGATGCAAGACGATGGGTTCATAAAGATGGAAAGTGGGTTGAAGACTTCAGGCTGGAGATAGGGAAGCAGAAAGTGATGGCCTTGTAAAAAATCTCTCACACATGAATGGAATGGAAGTCAAGCTAGAGAAAAAGCACAGCGAGCGTTTGATGTACTGCAGGCCATGAAAACAGTCAGTCATCGTTGTGCTTGCACTCATTTTAATGGCATGAGCTCTTATTAGCTCAGCTTATTTATAAGCCATTTTCCCCTAAAGTTCTTAATGAGGCTTAGTAAAATGTGAAGTATGAAAGCTTAGTAAAAATATTTGTTAAGTAAACAAAGTGAAACCTAGAAATACGATTTCTTAGAAGTCTGGTTAAATTAATTTTAATTTAAATGATCTGCTCCCAAACCCTCAAAAAATTCAATCTTTACTTACAGAAAAGGTGGATTTTGGAAAGACATTATGCATTCTTCACATGGCATAATGTTGTTTAAGCTAATCCCCACATTTAACTCCCTTCTTAGCTGGTGTTTATATACCTAAAATTTACTGCAGCTTCAACTGCAGCTTCAACAACATCTTCAACAAGTCACTGACTGGACATTGCAAATATTCAGATCAGAACTGGTTAGAAAAGAATTAAAAGGATATATTAGAATTATTATTTAAGATTACTTTCTCTTGTAAAGAGTTTTAGAAAACAGGTATATATCAGTGGAAATCTGGTATATTCCCCTAACCAGCAATGTCTGCCATTAACTCTCTCCTACGCAGCTCATAAATGCCTGGGAGTTAGTCATCATTGCTCTCACAAATCAAGCTGGTCTTTAAGCAGAGACAAGCCTGAATATTTTCAGTATCTCCATCATTAATGGCCACACACTTCTGACAAATTCTGAAAAGTACCTCACACTGATAAATTAAAACTCCATCCTCAGAGTTGCCTTTAATAGTCATACATTGTTTAAATGTACTGTGCAAACTGTGACTCCTTGGAACAATTACAGAGATCAGTGGCTTATGTTTCTTTATAAACAGTACTGAGATTAATTAGTTGGAATGGCTTCCTTTCCTTCGCCTCTGATGTCATGAAAATGCTATTACTAGCTCTTCCTTGGACAGAATAAACAAGCATATCTGATATGCAAGCTAATATAATGTCCTTTATTTACATGATTGCAAATCCTGTTAGCTCTGAAACAATTTTTGAATTTAAAAGAGGGCCAAAAAGGAGAATAACAAAGGAGAGAAGTGACCTCAGTGATTCCGCACTGACGTATCTTTAGCCTCAGAACAGGCATGGGAAGGTTGTGTTATCATTTGGCTTGGAAAACCTGTGTGATGGCTTTGCCACTCTGCCCACAGTAGGTCATAAACAACTATTAATTGTATCAGAAGCTCATGCTTTTACCTGCACTTAAGTTAAGTTTTCTAGGTAGAATGCATAGAGCTTAAGGCAATTTGAATAGAGCCTGGGATTTTAGGGCTTCATTTTCCAAAGAGCTTTATATTCAAATCCAAATGTTTTAGGCTTCTATTGTAACATCTACAACTATTTCTTTTTCTGAGGCTGTATGTCATATTGAAAAAGCTCTTTAAGTAACTAAATAGGCGAACTAGTCTCATTCAAAAACTGAGACCATATCTTCTGTGAAAATGAATGTTCATGTTACAAAAATGTTGTTGTATTTTTGAAGCAATGAATCTCACTGGTCAAGCTCAAGCTAGTTATTTAAGCACTTTATCCAAGTTATTTTGAAAGATATAGATGTTCCCTGGTTTCGCCATAGTGCCTACTTAAGAATGAACAAACATATCCTGTGAAAATGATGAGCATTTAGCATACTACATCTATTTAATCATACCTTTTTAGCTACATTTCCCACTTTGTTGTGAGCTTTGTTACAAGAACAACTATTAAAAGATCATAAAAAGAGAACATGGGTAAAAGTCAGATTCATAGAATGAACAACAAAACTTCCACTTAGTTCAGTGAAGCTGAGGTTTCACCCCAGTCTATGTCAAAGAAGAACTCCCAGAGAAATGGGTAGGATCTTTTTCTCATAATATGCTGGGGTTTTTTTTTTTTTTTTTTTTTGCTCACGAGTAATTGATTCAGGCCAGGACCCCACATACATCCAAACCAAAGTTTATTTTTAGCATTTTTTGTACTTAATATTTAAGTTTCATAATAGCCCAAATGATGTAAGGAGAAATGAAATTATGTTCAAAGATATCCAGGCAGAGCAGTATTCAGTGGCAGCTGATTTATATTGGTTAAGTCATAGTGCTCTTTCACCATCAAATGACAAAAAGAACAGATTAGCTATTCTGTCCGAGCTTAATCCAAGCCAACTGTCATTTTAAGTGGATGTCTGGGGAACAGTAGAAGCATAGCAAACATTTCTTCAACGTCTCCAAATATTTTCAGTTCAAGGATTTCATAAATTGTTCTATCCCCAAAGGCAAACATTCTCTGAAGGATTGCATAAGCTACAAATGGATGCTGAGCCAATCCAATCAATATATGCTGAATCTGGTCCATTAGAGCAATTCATTTAGCCTGTGACCCATTTGTAATGGCCGTATTTCTTGCGGGTCCTTCAGGAGGTTTGTGTGTGTGTTCATGTATTCTGTCACACGTGCACAGTAAGCCAGCCAGTGTTTTAGGCGCACACGTTCTATAGTGAATCTGTGCCTGTTCAGTATGTCTGATCATTCGTCAGGGAAAGGATAGTGGCATTTAGACTCTGCCTGCCTGATTGCAAGGGATAGAGACCACTGTTTTCAGAAATGCATTCCCATTTATTATTGAAAATTATTTATGGAAGTATGAAGGGATAGCTTTCCTGAAGTCAGTGGCATTCATCCCAATTCTTGGCAAAATTCCTTCCTTTAAAAACCTACAAAAAATAATAATAGGAAAAAATGATTCTTCATGTCAAAAAAAGAAATCAAGCTGATTTATGATGCTTCTCCTTTCTTTCTTTTCATGTTACTGTGACAGAAATGAATAGAGTAAACCTATTCTCCAGAAATCACTTTTTTTTTTTTTTCAGGAAATCATCTTGATCTCTCATTAAAAACCTGAAAGTAGTTATACATTTAAGAGCTTGTAATATTTAATTCTGCATGATAAACACTATTATAGTTTAAATAGCACTAGAAATTTCCTACACAATATTGACTCTGACCTGCTAGGTATAGGAGTTGCTCTGAAGCTTCAGACTGAGCAGAATGAGCAAAATAAAATTTGATTACTTTGCTGTGAATTCACCTTCTCATTCTGGACTCCAGACCTCTTGGGTATGCTCTAAAATAATATAATTCTTGGATAATTATCAAAACTCTATAGTACCTGTGCAAATTAATGGAATTATACTGTAAATGTCAATGTAAAGTAATTTAGTGCAATTAAAGTGCTTAATATACATTAAAATGCTGACTATTTAGCTAAAGTTAGCCTTACTGTGTGAACAGCTTTTTTTAAAAAAGGCAACGCATAGACAAATCTAGACAACCCAAAGGCAGCTCTAAATGTACAGATTTCCATCTTAATACGACTTTCCTAGAGTTTCCTTTACAGTTTTAACTAGCTCAAGCTATACTGTCAAGTCTGCATGACAACATTATTGCTGGCTGGCAGGTTTTGGAATAAGAGCTGTTACTAAGGTAAATTCACTAGCATTTTCACTAGCAGAACTAGTGCTCTGTATCATCACAGTTAAGCTTATGTGCAAACCTTTCTGCCCTCCTCTCCCAGCCCATTTCCAGTAGAAGTATTTTAACTTTGGTCTTTTTTTCCTACTTTCTGTCCTGGACATAGTGCTTGTTTTCAGAGTACTGTGAGCAATTCTGGCTGCAAGAAAAAGTGAATGCAAGAATCAAATGTTTTCTTCAGTGCATTGTTCTTATTTAGGAGAGTGTTTTCCTGAATGAGGCAGGAGACCATCCTTCACTACAGTGCAGCACAGCAAGCCCCAGTCCAGCCAGCTGCAGGCTCCAAAGCTTCTGTTGCTCCTTCTCAGAGCGGGGCTTTCTGTGTTTCTGCGGCTGAGCCCGGACCTTTTTTCCAGCTCACATACTGGCAGGTGTATGTATACATCCCAGGGGGGTTACACTTGGCCTTGAAGTTTCCAGGGAAAGTTTTGAGTCAGTTTATAGTCAGATCCACTGTGTTGCTACTTGTCTCTGCTTTGTTTCTGTTCTGAGTTTGTTCCTCTACTCTTCATACCCCACAGAAGGACATCTTTTATCTTTACACACATCCTGAAGGAAATATCTCTCGCATTCATTAGCTTATATAAAGTTTAGCTCAACCTACAGTCACTTACTCTGGGAGCTGCAGTAGATAATCATAGAATCACAGAATCCTTATGATTGGAAAAGATGTTCAAGATCATTGAGTCCAACCGTAGCTAGAAGGCAGTGAAAGGGGTATTAGAAAGTCTTGAAATGACCAGTACTGTTATTGTTCTATTGTCCTAAACAGTCTGTTCTGTTTCATGTGCAGAGCAGACATTTTTGACAGCAGTAAATTACTGAAAATGTCAGGAAGCATTTCAAATATGAAATGAACAGTTTCACCTCGTATTTGGTGTATGTAAAATTTCTTTTTCGTATCAAGATCATTTTTCACCTATAAAAAGGCTTTAATATTTACATTATTTTAATACCCTATCTTCTTTTATCAGATGATGCATCTTTAACCATCTGATTTCTATGGAATTTTCACCATCCTGACCAGCACCAGCCAAGCACACTATCCTGAGGACTCATAATTAGTGCAGGACCCTAGTGATCAGGCTGCCTAAGTGCTTGGAATCTCTGCCAGTCTGCTGCATGAGATGTTTAACTTCGACAGTTTCTTTCTACATTTTTTTCTTAAAAAAGGCAAGGCTGCAGACCTATCCATTTCCATATTTTTTTTCTCCATTTCTTGGTGGTACATAAATGACAATATTGCACTTTTGCTGGAACGTTAGAAGGGACAAGGGAGCAGAGCCTAGCACTAGAAACATTGCTCATTCAACTGTTGAGTGGCTAAAGCACAAGCCTGAAACTGTGGTTCAGTTCCCTGGGCAACACTTAAGCTTTCTAATCCTCCATCTGTGGAATAGAGATAATGTAGTTTCTTACCCTTCATTCTTCTATCTTTTCCTATCATGGGTTATTTATACCATGAACTTTTTTTCAGTCTGTCTCTTCCTGTATGTATGCACAATTTCATAGCTCCCATGCTAAAATGCACCTCTTAAAGTCATGCACACTGTTTTTACTTACACAGAAGGTAACCCTCTGCACATGGTCGCCCTGGTAAGCACATCACAGTCTGAATTACACCACTTTTCCAGGTGCCAATGCTTGCTTTTTCCAAGCTGTACAGCTATAGGGCTGTTGTTTTACACAAATTCAAGTCAGACATATTCTCAGTCTTTTTGAGCAAAATAATACTTGCTTATGCTTCTGTAGGAGTGACAAAAAAAAATCAGAACATTTATTACCTCTATTGTTCCACCATAACTCAACTAGCTATCACCTCTGGTAACTTTATATCCTATGGAAAGTAATGAGCTAGAAAGAAAAGAGCCTAGAAAGATGCATACAAAGTTTCTAGTATTAATACAATCATCTCCCAACCATCTTTTAAATTAATGCAAGGTTTCATGCCTTGAGGAATGGAGTTCATTTTTGAGGTATGGCTTCAAATATATAGTTCATTAAAAAAATATATGTGAGTATTACATCTGGTTAGCTTCTAAAAATGATGCATCTTGGCCTCATAAAAGAAAAAGTAAACTGCAGTATGCAGCTAAAGTGCCTGAGCAGGTAAATTTGCGAGATTGAAAAAACACTGTCACAATCTACTCGCTCTTGTCATTGCTGACGGCAAGGTTAAAATACAGATTTCACATTAAAATTAACATTGTCTGCTGGCTGAAACCTTAGATAAAATATTCCTCAGTGCAAATCCCATACTAAGCTCAGCACGTATTGGACATGTATTGGACAGAGTTCAGGGTCAGTTTAGAAATTCAGATGTGCAGCTTCATAACCAGCATAGCACAGCTGTCTCTGAGCTGTTCTTGCACTGCAAAATCTGTGTCCCCTTGGTAATTTGCTTTTTTTTTTAGGACAGTCTGAATTTTTATCCAGCATTACATCTTTAGAAGCGAGTCAGTCAAGCATCTGATAACTTCTGGTGAAACTAAGTGTTCTGATGTTCCAGATGTGTAAAAGAGATATCGATTGATACTCAACGTACGATCCCTTTACATTGCCAATACAGAATGGAAGGTATGAAAAAAATCATACCTGTGGCCTCCATTTTTTAAAGCTTCTTGTACTACAAATACTTTCTAGTTACAAAGTGTTCACACTCTCAACGACTCAACGGCGCCACAGTGATATAAAATATTGTTTCATTGCTATTTATATTTTTTGTTGTTATGATAAATACAAGGGTGAGCTCAGTGGAGATTTATTTCTGACAACAGTCCCTGGAAAGTCAGTTTGTTTTCTGCTAAAGCATAAAAGCCTTTTTCTCTGTCTCATCTTCCATTAAGGCTAGTGAACACAGCAAGTGATGAGGCAAGTTCAGGGCATGGTGAATGCTGGCTTTTCCAGTTACACTCAATATCACTTGAAACTGGAGAGAGGGTATTTAGCTGTGACACAGGCAGCTGTAAGATGGAACAGAATGAAAAATGTCAAAAGCTAAGGTTTACATATTATCCGCATCTTTTAACTGTATACTTTTAAGCTATTTTTAAAACACATTACTCCATAAACTATTTGAAATGATACTTGGATTGCATTATGTCACATTCCTGTGAAGGTGCCGGTAGTGTTCATTTCAACCAAAATTTACTATTTAAGGAAAATTGTTTGTCTCCTTTCTACTTCTTCACCCATCTTCACATCTTGCTTCTAAAGTTCAGTTTGTGTCTGACTTTTCTCATCACATGATTTTTGCCAGAGGTGCTATAATTTCCAAATACTCAGCGCTTGAGAGTCTAATGCCAACTACACAAGACCGACCTTCAATACAGAAATCCTGTAAAGACCAGGGAAAGTAAAGGGCTTGGCTCAACAGCAGCACGTCCTTGCGAGAGGTGCACACACCGGAGTTGAGACGCAAGAACCTCACTTCTCCCTGTTCCCAAATGGTGCCTCAAATTGAACCACTACCACTGTTTTCTTTAATAAACTCCAACTGTTCAAAGCAGCAAAGCATTTAAGGGAAAATGACACTAATTTATGCAAAAGCAAATGCTATAATTGCAATATTCATTTCCACCTCCAGTCAATTTTCAGGAAGTGATGGGAACCCATGTGGCTTGAATGGGGAACATCTGCCAGGCAAATACAAGGAGAGCAGCTCGGCACTACAGAGGATTAGAAATTCTCAAATCAGCAGTCACAAATCACAAAATGTCCATGTGAATGCCTTAAGGGGGCTTTTATGTTTTCTGTTCTGAGTGTTGCTTTGAAAATGGCCCTCTCTAACATTCACTGTGAGATCAGCCAGTGTCCTAACATTGCCAAGGCATTCTCATTCTGATCAGTTTGAGGTGACCAGCAAAAAAGGATGACCAGGATATGAATGCCTACTAGGTTTCAGGGACAATCAAGATTACATATGAAAGCCAGGCAAGCTGTATATGAATACAATTAATGTTGGCACCAAATACAAGTATCTACTTTTCTGTTTTCAGAAACCATCCATGGTATGTACTTGAAATGTTCGCTATCTCTATCTGGTAATCCTATCTATAGCCATTCTGCCTCATTTGTTACTTTTGTTACTTTCTGGATATATTTATATCTATGCAGTGTTTATATATATGTACTGTGTGCACGTGTGTAAGTACTAAAAACAACTGCATTTTCTGTGCTGAAGTCAGATTTCATTCTAGATTCCATTTCTTATCAAATTACTTAATTGCACTAATAAAACCTGTGAGCTACTTTGCCATGTTCATCTAAGAACCTGCTGCTACTTCATGGTGCTCCTAAAGACATCAGGAAGCTGGGTAGGAGGGACCAGCTTACAGTCTAAGAACACTCCAGGCTACAATCTTGACTTTTCTTCAAGATAAGGTTATGGGAAAAAGTTGTACATCTAGTGAGAGTCCTTTGCTAAGTGGACACCAGAGACAGGATCCCTGCAAGCTGTTTTTCAAACATCAGTGGGTATCTTTTGTGAAGAAAAGGACCGGACCACAGGGATCTCATTCTCTTCCTTCCTACCAGTCCTTCTTTCAGTCTGTGTCCGTCTTTGCCTACTCTCCCTATTTCCATCAGATGAAAACTAAAACTTATTAAAGGAGGATTAATCTATTCCCAGAATTTTCCATTTTTAGTGATAAGGAGGACTGATTTAGGAGTATACAGCACAAAGTGAAGAAAGGAGAATCTGTCGGCAGATTAACCCAATGGAAGAATCTCATCTAACCCTCATGTTGTCAAGACTCTTTCCACTGAGGTTGGGAAATACTGAATCAGATGCCAAATGAAGATCACTGTTTCAGCTACTATTTGCTGTTCTTACATTCAATATCATCCTGGTAACCAACTTAGAATAACTAAGGTAGTTTTAGAGACTCATCCTCACAGTTTACTTTGAGCTGTAGGAGCCTCCCAGATTTTAAGCTCCTAAATATTTACTTTTCTTTTTTTGAAAAAGGGGTAGGTTACAGTATAGAAAATTCCTTACAGAATCCTTACAGAATTTGTTCCTGGAATTCAAATAGGAAGACAGAGATATTTCAGCTTTTCTGTCTTGGTCAGTTTTGAAATGTGAATACTTCTAACTCTGAAATACAAACTGCTCTTTTTACAGCTATCAATGAAATTTTAGCTCTAATTCTCTGATGCTTTGGAGGCTTTTAAATATTATTTTGTACATCACTACAGATTGCAAAAGTGCCTTCTAAGAGTCTTTCCATTTTTTAGAAAAGTAGCACATCTCTATAAAAATAAAAAAAATAGCTTGGTAAGGGCAATACACCTTTGCTTGGTGTATTTTCTTGGTTTGTTTTTGAAGAACCTTTTCAACTTTACTGTTGAAGTTCACCTAGTGTGTTTGACAATGGGCATACAGCCAGCTTTCTCTCAAAGACCACCCACCCTGTACAGTGACGTCAAGGAAGCCCCTGAGTTTGCATTATTCAATAGCAAGGAGGCCTTTGCTGTCTTTGACTACACAGATGGGGAGCAAAGGAGTGGGAGCCTTTGGACTGTATCCTTGACTCTGATTTTTTTTTCTTCTCAACAGAGCCTCTCTGTAGCAAAGAATTCTTCTATTTTGCTTAGTTGCACTAAGAAAATCATGTTCCAGTTGATGACAGATTCTTTAGCTTGCAGCTGACTTCAAAGCATGTCCTACTGCTATGAGAAAAACCCAGCCGAAGAATTCATGAAGCCTTTCACATATCCAGCCGCGTGATCACTGAGCGCACTGAAAGGGACCTCCTTTACTACTGCTCACTTAGTGTCCAGGCACTGTCAACTACCACCTCCCAGATGAGATCCATACCTGACTGTGGTCACAGCTGGGAAAGGCAAGTTAGTCCCTATGCCAAAAGCCCAGGGCTCAAGCCCAACATTAACACACAAGGTATACATTATCTTAAATAACAAGGGCTGCTGGAAATAAATGGATAACCAGGCATGTCTCATTCTCCTGCAAGGGTTGGAAAAAGACCTATGGAAAATAGACCTTTGCTTGAAATCATATTTTGGCTAATGAACATTCCCGTTCTGCTTAGAGTGCCATTTGGTCACTACCTGCCTCTGCTCAGCGATTCCAAGAGCTGTAGATTAGATCTACAGCGCAGTAAATAGTTAGTGCAAAGGGCCACAGCCTGAGAAAAGGAAATTTCAAATTTTTATTTGAAATCAATTAAAATACTAAGAGTGGTAGGACTATGGGTAGAGAGACCAGAGAAGGAACTAAGATAAAGCAATCAGGATGGAGATCAAGGGGTGATTTGTTAGGAGGAGTACAGTTAAGTGCAAGAGTGAACTTGCTGACCTATGTGCTCTGGCATCTGTCATACTTGACCCCTTTTTATGAAAATCATAAAAGCTGTGTTTACAGAGTGAATTTTTAGCAATAGAATGCCTTTTGAAATGATTTGCCTCAGTTTGCACAAAGATTTGTGATAGAAGAGGGAGCAGAATGGAGGAATCCTGATTTACTTTTTAAGCTCCATCCATTAGTACTTTATAAACCAAATTCAAAGAATTATTGAAACCTGTTGCATTGCTAGGAATACACTGGAGAAAAATTGCCTGTGAGTATAAAAGTGGAAGTAATTCATTTTAAGTTGACTTTTGCATCTTTTTCATAAACATCTGTGTGTACAATTAATGTGGTTTACAAAGGCAAGTCAAATTTGCATATGTACCTTGGACAGATCTTAATTTCATTATGCATAGTTGCGTAAGGAAATACTATATACATACATAGTTTGTACATTTGTTTATAAATACATGCAAATTTTGAACTTTTTTCTGAAAATGGCAACTTTCAGCTTAAATGCCACTGCCTGAAAGGACACTGGAAAAAGAAAAGATACGTTTGGATGAATACATAGTGAAATTTAACTCTCACAATTCTAAAACAAATAACTTTTCTGATTTTATTTTCCAATAGAAATGCATACAGAAAATAAAAAAGCATTAGGAATGGATTAAGTAGCATAACAGATTCATATATTAACTTTGAGGCTTTGAGTCTGTAGAGACACAATTGGATGTGGTGTCACATTCTGTATTTGTGCTTTGATTCCTGGTCAAATACTGCTCATCAAACATCATTCCATAAAAAGAAAAAAAAAAAAAAGCTAAAATTCTACACTATCCATAAAATATATTTCAAGGCCTGTTGGGACTTGGAAACTCCCATTAATTTTCAATTATTTTTTTCCCCAGCAAAACAACTCCATCTTTCAAGGAATCACCATTTTGGAACTACTCTATTTTATGAGCAAAAATGTGGAAAGAAATCCAACAGTGACATTTTGAAACTGATTTATTTCCACTGGATTGAATTAAAACTTACATATGACATATTTCATCTGTCTCTTCCAAAGAATTAGCAATTCCTTCCAAACTGAGGACTTTGGGAATTACTGGGCTTCTACTACAAGATGGGGAAAAAAATCTCAATCCAAGTTGAACGGACTTCGTCTCTACTTGAAACATATGGTCAGCTTGTGCATGTAGGCACTGTCATTCCTGTCCCCAAGGTTCAGCAAGGTGAACTTCAGGACAGAAAGCCACACACAAAAAAATATTTAATCTATAGAATGAAAGTGGCATTGTGCAGTTTCACACTGAGTAGTGAGTCTTTATGCCTACAAATATTGCCAGAAATTAAGGCCAGCAATCAGTTGCTGATTTTATTAAATTTCCTGCCTTAGAATAAGATGGAAAATAAGAAATCCAGGGATCCCTGGATGTAAAAAATATTTAAAAGATTATTAATAAAACTACTAAAATTACTAAAAGATCGTTTTAAAAGCCTTTTGTAGGCCAGCATAGTTTAAAATAAACCTGAGGCTGTTGAGATTTGTGTGGTAAACTGTCTCCAGAGTACCTTAAGAGGAGGGTTTCCATCTCTCTGTTTGTCTAGACTGGGCTTAACAAATGGGCCATAGAAATCTTATTGATTATATCAGAGGGCAGCCTTTTATTGGAAAAGTATTATTTTCTCATATGTGAGATAGTCACTATTCTTTATTCAGAAAGGAACACCAGCATCATACCTTCCTACCTACACTACTGTTTTACTAATTTGGGCATATTTAAAACAGATGTGAAGAATTGCAGTCAAAACAAAAAATTATGAAAAAGAAATGAGAAAGGCTGGTTAGAGAAAGAAATGGAACTCAGCATCATTAGGAACAAAAATGCTAATATCAACTATGAATGGAAGAGCAGAGATTTTGTTTTTTTCAGGAATTATTCTGTCATGGAGAAAAGGCAGCACAGGCCATGGGGTAATAAATAGAGCTAATGGTTTATCTTAAGTCAAATCAAAAGTTACTCTAGTGAAAAAGATACTAATTTATATTAAAAAAATGACAGCCAGAATATGGATTAATTAATAAAGGCTTAATAATAATGATACCTGGTAATAGATCTGGTACTATAGAATTAAATTTATCGATTTCTGAGTTTTCTGAGGGGTCACAGATTTTGAAAATCAGTTTTAAATTCCTTGTTCTGATGTGGGCTTTCTGTATTATATTTGACAAGTATGTAAATTCATGGGGCCTACAAACCCCTCAGAGGTTTTAATATAATATACTCAGTGGATCATCTATAAGGATTGCATAAGCTCTCTCTTACAATGTATACATTTTCTTTTTTTAGGTCATGGAGTTTAGCAATTATTAAAGACCCTAATAAAACCCAAATTATTCACTATGTAACAAAAAAAGAGAAAAGAAAAAGAAAAAAAATCAAAGACAGAGAGAAAACATGTATAAATAAAAATAAATTTTACGTTTTTTGCATGCTGCTCTTCATGATGTCTGCATCATTGAATTGGTGTACAAGAGAGGCATTGCGACTGGACTGTGTGTAACATAATGAAACCCTGTTACACTACTCGCATCAGAGGCTGATACAAATTTTACTGATTTAGCCCAAGATTTGTGACACTTTATGCTTTATAAACATAGACTTTTTCCTGAGCTTCATTAAATCTGATCTGTGGACATAAACTGTCATGTAGTTTTATTAGCTAGTAGGTTTACACCAGGAACTGTTGTAAAAATAAAATAGAATAGAATAGAATAAAATAAAATAAATATAAAACAGTATAGGAGGGAATGGAAAAGCGTATTTCTGCTTAACTCCTGTTTAGTTTAGTTAGTCTGAAATTGCTACTAATATTTGATACAGTAGGGCACATCTTTGCAGTGCCTTTCAAAACCATAGTTCAATCTGTGGTGTCACTGCCAGTGCCAATGAGAGCAATAACAAAACACCTGGGCAAGAATGATCTCTGGGATGCAATCCCTAAATGATAGCATTTCATAAGAAAATTCCCTTTATTTTCTAGACTATAGTGGAGTTTTCCCCTTAGGTTCTTGCTGGGACAGGATACTGGATTAGCTGGACTTTAATTCTCATGCATGGACGTTTCACGATTTGTATAGCTATAGGTTATATATACATACACACATATATAAAATATATATAAATATATTATTTATTTATATTTATTATACATATAAATATATATTATATATATAAAATAGATTATGTATAGCTTTGATTTTTGCTTCAGTTAAATATTGCATTCATCAAGAAAAGTTTCAGGGAAGTGTGCTTTAATATACCAACCGATAAAATTGGATAGAACATATAATGTTTGGGGTATACAAAGCCTTTTTCAGATGTGAAAGAGAAGAGCAGCTTTTATTTCAAACCTGAAGAAAGGCCTTTTTTTTTTTTTTTTTTTTTGCTTTTTTTTTCTGTGTCAGTTGGTGTCATAAAAGATAGTGCTTCTCCTTTCCAATCTTGCCTTTTATCATTGGACTTCATGGCTGTGGCAGCAGTGCTCCTACTTTTTTTTTTTTGTTAAGCAATAAAAAGCTCTGACCAAGTAAGTGCAGCACAGAGCAGATGATAGGCTCTGAGTTATTTAGCAATTCTTCATGATATATCCAGAAGGACATGCAAGGAATCAGCAGTTCCTGTCTTTGTACTAGTTACTCCTTCACAGCAGAACCAGTTTCCCAGTGAAAGGGCTTCCACAATTGATAAATCAGCTATTAATGATCCCCGTCAATTTGGCACAAAAAGTTTCTTGGTTCTCAAGAAAATGAAACTCATATTTCCATCGTCATGGGCTATACCTATGATTGCCATGGCACAGAGGGAAATGTGTGATGTGGGAGGACGTCTCTTTTAGAGCTACTGCTATCACCTAGAACTGCTGCAAAATGGGGAGCAGAGATATGCCTTGTTTCAAAATATGTTCCTGGTTCATTTCTTTTTTGAGTTGTCCCCTTTAACTATGCTAAGGATATATTGCTACATTTCTGATTGGTCTGAAATTATATATAGGTATGTAGGATATTAAGAATCAGATTAAATCTTTGTCTCTTTAACAGGGTTATGTGCAACCTGCTGAATGTTTCTTTAGTTTTACTTTTTTGTCTCTGAGAAGTATAAACAAACTATAATCTTTATACTCATGAAATCTGACCAGCGGTTTTAGAAGAAAGCTTGTAAATTATGTATCCTAGGTTGTGTTTAATGATTTAATAATTCCATAAACTCTGTATGCTTTTTTTTTTTTTTTTTCATTTACTAGCTTGTCCCTTTAGTTTATCAGCTTTGTTTTGAAAAGACATGAATTTTGGCTGTACAACTTGGAGAATTATTTTCTTAACCTTAAGTACAAGGACAGCAGAAGTCAGCAGGTCAGAACCTCAGATGGTGAAAACTGATAAAACTACAGTGATTTATAAGAGTCACGGATCTGGCCCAGGATACCAAAACAGAGTGTGCAGCACAAACTGATGCAAAAAGCTGTTATGTAACATGCCAACTAGGAAACTTCAGTTCTTGATCTCCAAGGTGTTGTCAGACAGTGTTTCTTCTGAATTAAATACCCTGTAGCTGGGCTGAAAAAATAGGGTTGAGGCTTGAGGGCTTGTGTGTTTAAAAGTAGCCTTCATTTTTGAAGTATTCTTCCCCAATATGATGAATTTGATTTTTCACTGGAAAATCTTCTGCCAAAAAGATTGCGTGGGATTCCATGGGAATTTATCTGAAATACATCTAAAGCAGAGCACAGAGTCTGAATATACACATTGTATACTGAACTGTGCTAGAGTGAATTTAGAGGGGAAAATTAGTAGACAGATTCCAACTTGTGAGTGGCTATGCTGAAAACTTCAGCACCATTTTTTGTGGTTTTGGGTTTTAGATACGTCTTGAAGAAATGGTACATGCCAAAAGCGTATTTGACAGAGTTTGAAGACAAATATCATTCTAACAGCAACTTATGGTGGTCAGAATCCCTATTTATAATATAAGACAGATGGTCAGGCAGGAAGAGATGCTGTAAGATCTAAATCTTATCTTCCACAGATGACATAGTACTTCTAGAAATTAATTCCTAGGACATGTGGGAATAAATTGCCCTTTAACCTTCACAAATTAACCTTAAGAAAACAAATATAAATAGAATTTGGGTGTTTTTAGAATTTGGGTGTTTTTCTCTGCTTATTTTTATCTTTCTACAATTGCTTCCTGGAGAAAAATAACCCTTTCCATATGCCAAAATTTTCAAATGCTGTATATGCAGAGTTTTGCACCTGCAGGTGTGCTAAATGCACTAGAAACATCCTGAAAGAGGCCAGTTTGCGTAACTATTTAAATACCTGTCTCGTTAAGCACCTGAATGAAGCAGTCTCCATACCAAAATAGTGAGTGGCATTTAGCATATAACAAGTGGTGACAAATTACCTAATTCCAAACTGTCCCTATAGATCTTCTGCCTGGACAGCAGCCATGACTCTCCTGCTCCACTATGTTCTCTATTTTAAACTGCCACTTCTTGAATTCCATCACCTGCTCCTCATGCAAAGGAGTATTTACACCACTGACAACTCTATGACCATCACTGGAGGCTCTTCTTCACTGCAACAGCAGAAGTTATTTGCAAATTTTCCCCCAAATACATTTTCTGATAGTGTAGTAATCACTCTGCTCTTCTTTCTCTGTTATGGGAGGTGTATCTTAAAAGTAATTATACATTCACTGATAAGCAGTAATTATACAAGCTTTATACAAGCTACATTGCTCCATTCCTTTCTTTTTTTTTTTTTCCCCCACATAGTTGGAAAATTTTCCAGCCAAGTCTTTTAATTGCTTTTACATTAGGGACTACTTAATGAGGTATTGGCTAGATCCATAGGAAGACGCAGATGTTTAAACCAGGATTTAAATGCCTAAACTGAAATCTTAGATCCACAAACCCCACTCTGCCATAGCTGGTGGAAGACTCTGGTATCTGTAGGCACGTCAGGTTTTTAAAAGAAATCCACAGAGGTATGTGCTTCAGGGCATGGCAACTGTGAATGGTGCCTACATCACTCATGCCACAGCCTGTTGGGATTTACCATTCCCCAAACTCCTTCAGTCTCCATCAGGAGCTTGGTCCTAAGGCATTCTGAGGAAGCCTATCAAGTCAGTTAGCGCTCAAAATACAGCAGCAAAAGCCTGTTTTCTGTTTATTTGTTTCCAAAACATAGCTGAAGGTGACATAGAATGGCTCTCTCGTGAAGAGCCATGGATGTTTTACAGCATCGTATTCAATGTGGTGGCAGAAACATCTCCATTCTCTGACACCCTGAGTACAGCACAGTAATTTATTATAAATGTAATTTCACAATGATTTTCAAACACTGTAAAATACCAAAGTGGTATTGAATATACATTATTTTCAAGGCACCTCCCAGAGGAATCCTTTGGTTAATGACACTTTCCATTAAATATTGCCTATCTAATGTGATATTTTTAAACTACTTTAAAACTCTTTAAAAAAAATTTCTTCTAGAGCAATGGAATCATAGAATCATAGAATGCTTAAGGTTAGAAGGGACCTCTAGAGATCATCTAGTCCAACCCCCTGCACACGCAGGGCCACCTAGAGCACGTGGCACAGGACTGCATCCAAGCGGGTTTTGAAGATCTCCAGAGAAGGAGACTCCACAACCTCTCTGGGCAGCCTGTTCCAGTGCTCTGACACCCTCACTGTTAAGAAATTTTTCTTTAAGTTCCTGTAGAACTTTTGATGCTTTAGTTTCTGGCCATTTCCTCTAGTTCTGTTGGTGGCCACCACTGAAAAGAGACCAGCACCATCCTCCTCACTGCCTCTCTTGAGGTACTTATAGAC
>NW_010584428.1:529866-548375 GCF_000705375.1 Tinamus guttatus | reverse complement strand
ATGCGGCCTCACCAAGGCTGAGTAGAGGGGCAGGATCACCTCCCTCAACCTGCTGGAGACGCTCTTAATGCACCCCAGGATCCCCTTGGCCTTCTTGCCCATGAGGGCACACTGCTGCCTCATGGTCAGCTTGTCATCCACCATGACACCCAGGTCTTTCTCTGCAGAGAAAGAAAATATCTAATGAAAACTGATGGATACACACAGATATATTTTTACATGTTTTGGCATATAAAAATACAAATCTTAAAAGCTTTGGTATACAGGAGAAAAATATTATCTAGTTTTCATCTTTCATTCTATAAATATTATTGTAGTATCAGATGGATTTTTTTCAGCCCTACAAACATATACTCCTAACAGTAATGATGAAGAATAAGTATCCTTTACCAAGTACACTCAATATAGTAAAAATATGCAGAGAAGATAGAAAAGATCAACCAATTAACCCAGAGACTTAACTTTAGCAGATCAGAGACTTAAATCTCTTACAGCATTAGTACACTAGGGGGACTAGTTTTACTCTTTCTTCATTCCTGGATGTATGTCACAGTCACAAAATCAAGTGCAGCTTCAGGGAATTAGTAATTTAGGCACTGCTAATAGTAGACCCTGCATGTAGCAGGCCAAGTGTCATTACTGTTATTCCTCTGAAATCAGTAAAATAACTAACAAATACAAGTTGTCTAACCCTGCATTTTTTTTCCTTCTGTTCAGAAATATATTTGCCTGAAAGGAAAATGTATTTGTTAAATACGTTTAACAAATGTCAGGAAAGAAAAATTAAATGTTCATAATATGAAAACTGACAAATCCAGATATCATTAAGTAGACAAGACTAAGTCTATTTCTGCTGGAGTAAACCTGCAGAATTTTCCCTCTGTGCAATGGACCTGTCTCAGAATGAGGGACATGCAGCATCTGGCTCGTTTTGCATGGTAGAGCTAGAAAAACTATGTCTTATGCCACAAATCATGCTTAAATTTTGTCCTAAGTAGAAAAGTTAGTGGGTTTCTTAAGTGCTTATTGATTTATAGAATTCAGTATCAGAGGGAATTATATATTCTTTTATTAAAATATTTTATGTTCAGCAGATAAGAATAAAGCCAGGAACTCCTGACTTCTAACTCTGCCTTTGGTACTGCCTCTCCTATATCTTTTGAGAAATCACTGAATATCTCTGCTTCATTTTCCCTTTCTTTGTGTATAATCCTTGTTATGCTGCCAATTCAAAAGGCAACATTTCCCTAGGACAGTCTCAAAAGGCTGTATTGTGTGGGGCAAAATTTCAGGAGTTCAACACTCTAGTGTTTCTGCTTGAACATGCAACAACAGACCTGTGTTTTCTTGGCTGGAGTATCAATCTCAAAAGGAGCTGTAATATAATGGAAATCTCTTTCTATATATGCAGTGCGCTCTGTTTTTTTTTCTATTTTAAATTCCTCTTTGTCTTGCTAGTAAAGTGCTAGAGAAAGGAAACAAATAGAAAGGTGAAGGTTGCCTGGCATTAAACCTTTTCAGAATCACGTTCTCTATAAGGTAGTTCTCAGGAGTGTCTCACTTGCAGTTTATGAAAATCTTCAGCGATGCCATCTCAAACCAGTTCTTAGGAGTCCAAGGCTACTTGAGTTACGAACTTTTACTACAGCCTAACCTAAACTTTCCCTTCCTTAGCTCCAGGACATTGTTCCCTTGTGGTTGTAAATATTTCTCTTCCTTCATTTAAGATAAACTTTTAAGGAAAACATCAAACAAACAGAAAAAGAAATTAATCTTCTTTCCTTCTCTAAAAGCAGTGAAATGCTACAGTGCAGTCCAACTTTGGGCAGCTTTTTATATCTGTATAATACAGCAATCCATCTGGAATTTCATAATTGGAGAATAATCTTACATGTCATTATAGAGGCTCTGACCCTAAACGACTGAAAAACTCCCAGGGACAGAAATCTACTGTGGCTGGAGGTTTTCAAATCACAATCCAAACTACACATGCTGGTAGCGTGCTCCCACGTATGTTGCATCAACTTCTACTTTTATAACTGGTCACCAAAAATGTTAATATTAACATAACATGGTTAGACTTTTGCAATGCAATTGATTAGGTACCTAGGCACCCTCTGGCAATTTAATTAAGGAAGCAAAATAAATAAAATATAAATATTGAACATAGATAACTAGAATAATAGCTAGCAAAATCTAGCAAATAGATTAGTCTCAAAATTTAAAAAGAAAATCATCAATGGTCTGGCGTTTCTTTTTAGTAGGAGCCTGAAAGCTTTGTTCAGAGATAATTGTCATTTGAACATATCCCTGCTGACCAAGTTTGCAGATGACGCAAAGACCATATTATGAGTAATTTAAGTAGTGAAAAGGCTGTCTAAGGTAATTGAATCATTTGATAAGAAGGTCACAAGCAAATTCATCCAAGTGCAGTCACAGAGTCACAGAATCAACATAGTTAGATATTCAGTCCCATATACCTGGGACCACTCTCACAGGACATGGGTGAATTTCCTGAGAAATAACAAGCTGAGAAATAACAAGTTCATAGAAGATAGATAATTTGGATATGAGCTCCCATTAAGTTGCTGTTTCCAAAAGTGCTAGTATAATCCTTGGATAAAAAATAGGGGAATCTTGACTGTAGTTAGCAAAGACATATATTATCTCTATATTTGGCGCTGAAGCTAGGAATATTCTGCCCAGTTCTTTTGCCCAGAATTGGATAGTTGTTTTTGTTGTTATCTATGTGTTTATAAATTAGAGAGAACTCAGAACAGAGTTACAAAAGAATATGGAGACTTAATACAGTGACAGATTCATGGAGCTCAGTTTGGTTTGGTTTTATCAGAAAATGTTACTTGGTGACAGCAACTGCCAATTGGTATCTCAGCAAGAAATAAGAGTGTGAAAAGAAGAGGGGAAGACAGACTTAAGATGAGTATTCTTTTATTGTAGATTGTAATGAGTTACAAAAAGAGTTTAATAAGAATCATAGTGGAGTCTCCATTTCTGGAATTCTTAAAGTCAAGATTGGGCCTAATTCAAATGAAAATTAATTCATGAGGCCCAGAGCAACCTAATCTAAATTGGCCCTGCTTCAAGCAGAGAACTGGACCAGATGATCTCCCAGAGTCCCATCCAACCTTCTGACCTAAAATATACTATCGTTCTATGGCTTCTCCTTTTTGGGAGACTGGAAGTTTTTACTTGTTTGCAATGTAGTGTAGAGACAGTAGGAGTGCTGTAGCTGCAAGGAGCACTGCTCAGCAGAAATAACGTATCCAGCAAATCATACACCATACCTTTCTTCCAGGAACCTAGGTTTTCTGTTTTCCAGAACTGAGGTGTATACTTGTGTCAGTGGAATCCAGAGAGTTCATTTGTTTGATGTTAGCCTTTAGTTTTGGTTCTTGTTTGCTAATAACAAAACCCATTCAAAGTCAACAGCTTGCATTGTTGGTGTTCATTCTGCTTTTAGCTTTAGTTCAATCTCCTTTTGATTCCTGTAGCTATTGTGATAGAGGAGGGGTGTACATAAATGTCTTGAATATTAGTTTGTGCAGGAGGGCCAAGAATCAGGCCAAGCTTGGGGAAGACCTGGGGCCACTTGCAAGAGAGCCAAGCATAAGTTCACTGGTTGGGGTAGAGGGATTCAAAGAAATATAAGAGGCAGATGAAGAAGAGTGTGGTTTCCACAGTTATTGTTTGTTCTTGCCTTTTGCAGCTTAATAGGTTGTTTTATAGCCTATTTTTTTTCTGTTTGGTAAATGGTGGCATTAGGATTTTTTATATTCCACCTTGATGCTGCACTAATATTAGTTTCACAGCTCAAATATTTGTATTCAGCAATTTACCTGCCTATCTGATGAATGGTGGCTAATCTCCATACTTTCTCTTTGAAATTTTCTCTCTTTATACCCATGCACATTATCTTCAAGGAGTAAATTCAAAGCAGAGAGATCAGTGTATTGACTGATATCACCTTAATATGAAAAGTGTGCATTCGAGATGGAAATTAATTAAACAATAACTGTATTTGTTCTGCTTGGCCGGCATGTTTATTCTTTCCAGTCGTCAAAATTAACCTGCTTAAAGGAGTGGGAAAACAACTGAGAAAAACTTAACACTCGGCGCCAAAGCGTGAGCTCTTCTGCAGGAGAATGTGCATGCAAGGACCTAAATCTTTCTTGTTTGATCCTAATCTTTGTTGTTTGATCCTCAAGCATCTTAGCCCCAGCCTTGCACCTGGATAGCAGCACAGGAAAGGAAGCAAGTTAAATACCCATTTTACTTGGGCCAACTGCTTTTCTGCTTTTTAGAACTGAAAAGAAGAATTTGGGATTGCTGTGCATTGGTCTTTCTTATAAATCCTTTTTCTGGAGTACCTTATTTTACCAGAAAAACACCAGCTGTTTACTTAGTCTTCAATATCTACTTTAAAGGGAACCTGAATACGGATGAGGAGAATTACTGGACAAGCAACAGGAAGAAGAAAGAAATGAGCTCCTGACGTGCACCCCGGAGGTATAATTGCTTTGCATTTTCCTGTTCTTTTTTCTTTTCTACAAAATAATTGCTGAAATGACTGGCATGAGCTGAGGTTTCTGCAGGAAGGCTGGGGAGCTTGTCTATATAATATATTCTCTATTGCTTAGACAGGCAGCACATGCTCAGGTTGCAGGTGAGGTACTTTTATTGTCGGTTTGGAGAAAACAGAGAAAATTGAATTCTTTCTGAGAAAAGCTGTAATAACAACACCAAAGGAACGTGCAAAAGATGCCATATTTTGTGTTTTTATGGCTAATAGTGCTGATGAGGGAAAAGAGAGGGAAGAGGTAAGAGCAGAGGTTTTCATAATGCTGCTGTGTGCCCATACATAGAGATTGACCTGTTGTTATTATCTCTCCTGGCTGACTGCATGGTAAGTGCCCTGCAATAGGCTGTAACAGCCCTGTTCTCCCAGGGCTCTGTATCTGTCCTGTAGCTAATAGGAGGCAAACCAGCATGAAACCAGAACTAGCATTAAGTACACCTCCAATTGCTCTTTCAAGCAAAATCATCAGGTTTCAGAGGGAAAATAACAAGGTATTTGCCCTTTTCTCAGGGAATATGGAATTGTAATAGCTAGATAGAGAGATGCATGAGCATAAGGCCAAAAGTTTCAGAGCAGGGAAACCTATAATCAATAATTAGTGCCTCATTTCCCCTTTTTCTTTTTACGAGGAGATGATGTTATGGCTCTTCCTCACAGGAACGCTGATGGGTAAATAATCATAGCAACACACTACTGGCAGGCTCTAAAGAAAGAAGTTAGATAAGTAGGAAGGATTATGCCAGAGGATGATTGAATTTCCAAACTCAGCATTAATGGATATCTCATAGTGCACCTATTAATCAAGAGTTTAATGTTATGGAAGAATCTGTGATTACTTGATTAGGACTGAGTCCTTTGAGGAATACATGAACATTTGTCATGTGAAAAGGACAACACACAGAGTACAAAGCGTACTTATTTTTAAGTGCAGTCACTGTATAGGTCAAAAGAGTACAAAAACCATGTGAGAACGTACATGCTCCTTCAGCACCGGGCTGTAACCCATAGTCACAACACAAGGAACACTGAGCAACTCTCTTTTTCTCTCTGTTGGCACAAACACACTTTCGCCTTCACCCCTTCGTATCTCCATTGTGTTTGTCACATTTACACAGCTGGATGTGAGTGGACACTGGCTATTCCAGCTGTGTCAGCTCCAGGCTCTCCTCTCGCTTCCTCCAGCTTCCACGCTGTGGGGTCGCTGCACAGAAACATGGACAGGCTTGCGAAAACACTCCTTCCATCTCCGTCCTTAACAAGACAGCCCGTTTATTTTAGATAATGCTACTGCTTTAGTCGATGGAAACAGAAAATGTCAAAGTGGTTCAGAGTACTTATATCTTTGTAAACATGAGATTTACTGACTAGATATAAAGCAAATGGAAGGTGAAATCATGCGTCACAGAAATGAGAGATAAAATAAATACAAATAATACTCATCTTTCTCTGGAAAAAGTTGAATAATGGCTCTAACCCCCCAAAGCCTGGCTTTTTGTTCCAGCTACCTTAATATGTGATATTAAACTACAGATTGTATGTCCTTTTTCTCTTTGTCCCAGGCAGGTATTTTCATAGACATATGCATATGTGATATTTGGATAAATATACATTATGAATTTGCGAGCAACTTTTTTAGGAAATATATCAAAGGGCATATCAGCAAACTCAGATAGTAGTCCCCCCATCCTGTTTATATAATATTTCTATTTAAAAAATAAAACCTATAACTTCATATCCTAAATACAAGGACCTGCCTCTTCCTGCCCTTATGACAAGGCCACCACCAATGGGTGATTGGTACAGCATGGTGGTGGTTATGATTGTTACAAGAATTAAAATAAAGAACCTATGATCTTTTTTTATCTTGAAAGACTGAAACTCTCAATAATGCTCAATAACGTGAGCTTTTCAACTGGAAAGCTCCCGCAGTGTGATCAGGACCCTAAGCATGCTTGCACAGTCCATTAAGCTTAGGTTGTCTCCTAACTGTATTGCTTACAGGTGGACATTTCGACCAAGCTCCATACTGGTGTAAGGGGAAGAGGCAGAATTCTGGTCGTGCAACTGTGACTTGAATGGTTTAGGTTTGGAAAGGGCCAACCACTCTACAGTGCAGTCTACCAGGAGATGTCTGCCACTTGTTGCTGTATAAGGACCACACGTTTGCTCTGAGCCTATGCTACTCCAAAGAAAATTCTCAAAATCAGGTGGCATCACAAATATTCCCAGCACAAAGTCTGACTGATGTTTGGGGTCGTCGATTCCATAAGATACATAATAAAGCTTGGACTAAATGTTCTTAGTAATCTCTCTTGAAAACAATGTTTTAAGCGTCATTTGTCAAGATAGTCTTCCTTCTGTTTCCTTATCTGTTAATGTGGTTTTATGATACAGAAAGTGCATTTCATTTAGAAACAACAGTTATTAGATGAAATTACCATCACTTGTTTCTTGTATCCTTTTCCTACTTTCAAAGAATAATTATCTTGGCACTTCCACGACAAAGGCAAAAAGGCATTGCAGGGACTGTCGCTTACATCTACTGAAGAACAAAGGGACCTTAGAGCTCAATTTGCTTTTTAACTAAAATGAAGGAGAGCAACTCTGATTTAAGCACATCTTTGTACAATGTGTTCGAGCATACGAAATGTATAAAATGTAAACCAAAAGGCCTTTCTGCCAAAATGTGTCCCCTTAAAGTTGTTTTTTCCCATTGCTTTCACAAGTCTGTATCTTTGATGCCAATTTTCTGATGGAGTATTTTCTTTTTAATTTCAGCCACATTATGCCTGATATATGAGGGCAGAGTTATTTAAAAATTCCTGTTACAAGTGACTTCATTTTATCTTCAAAGGATGTCAGTAAGATTTAAATATGCAAGTCTGAAGTATCTTAAGCAGCAACCACAGAAAAGAAAGTGAATCAACAGTATGTCACTGTTGCAGGAGAATAAACAGCTTAGCATGATAGACAGCGCTATAGTTATTATTTACTACGCAAGCTAAGGCATTTTCTTTTATCTGAGAAGGCTAAAGACTGGAGTAGCACTTGGTTCTCAATGAGAACCAAATTTTAAACAAATTCAAAGACTGTCTTTACCGTAACACCAACTAACTTTCTGCACTGCTAAATCATCTCTACAGTCTTAAACCATTTCATTTGGTAACTCAGTCAGTTATAATCTGTCATAGATTTCCTGTGTGTCCATAACACCATCCCAACTACTATTTCTGCTTATAAAATTGCTTTCCCCACATAGGATTAGATTTGAATATGGAAAGACCTCTTTTCAAAGCCATGTGCAATCAACTTCACCTCTTCTATTTCTCAGTCTCCTTAATATCCCCACTATTTCTTTCCGACTAAAGTTTAGAGTTTGGAGTTTGTGGATATATAGAAGTGCTCCAAGCTTGGAGCTGGTGCAATTTTATCACTTGCTGCCTCACATTCTAGGTATTTTTGAGAAAGACATGGTGAAAATTTTTGCCAGGACATGTCTTCTCACTCTGTGTACTTAGATTTTCGTCCTTCCATTTATATAATTTTCTTATCCTGAACAGTAACTATTCTTAAGAATATGGATCAGTTGTTAGCTTTGAGAAAATTTTGGAGTTATCTAAGTTTGAATAAAAAATTATAAGGGCAATTTCTCCCACCTTCACTAATAAGAACTCAGTTCCACTGAGTTCAGTGAATGTAACTCAATACTAGAAGCTATGATTTTTAAAGAATGTTTGTGAGAAACATGAAGTCTTTTACAAAGTGAAAATGCAGACACAGAATAATTGAGTTAGAGACTCAAGGTTTGCAGTGTTAGTTTTATTGCTCTTAATAGATACTCCAATTATTGAGTAAGTGGATAAAGGAAGTTTCTAATTATGAGTTTTAAAATACAGAGTATGGTATGCTTATAATACAATGAAAATAACAAAAGAAAACATAAGTTGCACAGTTGTTGGCTAAACCGAGTTTGATTGTATCAAGTCTCAATGCACACTGATGAATGAAAGTGTCTAAGATGATAAAACAGATGGCAAAGGCAAAATCAGTTTCTTTCCTGCTTAGGAAGGAAGTATATAGGTAACTAATATTTACGAGTAAGCATGATGTTATTTTCAAAAATATTGGATATAATTTCCTTCACTGAAAGTTTAATCCAGATCTCAATCATTACTTTGATATAAATGGTTTCCTTTAAGTTCAACACATTTAAGCCCAGATCCTCTTTGGACATAAGAGCATCAATATGTCTAATGAGGTAAAGCTTATAGGAAGAAGCACTGGTTCTTTTATCAGACTAGTTGATAATATTGAAAAGAAAAAAACACCTTAATTTCCAGATACCCAAGCCTTTCTCAAGTCTGGGATGGAAGCAGCAAAGTAAATACTTGATAATATAAACAAGATAATTTGGGAGAAAATGACAGTGTCTGTAGAACAGAGAAGATGTTAACAGTGGATCTTACATTGGCACAAACTGATTAGTGATGCTGATTTTATGACACAAGATACACTGCAATATCTCCAGTCACCTTCTCAGCACTCAGTGGCAAGTCATTTCCTGTATCTCTCTTTGGTCCTCTTGAAAATAACTATATAATCACCTCTCCCCACACTAACATCTCCCACTCCTTCACTGCTACTGGCCACTGTTACTTTCAAATTATATATTTAACACAACCAAATTAAAATCAGACCCATTGTCCTCAGTATCTACTGTTGCTTAAAAATTGTTCCTTCAATGTAAGAATTCGCATGCCTAAAACAGCTCTGACTGTTTCTTGCAGTCATATCAGTTAAAAGAGACATTATCTCCCTCTAAAAATAAGGCTGCAATCAACTGTGTACGATAGTATATCTAGATTGGAAGAAACAAACCTTATAAGCTGTTACTAGATTTTCTGAACACTAATTGTATGTTGTTTGCATTGTTAAAACTTGCTGTTATAATTCAGAGCTACGGTTTTTTCTGGAAGTTGAGTAGTGCAGTTCTTTATAAAATGAAACCCAGGACACTAAGACAATGATCTCGAATAGGTGCAGAATCCATCAGTCCCATAGGACTTACTTACGTATTTTTTTATGGTTACTATTATTGCAAGTAGAGCAGCTTTCTAACTAAAGGATTACAAGTCATAAATAACTAAGATTATATCCTAACGGATCATAGGAGCATATACTTTAATTAGGAAGAAAGTCATAATAGAACTAGAAAGTTGTGATAATTTCAGCATTTCAAATAACAGCTGCTCATGCCCTTACAAACTGTCATATTTTCCTAGATTTTGTTAAGTTTCTGTTTGATTTTAAGGAAGTTGATTTGTCTTGTAATTGGTTCCTGTAGCTATTTTTTCTCACTAACAAGGATAGTTTAGTTTTCTAGAAACCATCTAAAATGCTATACTCAATGCATAAAATAACACTTGTCTAGTGTGATTTTCTTCCCTTGACATGCACATCTGGAATAGGCACAAAGTGAAAACACTCTGGGTATAATTTTAATTATTCCCATTTAAGCAGAAGGGAGAATATAAATTCCTGCCCACATTTTGAAGAAGATATAAAGGGTACTTTTTGAAATATGTCATAGCTCCTTGGCCATCAGAAAGCAAGGAATGGATATCACAGCTCTTAGAAAACTAATCTGTTTTCTATTTTTATTTTAAGGATCTTAACTTTTCATTGTGGATTTCTAATAATGTAGAATGGATCACTTCAGGAAGGTGGATGGCTGCAACCTGAAAATTCCTCTCACTTAAGTACTAATCTCAAAATCAATAATATATAAGCTTCTGAAATGCTCTGATTATTTTTCCTATTTGCATAAAGATAGAGGCATTCGCTATTATTTCACTGAAGACAAAGAAGATGTAAAAATGTGGTCTTTCATGGACACTTTGCCTTGTTCCTTACTTTGTTGTTCTAATCTAAAATAAAAACTATGTTAATTGAAGGCATATAGCTACGCTTTCTGTACATAAATATAAAACACAAGGACAGAACTACTATATATCCTACTGTTAAGAAAGCTCTTTCTTGTAAGATTTTTGGCTCAGTTTTGCAGATTTACAAGATTTTGTTCTTTCTCATACTTTGGAAAATCAACTGAAATTTTTAATGAACTCAGAACTGAACTTGAATCTGGGTTTTCTGAAGTTACCCCCAGTAGCTGAATTAAATTCCAGAATATTGGTCTGGTCACACTGGTTGTGCAGACTCTGTCCTTCCTCATGGAAAACAAGAAGTAGAAGAGAGCGTGTGTTTGCCAGCGTCTGTGGAGCAGAAGAGAAGCCCCAAAACCACTTTCTCACCTCTTGCTTCAACAAAGTCATACCAACCGAGAGAAGCATCAGTTAGTCACGAAAATACACTAGTCACAGGCCTGCTTGCACAAGCCATCACAGTCCCTTAAAGACAGCTCATACATACCATCAAGATCCTTTAGAGACAACAAAGCGTAAAAAAGATCCACAAACCAATTAAAAACAGATAAATAATTATTTACCGTAATGTTTAGAACTATACAAGAGCTGCTACTCTGAAATGAGGTTACATTGTATTCTCCTTCTCTCTTTCTCTGAAAAATTTAGGAAATACTTCTAGCATTGTTATTGAGGCTAGACTAGACAAATTGAATTGCAGCTTCCTTTTACGTGTTTTTACATATACACAAAATACAATGATAGATAAAAATAAGATGGAGGAGAGAAAGCAATTCTGAGATATGTACACATGTTGCTACATAATTTTACAAGTAGTTTTTAACTAAACATTTATAAGAATACTTTTTTAAAAAAAATGTTATTGAATCTTAGTTCAATAGATTCATTTTATCCTCAATGAAGTCAAGAGCTTTTGTTCCTAGCATCAGGATTTTGGCTCAAGACTTCACTTCTCTTAGTTAAATTATTTACTTACTAAACTGAGCATTTCTGTACCCAAAAGTGAGTTTATGGAGTAGACATCAGCATCCACACATACTGTAACACATATTATTTAGTAATATTGCCATGGTATTTTTACTATTAGCTACTGCAAGCACAGTTCTTTAACTGTGGAAAATTGTTTAGGCTTCTCTCATGATTTGTAAAAGTGCCAAATCAAGAAAATTCCCTGACGTTGTGTTTAATTAGAGTACAGTCTGCAGCAGGTTTGACCCCTGCGACTGAATAAACAAAAGGAAGAATTTTTAAGGACTAGCTCATGGTTTCATATTTCTGATATCAAAGGACATATAGTAAAGCTAATATATGGTCTAGACTACAAAATTTTACTGGCATATCAAGTTGACTGGAGAGTAACCCAACCACACCAAGGAGACAGAAAAATATGTCAGCAAACCCCCAAGCAGAGATGCAGCTACATAAAACTAATAAAGCAAGGTTTAGCAGCTTGCAGTGTAGTGTTTTACACGAACAGTACAGCTACCATGCTGGAAATCTACCAGCAGACTGTACCCCTAGAGGGCTAGAGGACTTTCTCCAACAGCTCTAGGGATGGAGGGGCTGCGGCACCAAAACCCTCTAAGGCTGAGGGTTTTAGGCCTAGACTAAACAGGGGTACACGTGCTTGCTTCTGTACTGCAATCCAGAAGACTGAGGTAGGCATTCTCTGGCTTACATGAAATGATGATTTAAACATGATCCAGAAATGGCAAATGGACTGGAAGAGGAGCTGCCTTAGGTTGTAATGCTTGCACTCCAGCTGACTATAGACAGCCTATAGGAAACAAGGCTCTGTTTGCATTTTCTCTGTTTTATTTCCACAATGGATGATGGAGGTACTCCATCACTCACTGGTGAAGACAGATGCCTGCAATCTTCCTTTCGAAGTATCCAAAAGACAGGGCATATTTGGAAAGGGCAAGCAATAGGGCAGTGCTGCCTCCTTATGCTGCTCGACCAACACAGCATCAGCAACACACAAGAGTAAAGAGGACTGAGGAGCTGCCTTTCAACACTCTTGTGTCAGAAGAAGGTGTAGGCAAAGCCTCTTTTTCTCAGGAAATGGTGAAAGAAGAGATTTGAGACCTACACTGAGAGGAAAGTTAAAAAAGGTTTATACATCTGATCAGGCGGTCATCTGAAATGCTAGAACCCTAGAGCAGCTGACCAACTAAAACCAAATGTTTCAACTGTAGTAACTAGTTTTCTGTCTAGAAGGTAGGCAGAAAGAAACAAAGGAATGAAATTTGCCTAAATTCTTTAGGAGTCTTTTTTGTGCTTGTCTTCACAGCACCATCCTTCATGAAATAACGCTGTTTCATACTCTTCTAATTAATTGTTTCTATGCATTTCAAAATAACTTAGTTAAAATTATAATTTGGGGGTTTGCACCAATTAATCAAGTTTTTGGCACTGTTATTTCCTCTCTCAAAAATTGTTTTCACATTTTCATCCCTAATGGAAGGACAGTCCCCTCAAGCACATTCACCAGTCCTACCAGAATAGTACTCTAAGAGCAGCAGACGAGTTTTACCAGCAGAAGTCCATTAGTCAGGAATGTGGAAAAATAACAAGCTCTAACAAGGCCTGGAAACTCATGATGCACATGCTATGGTGCCAACAGAGCAGGTTATGCTATTCATAGAGGAGGTGCATCTTTGCCATGTCCTTTAGAGGGCATAATATTGCATTACAGGCGTCACCACCGGCACCACAGTATGAGGCCAAATTTTGCCATATTTACTCAAGTGAAGCAGTAGATAAACTCTCAGATATTGTAGAGAAGCAATTTGACTTATCATGAGTACAAGATCTCAGCTCCTTGGGTTTTATGCTTTCTGGAGCAGTACTTACATTTTCTTCTGAGCTTTGTACAGCAATGGGCACATATCTGACTGCTGTAGCATGACATAGATATTAATTTTAGACCATTCTTATGAGCTGAGAATTTGGCTTATTATTTGAAGATCAATTTACTAAGCTAGAAAGTGTCATAGGGTTTTTCATACAGTCATATCAGCTGTTCCCAAATCAGTTTGGCAGTACAAATGGAATCAATAATGACAACAGAGTTAAAGTCACAAGCAGAGAAGTTTAACATAAGTATGACTGGACTGATTCAGACTGAAAAGCCCTCTACCTAGCATCTCCTCTCTGACAGCAACCAGCATACACAGCTAATGGGAAGAGTATAATAAAAAAGATAAGTGCTAAAATGATTCTTCCATAATACACCTTGTCTGCTGCTGGCAATTAGGAGTTCATGGACTTTTCCAAATACTGAATTTGTCTCATCTCTGTCATTTGTAACTACTTGTATATTTTGGAAATTGCTTATATATTAAGGTACTATCATCGTATTGGTATATTCATATTAGTATATGGAAAGATAATGTTATATATTCAGTCTCCTTTATGCAATTTTCTGGTTTTACTGTGATTCATCCAGTTTAGATGAATTCTCTCCAAGAAAAAAAGTGTTTATAGAAAACTGTTTATTGTAGGCGTTCAAAACCCTCAAAATCTAGACATCTTCAAAAATGAACAATAAACAGCAATTTCAAGCTGAAGTGGAAAGAAGATTGAAAGCAATGCCTAAAAACACTGCTAGTATCAAGGGATGATAAGGAGTTAAATATTTGGTAAAACCAGATACTATTTAATACCAAAACAGAAAAAAAAAAAAGAGAAGTGTAATCCAAATCAAATCTGAAAGCAACCCACTAAAGAAGCACCAGTAGTTTGAAGGTGCAGCTGCATTTCTGCTAAACAGATATTGACATATATGGGTGGACAAGTAAGCCAGTATTTTCTTGTTTCCTGATTTGCTTCAGGCAAATTCTAGTATGTGTAGCTTGAAAATGCATTCCCGAAAATGATTTCTTGTGAATTTGTTTCATTTAAAATTAATTTCTGGATAAAAGTAAGCAAAGAACAACAACTATTACTGGGGATACGAATAGGATTTAACTTCTTTCTTTCTATGTTTTCACGGTGACTCTTTTTTATCCCTATGATTGCAAAGGCTATCCCAGTTTTGCATGTCTTTTCTTTGCTCCCCATTGAGATTTGAATGGATCCACTCCACCCAAAACAAACTTGTTCCTCCACCCATCAGAGATAACTTTTGTAACTGTAGAAACTTCACAGTGTAAATCCTGTTCTGATAAATTTTGAAGCATTGATTCTGTGAATGAAACTTCACAGTATGTTCTTTTGAGCAATAATAAACAAGATAGGAATATTGTATCTGACATAACAAAATCCGTACCTCGCTCACAGCTTTCACAAGGAAAATAAAACTCTCACATCCTTACACAGGGGACTTCTTGGAACTGCAGTTGGAGATGATGATTATGGGGAAACTAAGACTTATAAATGCTTTATTGTTTTGATGGAAATCAGCCAAGAAGGCAGATAAAAGACTTTAGAAGAGACTAGCAAGGAAACAAATCAGAGACCTACATGACCCCACTGGAAAAATAAATTCTAGAACTCAACATCTGGTTCTTGCAGTTGTCAACTCACTCAGCAAATGGTCAGACTGATTAGCTGCTTGTCTGCAGAATATAGAGAAGGGAGTAAAGACCACATCGTATCAACAGTAGCAGGCAGTGCCAAGTGAATGCTTATAATCTACAGTGATATTGGTAAAGGTAGCAGACAGCAGTGTCTAGATAAAGCTGAACTTTTTAAGCTTGTGCCTGTGTTGCAATGTGATCCCTTGCTGGTACAGCAAAACAAACAATAAATAAAGATGACTTGGTTGTTAAGGAGATAGCTATGGAAAGCGTCATAGAAAACATTCAGTAGCAAATTACCTTGGACTTTGTTGCAAGTTTTAAACTGAAGCCAGGTTTATTCAGGTCATGAACTATTCTAAAAGTTTCCAGTCAGCTTAGACTGATTTACAGTCTCTGCCTTAATGACTTAGCTCAAAACCACATTTTCATTCAAGACCACAGTAAAACTAACGATTCTGAAGATTTTTGTCTGAAACAGACCTTCAAAATGAAGAGTTTGGGAAGTCCTTTCAAAATGGAAAAGAAATTCTTCAGCTTGTATGCCATGAGGGTGGGAAAAGACTCAGGCTATGCATAGGCCCTATTTGCACCATGCATTAAAGGAAAGTTCAGGGAACTATAGTACATGAGAAACCCGAGATTATAAATCTGCAACATGCAGCTTAACACAGTGCAAACCCAGGTGACCACACAGTACGTACAGATCAGCTTGGGTCTAACCACATTCACGTAGTGATACCCAATCTGCTACCCCTTCCAATCGCTGCAGTATGTATGGTACCAAGGATAAAAATCATTTGGTACTTTCAGAGCACAGCTGGCCTCCCCAAAGTCAGCATGGACATCTCCGTCTTGGCCATGTCCTGAGGTTCATGGGGACAGAGCTACACAGCATGTCTCTGAACCAGGAGTGACATGTGCTCACAGTACTGGTAATGCAGAAATTGCTCAGTGACTGGCAATTTTAGGTACTAACCAGGCATCCAAGAACATCAAATAGTTCTCTTATATAGTGAGTGGAATTCAAGTGTCTTTGCTCTACTTCGCTGCTCAAATTATACTAGTGTGTGAAGTTTACTTCTGTCTCCAGTAGTCCTCCCTTCAGCCACAATGGCAAATCTAACAGTAAGTCACTCCCCAAAATCTGATGGCAGGATGGTCTTCCTGCATTGTTACCCATTCTTACCTTCAAACACTTCAGCATATTTTGACTGCAGAGTAATCTTGCTCTTCTGTGAAACTGGACATGGGTAGGGTTCTTGTAAAACATGCTCATTTACAATCTTCTTGTAGTCCTTTTGTCCAAATATTTAGCAGCAAATTAATGGGGCAGTTCTGGAAGGTGCAGTGATTAAGATGAATGCAAGACAGACGTCTTGAACACACAGGCATACCCCTAAACAGATATTTGACTGCTATTCCTCCAGATTTCTTCTTAATAAAATAAGTAATCGGAAAGGAACTTTCATACTGAAAGAGTGCTGGTGTGCCTCCAAACTTACTTCATGAAAGTGCAGGGAATCAAGGCATTATGCATCAAGACATGCAAGATTTCCTGGGGAAAGCAGGAAAAATGCCAGGATTCTCTTGTTTTCTGCCTGGTTAACAATACCCTTTAAGCAATACTCTTTGGGCTAGCTCCTGATTTATAAAATCTAGTAAAATTTTATAATAGTTACTGGGGGCAAACTATGGCTCTCACACTTTTTTAAGGAGGAGCTCAAGTATTCAGTCTTTATCTTGTCACTGCCTGCATTCCTTAAAATAATCCTCCATTTAAAAAAAAAAAATGCTACTGAACATTTTAACCATCCATGAAGGAGATTGGAATATGTTCAAAAAGCCAGTCTTTATATATTACCCTAAGTTACAATAGCAGCTGCGACAGCTGGTTATCGGGCAGCGTTTCTGAATGAAATTTAAATGGCTTAAAATTTTAAGACCAACACAGGGACTATAAAAGGGCACTTCAGGATGATCACTATCAAGTATTTAAGTACAATTTTATGTTCACTCATTGTGATTACTGGATTTGATAAATCATTGACCTGGATGGAATACATGAAACCTTAACTGGAACTATTTCACAACTCAAGCTAGGCAATGAAAATGGCAAAAAAAAAAAAAAAGTTGATTTAAAGAAACATTGTCTTGTTTTGGGGTCTTGCACTCTCCCCATTAAAATTCTTCTATAAAACAAAAGCATACCATTTCATTAAACAAATAACTACATAGGCTCCTCCATATGTTATTTTCATTTAAGGTCTATTTGTGTAAAAATCTGTATTGCATTAAATAGAAAGCGAATGTAAATATGACATATGGAAATCTTCCAGATGATTAAATCGTAAAATACAATTTAATGCTAAAGAAAATCTCTCTTCTCTTTCAGCTGACAGCAGGCATTTCTACATAGACAGAATACAAAAGTTTTCATGTGTTTACTTTGAGGAAAAATAGCTGGCACTTTTAGCAGAAGAATCTCCTACTATTTTCTATGTTGCTGTAGTGGTATTTTTACTAAAATTAACAACAAAATAATGTCTTTAACATGAGGTCTAACTCTGTTCTCATTCAATCAGTATAAATCAAAATCAACTCCACTGAAGCATGTGAAATTCAATTGACACAAAAGTTATAAGGTTAAACTCAGTTCCATTGACTTCAGCACAATTACCTCTGACTTGCGTCAATGTGATATCAGATTCAGCCCAATATGGATGGACATTACATTCAATTTAACTCCAGGAACAATCCGAAAATACAAAGTTTAAACGCACATCAGCACTTTCCAAAACACAAGGTGTTCAAATCAGCAACCTTAGGCTTGAAAAGAAGAAAAATAGGAACCAACTTCATTCAGGATGCTGAGATATTGACATATTTCTAATAATTTTTTTTTAAAAAATGTTGTGGCTGCAAATTAGTATGTCTGTTTTTATTCCTAGGACCTAATTGCATGTCTCTGGATTTCTACTGCATCAGAAACATACAGCCAAGTAAGGAATTTCATTCTTTATACTGTGCTTTAGGTGTGAGCAAACTTATCTGCTGCTATAGAAGAAAACCAGGACTCTGGACTGAATTCTTGGCAGGTAAAACTCACTTGATTCATCTTTATACCAAAACCTAATGTTGACATTAAGAACAGATGAAATGAATAATGTTTGGTGTTCTAATTGCTCTGAATTTTCAGCATGAGCGAAGTTAACCAAGATGACCAAGTAGTGAATGGATCTGGTGATAGAGCGATTTGACTTGGATGGTCGCTTGTGGACTGGTTGCTGTCTTTCCTATGCTCCTTGAACCTTCCCCATTTCTACAACTACCTCCAAACTGCACTTTTTTGAGGTTTATAATCATTTCAGTAAGTCTTTTCTACTTTTGGGTTTTGATTGCATCTAGAAGTGCCAAATGTCCTGAGGAAGGCTGTTCCTCCTCCCC
>NW_010584428.1:505460-529769 GCF_000705375.1 Tinamus guttatus | reverse complement strand
CAACTTAAAAAAAAAACCTCCTGAGTTTTGCACCTCATTACCTCCTACGGGCTCCAAAAACGCAGTGCCAACCCACCTAGCAATGCTGTGAACACGTCTGCCTCACATTGCACACTTGCTACATTAAACCAGATAGCAAACCATTAATAAATATCACATTTTCGTTGGAGCATTATGGGCTGCTACATAAGAATGTATATTATAGTTTTGTTCCTCTTTTATTTTCAGAGCATATCAGCAAGAGCAGGAGCCATGACTTGTACTTCAGCCCTAAATATCCTGTGCTGCTTTGTTGTTTTTACTTGCAGTAAAAATCAGTGCTAAGGATAGTAGCTGGAATCATGCAGAAAGAAGAGAAAAAGAACAAAACCTGGCAGATTTGTTACCTGTAGCCTGCCGCAGGACTGGCCACAATTTGAGGTGGATTCAGACCTCTTCTCCATTCACATATGGATTGAGTCTCCAAACAGGGGCAATGAAGGCCATTACTATAAAATCAGAGTGTTCTCCTGTATAGAGAACATGCTGCACCCTTTCAGAGGAAGTACAGTGCTGCATAAACATGGTATTTTCTCTGGAGACTCTTTAGAGATCTCTTTAGAACCTGTGTTAGAACAGCAGGAAAGTTATAAAACCCATTAAGACTTAGACTAGTGACGGTTTCAATTCCTGGAAATCCACATAGCTGGACAGATTAAAGAGCAAAATCCAGACAAAAAATGACTACAGGATAGGAGCTGAGTGATAGGGTAGCAATCTAGACCCTAAAGAAAGAGGAATATGGTAAGGCTGACTTTCTGACTTACAGTATGTTGGATAGGAATGGCAGTATTTTGTTCAGAACCTCTAAGCAACATCTGAGTGTACAAGAAAGCTTCAAGTGCATGCAGTACGCTTAGTCGGGTGTGCTTTTAAAGTTTAATTTCCAAATTGCAGCAGTAGGATGTGTAATCTGTGTAATCTGTGTAATACATAAGCAAGTGATTGAAGTGTCACATTTAGGTATACTTTTTTTTTTAACTTTCATGGAAAAGATTATAGATAGAACAAAATGCAAAAAGAATAGACTATTCTAAATGAAGTCTTCAAAGAATGTGAATTGTTTGTGTCTGCTGCATGATATTTCACAGAATGACAGAGCATTCGGAGCCATTTGAACTCAAAGATTGCAAGGTAGTGAGCAAACCCAGCAAGAATTCCTTAAGATTGATAGAAGGGCTCCCTGAGACGATCTCACCCTGGTGCAATTATGGCCTGTTGCTAGACAAATGCCGGAGTGACTATTCAAGTCACTATCAAAATGAAATCAAAGAAAAGCTGTGATGTTTATTTTGAAAGCTGGAAACTCAGCCACAGGGAAGCAACCTGCTGAATGACCCTGTTCTCCCTGACTGCATCAAATGACAGATGTAGGTGTAGGGTCAGCTCATCTGATAGGCACTGGAGCACACAGGTGGCATTTCTCCATCGTGAAATCAGATACACAGATAATTACACAGTCTGTATCTATTAGGATTTTGATAGATTTTATGGCTAAAAAGGCTCCTGTGGATTTAAGATGTCCCATGAAAAAAAAAAAACAAAGCCTTGTAGAGAGCCCCAATGAATTTATCTCCACTGTGCACTGGCTTTAAGTTCCTCTGCTAGTACCTCACCAATCTGGTGACTCTGTATAGCACCCTGCTGTCTGCAGTGTCCTTGCCTGTGTTCATATGTTGAAGAATTTTTGATGTTTTCTCCAAAAATATTATTCAGAGGAAAAAACATCAAGGTCTTGTAGTCTTTTGAGAAGAATTTACAGAAAACAGTAAAAGCAGTGCAGCAAACAGCTCAGTGTGAGGTCACTTGCCAGAAGTATGGAAGATCAGTCCTCTTGTTCAATGAACACATACATATTCTTAAACATTGGAATAGCTTTAAGCATATACAATAACAGTGACCAGACAACAACCTGAGGGTCAAAGCACTTGTGGGTAATAAGAGATATGCTGGCACAGGTCTTATTTACAGCTTTTTTCTGCAGTTTTACATTTTTTTTGATGATCCATATTGATTTATATGTGATCTGAATTAAGATCATACAATACTGCTTTTCATGAGAAACACTACTTCTTGAGGAGTTTCATTTTAATGAAATTTAAAAATCTGATTTGAAGGTTTCTATCGCAAACAGTCCTAAATTCTGCATAAATCTGAGAACAGTTGTTAAGAACTTAAACTGTCTTCCCTTTTTGGACTTTTCTTGGAAGAAGGTTCCTGCTAATGATGTTTCAGTTTGTTAAAACAGGGGAAAGTGGTCAGTATTTGGATGCATGGAGGAGACAGCATGTCTTTCTAGCCTACAGAAAGCACCAAAGGAAGGAACAAAGCTCCAGACATGCATTTATTATTCATTCAGCCTCTGCAGCAGCTGAGCTGCAGAAATCCATGAAATTTCCAGACCAGCCCTATAGAGCTGAGGAGTCTACTGAACGAATTCTTGTCACACATTTTGGTTTAACTCTTTCAAAGCACTGTTTCAGTTTAATTGGATAAAAAAATAGATTTGTTTGCTCTTCCACTGTGTTCTTTTATCATTTCCCAGTAAGACAGTTGGAGAAAACTGATTATTTTGAAACGATGGAATAAGAATTGAGAAACAGTACTGTTTGGCTTTAGATCACTGATTTTCACTGGATAGGGCAGAGAATGTCAAGATTTAGTAGTAGTTCCAGGCTGCATATAGAATGAATTAGTAACTTTGGTTTAATTCTCGGTTGCATAAAGATAAAACATGCTACTACGATGACTTATGTCTTTGTTGGCAATCCCAGAAGAACAAGATAGCTCAAACTTGAAAGCAAATGGACGTGTCGGGGTGGGGGAAATTCCCTCTCAATCCTACAGGTGCACTATCTAAGCCAGAGCTGGAGCACGTGGAGGAGGCAAGACGAGGAGGTTTGTGCTGCCAGAACAACAGCTGGATCTTCTCTACGCATAGCCAACAGACCCAAATACACAGATCCAGGTTAGAATGGCCCACAGACACTTCATTTAAGCAAAACAGATCAGGGATGTCTGTCACGAGAACTCCTGAGTCTTCCCAGGCCTCCACTGCTTAATACTGCATCTCCACTGCAGGATTTTTTCTCATGCACCAATAAGCCAGCAGACATTACTTAAAACATTTCAGTTCCCTAATGCTTTCCTGGATGAAAATTATCTTAGTTGAATGCTTCTCAATTTTTCTTGTTCATCTGGTAACTCTGAAGTTGGAGTTTATCCTATTTGCCAGTCTATACTCTTCATCTCAGTCAAGAAAATATTAGTAAGTGTACACAGAGTGGATTTCAAATGGAGTAAGCCTGACTAAGCCCAGAGTAGAGCACAGCACTAAGAATGGTGCATTTTAACTGCTTTTGACAGAAGGAAAGCTTTCAGCACATTTTTATCATGGCATGTTTTCTATTTGTTCATTTATAAGGTTACTGATACTAAGTTCATCTTAAGTCAAACATCCACTGTACTCCGATAAGAAATTCAAGACACTGCATTTGATAATGATAAAGTAACCCCCTTCTTCCACAAAGTACAAAACATATTTATTTTAGCTAGGGTTGCCAAGAAGATTAAGACTACTTATCCTACAGTACAATGAAAAATAAACTTCATTAAACTACAAGAAAAAAGATCCATATAAAATGTTTTACATGTGATATTATGAACTCTCTGAATTGCTTGATATGTTATCAAGATGGAATGGTAAATACTGAATGCTTTCCATGTAAAAAAAGTATAATTCTATGCTTTGTATTGTAAGAAAATACTATTGCATTTTAAAACAAGTGGTAGTTTCATATTTGTAGAAAAATGTTTGAATTTTACAGTTCCTAAAAAAGGAGACAGGATTGCAGTGAAAAACTCATGAACCAAATTGTGCATTTTATTATCTATAGTTAGTAAACCATTTTCAGGAAATAGAACATTCAAAAACATGCCAAAACTATCAATTTATTCAAATTTGAGAAAATTTTCAGTATGAGTGATTTTTTTCAGTGAAGGCAGTATGGGAAGTATTCAATACTAACATGTGGATGTTCAAATATCTACCCCATATATATATCTATAAATATCTCTCATAAATGTTTATTTAAGCACACATCAAATCATTGGGCTTTCTCCTGTTTAAATGAACTTTACTGTAATTTAAGGTGCAGTTCTTGATTTATCATGCATTCAGAATTAAATTTGGCAATATTTGCTTTAAATGTGCTGTCTTAGTCACTGTTCCTGAAAGCATGCTGCTTTTCTAGCAAATTCACAGAAGAAAAGTCAAAGGAATAAATGCAGTGCTATTTGATTCTGTTCAAAAATTGCCACAAATGTTCCTTTTTTATTAAAAAAAGGACAGTTTTCCCTCATTCTAATTGAAAATGTGTCTTTGACTGACATATTTTATCTAATCCTACTTACTGAAAAAAAAAAAAGGTGCTTTATAACTTTCCAGCTCTATGGCATTAGAGTGCTTGCCAAGTTTTTCTTGGCTAACACTATGGATAATTATTTTTCAACTATGTGCATTTTAGCACTTAAACCACAATATTTACCTACATAACAACTGCAGCAAGAGTGCAAGTTTCCTCAAATCAGTGCAGCCCAGACACTTCGGTGATTAAAGGCCATGGTGATAAGAGACCAGTATATATGATGGTTACATTGACCAAGCGAATCAGTTTTAAGATTTGCTGTAACCACAGAGTTATGCTTTACTGCAATTTACACTTGTATTACTGAGCTCAGAATCTAGCCCTGGCTGTTACTTCAATTCTTAATGTTTTAACAGAAGTTGCCAACAAAGCAGGCAATTAGTGCTATTAGCAGCCTAGCATTTTACAGTGCAGCACATTTTTGTCCTCTAGGAACAAGACAGAGACTGATTCATTTTGCACGAATCACTGAATGGCTTTACACAGCTCTTCTGCCAACACAAGCTGTACGATTAGCCTGAAATGTAGAGCCTTTCCCTTCTGATCACTAAACCATGAAGGACCAACAGGAGAACTGCGTTCAACGAGTGCATCTACTCAATGTGTCTAGCCAGTGTGTGATCATCATGGTATCTAGACATACAGAAGAGAAGAGAAATATCCATCTCTTTAGGAAAGAGGTACTGGCTAGTTTCCAGCAGCTCTGAAGTAATTTGACTAAGTAGCCTCCCTTAGGACCACTTTGATATTGAGCAAGACTTTAAATGTCTGCATTGGTCGGTTTATTTGAAAAAACACTGACCCATCTTTATGTAGTCTCTATGTCCCAGGAATGATTCAAGTGAGATTTCACACATCTACTTTATTCTGCTGTTAGTCGTTGCAGCTTTAAATAATGGAGGCCAAAAAAACAATCCATCTTTGGAAAGTTTCAGGTCCTCTAGCTACCCCATCACCTAGCTGCAGCAGTAAATATTGAAATGTATGGGCATACAGTTACTAATCATAAAAACATCTAGGTGAAACAAACTGTGTCAAGAATGATTACATTTTCTTTACCTTTGGTAGATGTTAAGCTCTTTCTTGCACACACTCCAAAAGGAAAATTTTGTGGGAAAAAAAAATGTGATATGTGAAAAGAACAGATTGGAGTGATTCTTTCTTGAGTCATGGCAAAAAGACAAACAATTATGTCTGTGTTACGATTCTTGCTATAAAAAGCAACACTGATATTGATGGTGAACTATTCATCGGTAAGGAAAGTGAGGGAAATAAGCTGCAATGGAGTGCAATGCAGTGCTAGTAGCACTGTTGCTTGTTAACAAAAATCACAAATATACCAGTCTGTGTGACCCGTCATGAGAACATCCTTATTTTTTTTGAATCCACCCTTTATTTTTCAATTGATTGCCAAGGGCTATGCTAAACAATTTTTAGTGCACCTTCATGAGCCACTCTCTTTAGCTCTTTCCTTTGAGTTGCATAGATAGTTGCCTAAAACTGATGCAAGATGAGAAGGATACTTAGCTTGAAAAGAGAAATGAAATTCTCTCCTGTGGCCATGCCTTAGGGAAAATCCTATGCTCTCCTTGCATGTGTTGGACGAGTGATCCATTCCTTGCCTGCACTGGTTCATCACCTTGTTCCCTACCCTGCCAGGTCCACCTCACATGTCAGCACATTCTGAATCCCCAGCAGCTTTGGTGGCCCGATTAATGTGGCCCAAAACAATGTCTATGGTGAAGATATGAAGGGCCAGTGATACTTTGCACAAGGTATTTTCCTTGTTCCCTGATTAGAAGTTGAACCATATTAATGCTGAAGAAAACAGAACACATTCCTGCCCTCACTAATCATTTGTGCTAAAATCCATGATTTTAACAAATTATTTAATGAATCCAAGATTTGTTAGCATTCTCAGAAAGAGTGGAAAGTTGTCCAAATAATTATGATTTACTAAAGCTGCAATTCCTTACCAGTCATATTGAAAACCAAGCTTGGATTTTGTATTTTTGTAGGAATTCACCTAACAGATTTATATATCACTTTGTTCCCCAGCTAGCTTTCTCTTTGTGGAACATGTTGAACAAAACAAACAAAAATAACCCAACCTTTTTTCTTCTATTTGCTTTTGGATGCATTGCCAGCCTACATCATTTTTACACCACACATAAACACTCCCTAGGGACTGGTGTCAGAATGGTTCAGCCTAAGAAAACTAGGCTAAAGGTTCAGGTCCTAATACTCTGTTGCTGAGACATCTATTATACAACATTTGAAAAGAAGAAAACACAGCAGAAAGGAAACATCTCTCTACCTTTCCACTCCCCTCCTTTTATCTGCTAGGAATGCTTGGGCCTGAACGTCCTTAGAGCTGTGTGAAAGAAGGACAAATTCCTGCAGCAACAAGGCAAAACAATTCCTTCATCATTTTTCAGGAAGGCAGAACTATTTCCCCAAACTTGAGTACTTGTGGTAGAAAGTCATGGAGAGATGGTTTCTGTCATTAGAAGTTGGCTGGTTCTTTTGAAACTCCAGTAAATGATAATCTGAAAAAGACGTGTTGCACACACAGACACAGCTTCTTGCAAAAGAGATGGCACAAGTCCAGGTCTGTTGCTGTCCACCAGGTAGGGTCAGCTCTCCTCATCGTGGAAACACTTCCTGCCAGATATACCTGTTTGATGTGGATTATGCTTACACAGCTGCAAATTGCTCTTTGGGTCCACAGAATAAGTGTGTCTAGCCTTATTAATACAGATATTAATTAATTAGGTAGTTTAATAATATCCCCTGGGCCAATGATTGTGCTTTTGTCTATTGATATTACAGTGGTATTTTAAGGGATTTATCCAGCAGCATGTGATTAGTGTAGCAACCACTGAAAACTGATGTTCACAGGACAGATTGGGGTTAGGAAGAAAAATTTCTGGAAAGTAAGGAAAATTCCTCCCTTTCTCTTCCACACTACAGAACAGCCCAGATGTAGTTATATGATGTTATTCTTCTTGAGCAGATCTGAACAATCATGTTATTCCTCCTGATTTTCGATCTAGAGTTTATAAGATGTCCTGAACAAAATACAGATTTTGAGGAGAAAACCCAGAAATAAAATATGTTGTGGTTGAATATTGGGATTGGGGTGGCTGCAAAGTGATTTCATCTAACATGCAGCTTCCCCAGATTCCCACCATACTAAAGTGCAGACAGCAAATCATTGTTCCTGGTGGCAAAACCAGTCATCCCAGGCAAAAACATCACAGGATGCTTCTCTAATCTTGGCAATCCAGGGGACTTACATCCTTCCTCTTTTGTCTGGGTCCCCCTTGGATTTCCTCTCAGCTCTAGACCTTTCATAGCCTCAATCAACATCCATTCACTGACACATGCAACCCCCTAGCTCTTCTTTCTAGGCAGCCACTACTTGATTGTGCTACCCTTGCTGGCTTTCCTCCTCCACTCCACCTATGTGTACAGCAGCACAGTGATGCCAGAGCAGCTAGAGGCAGCAGGCTTATGAGTCTGAGAACACAAGTAAGGCCCAGCACTGGGGGCAATGAGCAGCCAAGAGAGGTGCTGCTGCACTCGGAGAACAACAGCCCTCAGCAGCCAGTGGAGCTGAGACGTTGGCACGGACCTCTGTAACCGATACAAAGAAAACCTGTCCCGGCCAAAGCTGGACTCTTGGCACATCCGTCACTGCTGAAAGAGTTATACAATTTGAAACAAAAAAGCATTTTTAAGGCCAATGGGGTGGAGGAGGAGGAAGAGGAGGAGGTTTCTTCCTTCATAAAACCTGTCATACACTGTGTGCACAGACATTTATATTTTAGGGGCATTGGTGATATAACTTCCCTTTCTGAAAATATGTGCATGTGCTGCACCTGGGAGTGGATAACCAGCTGGAAAAATGTGGTCAGGGTTAAAGTTTTCGGGTCCATTCACGCCTGTGAATTAATTTAGCTTACCATTTTATTACCCTAAGTTATGAAATGTTCATGCAAAACATTAATAACAAAAGCAATCCAAGACATGGCAAATTACACCAAACTCTAATCAGTAGACAGTAATTAGGCTGTCAGGTACAAAACATAAGACTGTGATGTTTCCAAATCAAGCAACAGCCAGTGCCATGTGTCAAACACTGAAATTGCTTCTGACAGGCCATAGTCTTTTTATTTGACAGTTGCCAATTTAATTTCTGAGCAAATGAAAGAGTTGTTCCATTGTTCCAGTGCATCCTGGTTTGAAAGAAGATCTTGCAGAGACATTCTCAGGGCAAACCCACAGATAATAAAAGAAAGATTTGCTAAGCATATAGAGACATTTCCCTTGAATCAACACAGTGGCAGAATTTTGAAACTATTCATCTGAGTACTCAAGGCATTCTTTTCACACACACACACACACACACACACACACACACACCAGTAGAAGTTAAATATCACAATATCCTGCAAAGTTTAGTGAAGTCTGGTTTATGGCTGTTGAAAGTGAGGCTCATTTTAAGTTCGATAGTTTGGAACAATCACCATGAAAGTCATATGACAACACTCATTTTCAGGATCCCAAAAGCTGGAATCAGTGGTGTGCTATCTTAGGGACCCAAAAGTACATTTAGCTGTCTCTGTGCTCATATATCTCACTCCTAGGCTCAACCCAACCTTTATGCACTTTGCTACCAGCAGCTGCCCAGTGAGTGCTGCCTGGGAGAATATTAAAAAGCACTTAAATCACTGCACTCTTGCGAATTATGCTAGTAGCATAAACACAGAAAAAAAACAAGCATTTAAGCTCAGCTGTACCAACATTGAAGTCGACTTGGGCTGATGTAAACAAAGACACTGGTATTTTATGTTCAAATACATCTCTTCGGACTCAGCAGCTTAGCTGTGCCTGGCCTGTCCTGTTTGACATTAAGAAAAATACCTCACCACCATGCGACTAACCATTGTGCCAGGCACCCAAAATTTCAGACGCTGATGATGAAACATTTGCAAACAACTTGTGGAGTAGGAATTATTTACAGAAGGCATGGATGCATGATTTTCAGCAGTGAGCAGACTGGTTGCTGTAACAGGCAAACAGCACAGCCCTTCCTCAGTACAGAGAACAACGTTGTCTTTTTTTTCTAAGAACATCAGTGTTAACCTACACGTTTCATTTTGGGCCTCTTAGGAAGTAAGAAGTCTATGAGAGCTTTTTGTGTGATTTTATTACAAGTTCTGTAATATATATTCCTTTTTCTTATGGGACCACTCTTGGACTATGGCACTCTGAGCTTCTATTTAAAGACACCTACACTACTAACCTCCTGCCTGCAGATGGGCTTGAACATCTGAGCAAGGGAGTACCTCCCTAAAAATATCAGACAACATTTTCTGGTAATAACCAGTTCATCACTGTAGCCATTTCAAATGCTAACATATACAATTGTCCGTATCAGTGTGCTATGAGATAATTTGAACAATATTGCTGTCTAGCACAAGACAAGGAACAGTTGCTGATGTCTCTGTGTTTCTCAGAAATGTTCCATTAGAGAAAGAGTTATTCAGATGTCCAGATCCTATACAAACATTTGGGAATTTCTTTTCTTTTGTCAACATGCCTTTATTTTATGTATCAACCTAACCAAAGTTATGCTAAACCTGTGCAAATATTTGGCAGGTGCGTAGGATAGATTTCATGAAATGCCAGATAAATCTCATGGGTAAATACTGTGAAGAATAGAAAATATAAATCAAATATTTAATTGAATTGAAAACATGGGAAGAAAAAAGTGACTAAGGCACTTTAATAGCCCCACTATGAATACATCTAAGCACCACGCAGTGTTGAAATTCACTTAACCTCACAGCCCTGTTTCCTAGTGATAGGTAGTCCTGTTATCTCACTTTTAAAAACAGCAGGTAAGTAAGCCCAGACCTCTCAGATCTTAGACTGGTATGTTAATCTATCTTTTTTTCTGTTCTAATTGGGACCAGACACACTTTACCCTTCTGAGGAATAAATTATTGCCACCTGGGGACAAAAGGAGATGCATGAAGAGAGAGAAGAAGGAAGAAATACAGAAAATAACTTTGAAAAAGACAGAGTACTGTTAGACATGACATTCAATGTGACTTTTCTGTGCAATATAGTAGCAAGAAAATATCACTACAGGCGGTGGGGCAGCAGGTCATGGAGAAGAGAGGTTCTGGTGAGGCCATACCTTGAATAATACATTCAGTTCCGAGCAACTCACTATATGTTTTGTTCCAAACTGGAATGGATTCAGAGAACAGTAAAATAATTATTAAAGGGATGAATTTATGAGGAAAGATAAAACAGCTAAATATATACGTAGCTTGGCTAAACTATATCTAAAGGGAGAAAATACTTGTCTGTTAATGCTTCAAAGACTTAAAAAGCCGAAGAGGCTGAAAAATTACATGAATTATTTAGTGAGATATTAAGAGGATGTAGTTAAATTTAATGACATTGAATAGTCTCAGATGATAATGTCTGAGAAAGGACTGGCCCTGAACAATCTCATATACAATTATAACCTTTATTTTAATTTCCCTGTTAGCAGTGTGTAGATTTACCAAGAGTATAACTGTGTAGGCGAGGGAGCAGAAAGGAAGGCAGAAGAGGCAATTTTACTCAAAAAATAATTTATGATGAATAAGATACAATTTATATTCTGATAAACTAATGACTCTCCTTTATGACTCTCCAAATCCTTGTGGAAACAAAGTGCTTGGTGTAAGGACTACAACATTTAGCCATCACAGATTGGAAGTTTCTATGCTGCAATCTGCATGCAGGCTTCATGCTCATTGTAGACTCTGATATTAGTCTTTCTATTATTGATTTACAACTGCAGAAAGTATACATGTGGTACAACTGAATAAACTGTAACTGTTCAGGATTTAAAAGAATGTACTTTCCTGCCTACTGAACTTTCTGGTATGAGAAAGAAATCCCCACAGATTTTGCTTTTGTTTCCATGTGAGATGGATGAAACTACACACAGAGACCCCAGCCTTATTTAAGCTCCCCTCATTCCCTGGCAAACAGTGCAGAAAAAGTTTGGAGACCTCCGGTTCTGCTAAAAAAATAGACTTCATCCATTTCCGCTGTGCTGTTACGGTTTTTATCTATGGTGCTTTGTATGGAAGTTGCCTTAAGTTTTTGCCAAACAACATCTGTGTTGCTCATGAAAAAAGATGAAAATGTTTCCAGTTTGTTTAGACCAGCACAAAAATATAGTTTCACGTGAAACTGTGCTTGTTCTTGCAGCTATCTGATGGAGATTTGACTTGTAAATACATGAGTCAGAGCTGCCTCTGGCATTTTTCTTCCTGAAGTGAAATCCAAACCTAAATACCTCTTCAGTCCTTTATCATGTTTGACAATGTAATTTAATAAAATGAATTAGCAGAGACCTTTCTATTTAGTCCAAATTTTGTAAAATAATTTGTTTTCTTTGATTTTGCTGTGTCTCACTATTGCCTTCATTCAGCTTCATGCTTTAGCATGTGTTTTCCCTCATTACATTTATTTCATTAGGACATCTTTTTTCTGCCATTCGGTCTTTCTTCATGCATTTCCCTGTTTTTCCTTCCTATGCTTTTTTTCTTGGAGTCTCCCATCTTTCGGTTCAAGCCACTTACTTGTCTATTTTTCTGCAACATGCTGTCCACCATGTAGCTTTCTGTAAACAAGGCCTTAAACAAATGACATAAAATCATAGACCTGAATTTGCTACCTTTGAAAATTCAGATGAAAGCAGAGCATTTATAATTCAGAACAAGCTAATTGGATTGAACTCAAGTTCAGACTTCAGTTTCAATACATGTCCTGGGAAGCCATGGCATTTTATTACCCTACAGCAGTAACTCCTGCAAATGCCCACAGACTGTGCCTCCCTCAGCCTGTCACATCGTAACACCTGATGGCCCCTACTGCCCCTGAAAGCAGGGACATTTAAAAATGCAGGGCCATTTCCCTGCCTCTGGAGGAAAGAGTACTTTTTACTATGCACCATGTCCCTTTTAGGGCCAGGGATTTACAGGAAAGTAATATGATGCTGATAGAGCATGCAAAGTCTCTACGGAAGATGGGGGAAAGGCTGCAAGGCCTTTTTATTCCTGCTTTTTATTTATTTATTTATTTATTTTACCAGTTCCTTATGATGGAACTATAGTATCAGGAGTCTTTGCTCCCTAGCTTTGAAATGTGGTCTTTCTGAATCAGAAAGCAGGCAAGATCCTGCAAAGATACCTGCCAGTGGTGTGGAAGGGGAGCACCCCTCTGTCCTTTCTTTTTAAGACAGGGAGAATCACCCAGATAAGAAAGCATCTCCTACCGCATTGGTCCTGCAGGAACAGCTGAGACACAGCTAATGCAAATCCTCAGTGCACAAATGTCCTCTGCTGGAAAAGTTTTAATATAGCTGCTGGCAGGAAAGCCCTGTGTAGTTCCAAAGGATTTCAGTTTAGCACAAGTAACCACGCTGATCATCTAGAAGATGAGGCTGTGAGGCTGGTGTGGCTGTACAGAGTCTTCTGATTCCTACCTAATCACGTCAGGCCAAGGGCTTAAAATTCATGTTTACCCTGAAAACAGGACAGCTTTCCAAACCCTTCCAAAAAGACCAGTCCCTACCATCTCTAAAGAAGAGCCTAAAGTAAGCAAAATTCACATGGAATATGTTCCTTGCCCTTTGTAGGGAAGATAGCCTTGGTGAAAGCTAGCTGAAACTGAAGCATCCCTTTCTTATTCCATCATTTCCATGGACTGTTCACACTTAGTTTGAGATTCAGGAACACTTCAAAGAATGGGAGATGTGATGTGCATGTATATTTTATCTTTATATATACATATATGTATATAAATATACACATATTAAACTCCTTGAGTGTTTAACTTGCCAGGCAAGTGGAGAGCTTCGAAAATTAAGAAGCCATGATGTTCAGCTGGGATTCTTTCCTAATGTCTTGCTCTGCTTATTTCTGAACATAACTTCTCCTATTCTGCTTTCTACAACTTTCAGCAACTGTTTTTAGTAAGATGTCTCATGTGAAAATGAGAGCTTAAAATTGCCAGATGACAATAGTCAGCCTGTCTAGAGGAACTGTGAAACTTGATGCATGAGAAATAGGATGCAAACTGATTACAGAAAAACTAGAAAAGTTTCCAGGAGTTTGGGAGTGTAGGCGTTTTTTCCAAGCACCGTAGAAGCCCTTAACCATATTTTAGATGGAATGTATTACTAAAGTAAGTTGTTCCTTGATTTTCTCTTAGAAAAATACTCAGGAAAATTTGAGGCCTCTCCAGGACACACTGATTTTTGTTTTTTCAATTGCAGCTGTCCACTGAGATTAAGGGACTTGAGTCAGTTCCAGCCTTCATTTACACGTGTTGAAATAACAAAATTCTATTTGCTGTGTCACGTGGTCATGCCTTTAATAAAATGCATGAATCTGTGTGTTATAGCTGCCAGTGAAGAGATGAGAATAAAAATGTAGAGCAAGATAACCATTTTCATGCTTCCTTCCTGTTTCTTATTTTATTAAACTAAGTGAATATAAAAATGCATGTATGACTTTCATTTCAAGATGTAATCTTGATCCTAAAAACTGCCTCAACTATGCAGATTCCTGCATCCTCAAGAAGCCCACAGACATGCACACCCACTTGTGCATGTATACACAAACACGGGCATCATCTCGTATCGTTCGTAATAGCATGAAAAATGAGACATGACTATTTGTGGCGTTCTGAAGAAAACTGAAATAACCCAGCATACAACTCTCTACATACTCGAATGGAAAAGAAAAGCAAGTGCCCTTGGCTTGCTGTTCTCACTCATGAGACTGGGCTGGCAACGGCTCCAGTGTCCGCAGTGGGAGGGCAGCACTGCTCAGAGGCTGAAGAATGGAAGAAATGTTCCAAAAGTTATTTCATCCTCACTGGTTGTTGAAGTGTATTTGAAAGATGGTATTATAAAATGCAAATAAATGTCCCAATTAAAACTTCACCAGGCTTGAATCTTCGTTGAGCCTTTTATCAAAGAATGACTAATTGGAGGTCAGCTGTGGAAAAGAATCAATTTCTTAACATGGTTCCCAAATGTGTCTATAGCAAAACAAAGGAAGTATGAAACAGTTTACTGCCTCTCAGCAGGTATCACCAACTACTAAATTCTAGGCACTGTTAATGACATCACCAGGGAGCGTGACTTAGGTCAAAAGCTTGGCAGGAGGTGTTGGCAACTGTTAAATCAACAGCAATCAAAACTGGAAAACCAACATACTTGCTACCATCAAATTTAAAAGAGAACTTATTGTGCCTCAAACACAGCAGCAGGTTTAATAGAAAAGTAGGCATGTTTATGGTTTCAGATTTACAACAAGACTTATAAACACCTTATTACTCAGAATCCAGTCTGCTGCCCTAGAAACTAAGAATGTTACTTTGTTGAGAAGAAGGATCTGTTGACATAAATGTCTTGCCTAAGTTCACCATTGTGGTTAACCAAAATACATCTACTACTGAGAAGGTAAATAAAAGCAAACAAGATGCCTCTTATACCACAATACAGCAGGATTCAAATTGACCAAGCTTAATGCTATGACATAAATATGCTTAATGTTTATGGAATTTTTCTAGAAGCTATTTGCCATGCTGGGCTTAATGTCTTATATGAATCCTACTGAATGGGAATGTGTTTTCAGTATTACACGTACTTAAAGACTTCATCAAAATTATTCAGAGAAGCTTCCATGAATACCATAGTTGACCATGTTGCAAATGAAATGGATCATGGTTTACATTAACATGAATAAATCAACCCTGTCCCATAAGTACACAGAAAAGGTCACTGACAAGTAAATGATAACATTAATGGGAATGATTTTACATAAGTTAATATAATAGAGTAGTGTCTCTCAAATCTGCAGGAAAACTGAGAAATTTGGAAACCAAGGCTTGATAATCCGAACTTCTGCACAGACAGGCCTTCCAGAGTCTTACACAGTGTCAGGCTACTGCTTCAGTAAATAACCAAAAATATGCCCAACATCATATGTCACTAAAGGGGAAACTTGAGCTCCCAGAGAATCCCCGCTGTCCCATCTTGCATTACTCAGCTGCCATGGGATACAGCTTGGCATACAGGGCTATAGGGCATACAGGGAGATAGGATTCAGGGATACAGGGAGAAAGAGGAAGACAAGAAGAGGGAGGTGGAAAGTACTGAGAAGAAATAAGGCCAAAGTATGTCTATCTCATTCTTAAACTGGATCAGCTTCTTTTGCAAATCTAAGTAGTCTTGAAAGGCAGTTCCCTTTAATCTGAATTTTCTTTTTGCTAGATTCATGCTTTAACACTACTTTAATTCTTTTTTTAAAAAATTGCACTCAACTTCAATAAAAATAATGCCTCAGACCCATTTCCAGTGGCTTTTCAAAACATCTGGTCTTAAATATTGCTCCAGAACACCTGTAGAACGCATAATTAGAGAACATACTTTAAAATGAGAGTTGTTTTCTCACAAATATTTCTTTCTTAGAGTCTAGGATGACCCCCCTCATGCACATTTGTGAGCAAGACTAGGTCCTCACATCAGTGTTCACATGGCTGTGTACTATGCCAGCTAAGCAGCAGTAACTTCTTGAAAGACTCCAGTGATTCTGTGAATTGCCTGGTAACTCACAGAGTCCAAAATCAAGCCACCTCAGCTGTGGGGGAAAACTGGTTATTCAGTTAAAGCTATGAGTTATTGTTTATTGAAAAATAACATGAGATAAAGATAAACAGATAATGATAAGGGGTAAAAATAAATAAAGTGTGTCTAAAACTAAAGCAGTAGCACATCAGAGACTGGACTTCTCTATGCTGACTTTGCAAAATGCATTTTCTTTCGCATTTTGGCAACAGAATTTATCACTGAAAGTTAGCACAACTCTACAGAAGAAAAAAAAAAAAGGAAAAAAAAGCCCTGATTTTTCTACTGTGCTCATCCAGCACAAAAAGCACTAATTCTAGCAAGAGCAACATTGACATATTAATCCTTTTTAAAAATGTTTCTTCAAAGACCTTACTTTAGACAGAATCCAGCTGGTAAAGTACAAGCATCAGTTTATGCACACATATCTTTAAGCCGTGTTTCAGTCTCTAAGCACTTTTGGAATTTTATAGAAGTGAATAAGAGTTCTCTCATATAGGAAGTGAAGATGTGAATTGTAGATCATATGTCGGCAAAAGCCTAAACACAAGTGCTGGGAGGCTGAGGTGTCTGTGTGGCTGTGCAGATATTATGATGTTTGGTTAATAAAACTCATAATTTGAGGTTAGTACTGACGGTCTGATGCCTATATGAGGAGTTTCCTGGAATTCAACTATTACATTGACAGGAAATGCAGCTCAGCAATTCTAACTGTAAATTAAAAAAAAAGAAAAAAAAAGTTTTAAGGAAATAATTGACTCTCTGTATTTTTCACAAAAAGAAATTTTTTATCTTTATGTCAAATTTATGTAAAGCACAGTTACAAAAAGACTGCATCACTCATTCTTTACCTAAGGAGTTAAGTAGGGTTTAAATTACTAAGCCCCAGAAAAATGTCATTTAAAACAGCTCTAGGACTCATTCAGCTGAGGACAGTTCTCCAGTTTAAAATGTCTTGACAATTAACCCAACACAAAGGCAGACTGGCTAGAACTTGGCATGCTCCATATGGAGGAAGGTATGTGCACAGCCTGCAACACTAAGCCTGCTGATCAGGAGGGAACCAGCCAGCCAGATGCTGAGAGTCCTTTCTCAGCATTAAATTTTGCAGATTAACTGTCAAAGTTCCTTCATTTCTTCACCTTTAAAACAGCATTTCAACTGTGCTGTCTATTTTTAATGCCATGGGTGAATGCTCAGATTTGCATTTTGTCTTGACTTGGCTTAAGTTAAGTGTGATTTAAGGTAGCTGGAGATGTGATGAATCTATAAATCATGGCCCAGGGACTTACTAATTAAGTTTCCTAGTTCCACAGCACATCCAAAGGGTCACACAGTGCATGGCCCATGTGGGTTTTGATGGGTAAAATGAAAAGCTGGTAGCATAGCATTGGGAATGACAGCAGGAGCAGAAGTGTCTTCTGGCATATGCCGATGTCACTGAAGGCCTATTAAAGTCCCAGGCAGTTTGTCACAGTTGCTAGTTTAAACTCTGTGTTATCCAGTGTAAAAATGGAAAATCCATATTTGCATTATTTCATCAATAGAAAAAATAGGGTTTTTTTCAGAACAAGAGGGACTCTACATATCACAATGCCCGACTCAGATTAACCAAAATGACAACCTATAAAACAAATTTTTACCCAATCTGAAGAATTTCCTTTTCAGCCTAAGTCAGAGCAAACAAGTTTCAAACAACGAAAACATTCCTGTTTCATAGCTTGGAAGCCCCCTAACTCTTATGTTCTGCTGCTTATTAACATTCACTTCAGGTTTTTCATAAATAACATTCTTTTTTTTTTCATAAAACTGGTGTTAGCTATGAAGTGTGAGCTAAATATTATATGAGCTTGCAGCTTATTTCTTGGTATAACACACAAAATATTAGAATCATTAAGATTATAAGGGACCTTTGGAGATCACCTAGTCCAATCCCCTGCACAAAGTCACCTGGACCATGTTGCACAAGATTGTGTCTAAGAGGGTTTTGAATATCTCTAGAGCAAGAGATTCTGCAACCTCTCTGGGCAACCTGTTTCAGTGTACCCTCACAGTCGAGACTTTTTTCCTCAAATTGAGACAGATCTTCCTGTGTTTCATTTTGTGACCATTACCTCTCGTCCTGTTGCTGGCCACCAGCGAAAAGATTTTGGCCCCATCCTCTGGACACCCTTCCTTAAGATATTTGTACACACTGACAAGATGCTCTCTCAGTCCTCTGTTCCCTAGACTAAACGGCTCTCTCAGCCTCTTCTCATGAGAGAGGTCTTTGATTGAGAGATATTGACAGCATTATAATTTTTTGATATGGATTACTGGGAAGATCATCTCTTTCACTTGCCTTCACCAAGGCACTTGAACTAAGTGTTCATCTGCTTCCACATGAAAAAATGATTCTTTGGCTTTAGGACTGTTCCTTTCAGTCTGACATTACCAAATATCCCTACATCACACACTTGTGGAAAATCTTTTTATTATTATTATTTTTTTTTAATTTTATTTTTTTAAAAAAGGACAGTTATCCCAAGATGATATGGTGGAGTGAAGACAGGTATGTCTTTTTATTAATTTAAGACCTACACTTTTAGCACAAGTGTATAAGAGCACCATGAATCAAATGAATACCTTTAGCCAGATGTAAATGCAAGTTCTATGCAAGAAGCCTCCCAGAAAGGCTAAAGGAGTCCTCGTATCCAATACTACTCTCTTGGCTTACCGGTAGATGTCTCTGTGTCAGCTTCTCCCTCTATCTTGCTTCAGATAAAAATCTGCATTTGAAGTCTATGCTGCAAAAGGCTTCCTAGCATTTTCACTGCATCTGCTAATCTTTGCCTATATCCAAGTGGTTTTGAAAAAACATTCATAGAATCAGGTTTGCTCAGGTTATTTTTAAAAGATTAAACAAGCATTTTGTTATTGTTATGCCACCAACAGTTATCAACATCAGTAAGTGTATCTTCATCTTGATTATCTACACACTATTTATGAACTAATCTAATAGATGCAATGCTAATGCGTCAGAAATATATCACAACAAAACTATCTAAATAAGGAAAAAATGAGTTTAATCAAAAGAGGAAAACTGCATTAAGAGTGACTGTGAATTTCAGCATTAATGCAATTAATTTCTATGTCAAAACAGAGAACAAAAGGCCGAAATAATATCAGAATGCAAGCATCTTTTTGAGAAAGTTGTCTATTCATAAAAAAATTAACTGAAATAAAAGGCTATGAACCAAAACTAAGCATTCTTTGGGATGTGCTGTTATCATATGTACAACAAACACACACAAAAACAACAGACAATTATTTCTCCTACTGGAAATTTCAGCTTACTAACACCTGACAGAGTACACCAATTCTGCATCCCTAGACCATGCCTACGCAGCAGTGGTATCCCATGCATTCAGTTTCTCTCAACTTACGATCCAATTAGAGAGTTAGAGGATAGCACTATAGAAATGAATGAGTTTAGGAAGCAAAAATGCACATGAACTATAGATTTTCAAGAACTCTAGATATGTCAGATATCTCCTTTTTTTATCTTCAGGCAAAATGCTCATGTTCTGTTCCACTATAGGCAATGACAAGCAACACACTCAGAATCACCTTGTCACATGCTAGGATGTTAGCAGTGTCAGAATATACATGTGCCATAGGAAGGCTGTGAAAATAGTTTAGACTCCAGTGGAAAATGCCATAATTACTGAAAGCAGCTTGGCATTGTCTAACTTGCATCATTTCTGATGGTCTACGTGTAAGTCCATCATTCCTCATGTAATGGAGTTAGGCACTATAAGAGACTTTGTCAAAGGAAAGGGAAGGAAGAAAAGATCAAAGCATTCATAAGGCAGGCAAGGGCAAGGAAGTCTAAGGAGACAGAAATGTTGCAAACAAGCAAGAGGAGTAGGCAGATAAAATAGGCAGAAAAAGGAGGAAAACAGAGAACCAAACATGTTGCCATATTTCCTCATTCCATGGGATAAGAAAGCCGTGTGTGGGAAAACATGAGTTCAGTGTTTCCTTGCAGCAGAATAGCCTGCAGTCCTGTGGAAGTGCAAGGCCACTGCTTCTGAGAAATTGTCTGAACAGATTCAACAGGATGCGTGTTCAAATCTCTCTTGATTGACAGGTTAGTACCAGTTAAGGTCGTTTGTCAGAATGTGCCATTCTTTTGGAAAGTAAATTGAAAGCTTTGTATACATAGACAAGCCTACACAGAGGCACATTATGGTTTCCAACAACTTCAGGCACCAGTTAGTGAACTACAATTTTATCTTACTTTTTTGTAAACAAAAAAAGGAAGGGAAAAAAATTTTTGAAAAAAAAAGATAAGGGGAAAAAGTAAAGAAATGCAAAGCAATAGGAAAATCACGAATGAAAATGTTTTGAGGTTTGAAGGACAGAGATCTAGTGAATGCTCTATCTGGTAGGGAACTGAGAGAACATACTGTGTGCTATAACCTCTGTAACCATTTACTATCAGTGAGGACATGAACCACACTTTGAAAGGCTAGTGCCATTATGAAAAAGGAATCTAGTTTGAAACACAGCCCAAAATATGAATGAACACACTATCACTCTAGGTGATAACTATAGGTACCTAAGTCCCTGCACAACATCTCCAGAAAGATAAAGTATAGCAGTAGCAGCTTCTAGTCTCTGAGAGTTTCAGAGTAGTTACACAAACAACTAAAAAAATAGATCTTCAAAGGATTCCATGAAGAATCCATTCAGTTCTCCATGGCATGCTGCAAACCACTAGAACAGACCTCTGCAGAAATAATCCAGGGAATTTCTCCATCACAACTTTTGTTTTTGAAGACAGTACACAAACATTAAAAAATTTGGCTTCAAATAATGAAAAAAATAGGTGTAGAAATTAAAGCTTCCTGGCAAAATACTTTAATGGAACATACTCATCTTTTATGGAATGACTGACCCAGATGCACTGGATATGTAAAAACACTATTTTCTCACAGATTAACTCTTTGCTGTTGGAATTAAGGCTCTTCCTTGAATCACCCTGTTTTTCTTCTTCCAAACACTTTTAAGGAAAACCTACACACATCAATCCCTCTGCAAGTGTCTCATCTGTTAGCACATGAGATCTTCCTTTAAGAAACATCTTTTTTCTTACTGCAGGACTCCAAAATGCACACCTGCATTATATCATTATATGCCAGTGTAAGGGGCTGAGAAGAAAGATCGGATATCGATCATCTGACTTTCTTGTGCTGGATGTTTCTGTTTCTAGTGAAGGGATACACTCCCGGTAGGCTGCTATTTGCCATGTCTTCAGCAAGCCAGTTGAAGCAGCTGAATTTCATGGCAGGAGATGTAAGACTTCAGCTGTAGGACTGTCAGATCACTCTCTCCCTACCAAAAAAAGATAAGAAATGGAAAACAGAAGTGGAGTTCTAAGTTGCAGGCTATTTCATGTTCTATTTCTAAGAGAAAGCCATTTATAAGAGAATTTCAATTTGATACGCCAAAATAAGATGTTCATACTGTTTATCTTAAGGTAGGCTTCAAAGAACAAGAACAAATACATTAGAAACTTCCTTCCTTCCATTTCTACCAAGAGAGGAGTCTTAATTGTGATGGCTCAGTTAGATGTTAGTGTACTTTTATTAGCGTGAATTTGTCTCCTCCCAAAATGTTTATGCCTGACAACACATTCGAGTTTCCTATGTAAACCAAACATAAAGAGAAGAAGAAAGCACTTGGGTCTAAGGTTTAAGAGTGTCAAATAGCAGAAAGTATTGCTTTTAAATATTTTTGCATATAGGCTACATAGATATAATTAAACAGACTAGATTTTAGCTTATAATAACTAAGGAATTCAGCAAGGTACAAGGAACAATGAAGCTCAGCTTCTAAGATAAAAAAAAACATTTAACATGTTGCAGGAAAGAGGACTACTACAGCTACTGGACATTATACATTGTTTCATATTAATAGTTTTTTCTTCCCCTGAATTGTGTCTCTTATGCTTCTTATCAGTTCTAATGGATTCATCTCAATTCTGTTGAAATGAAAATCAAACCTATGAGTTCAAGTATATTCATTAAAGAAATATATCCATTCACCTTTCTCCTTAAATGCGAAGCTAGCTCCATCACTATGCTTCAGATCCTACTGCCAGTGAGTTCCTCCTGCTTAATACATAACATGACACTTCCAAAGGCTTACTTTCCAAGCATCCTCAACTCCCATCCAACTTCTCCATGCCCTCAACACATACCCTTTCCTTCCTTTTTCTTCTTGATTTGGAACCCTGCCCTCAGACTAGCTTTGAATTTGTGTGCCCCATGCTCAGTAACTTCTAATATATCCACATCACTCCCAACTGCAAAAATTTCACTGGCAACTTCAAAAAATTTCAGAAGCTGTGCTCTGAGGTTAACTTTCACTCTACAGCTATTTCTAAAGAATGACCTCTGAATCCTTGCTAGAAGCATGTTGCTTCAATGTAGAAGAAACAACCTGCTGAAGAAGGGTTGTGATGTGAAAATGGACTAACCCATCATATTTCCATCCAAAGCAGAAAGAGGTTGACTAGTCTTCTGCTTTATGCTCTGGATGAGAAAGCCGTTAAGCAGCCTCCCTAAATTCACTCTACAGCAGAGTGAATTTTCACAGGAGAGACTTCTCCTGCCTTCATACAGCTCTTCTAGAAAACTTGAAAGAGGTTTTTCTCATTTGTTTTCTCCCCTTGCCAGATCACAAACAGTTCCTCATGCCATGAAGTAAATCCCAGCGATTACTATTTTCTCAAGGTAAGCATAAAAGCAGGAGCATTTTCCTTGCAATTTCCCAGACTCCCTATGACCACAACTTTCCTGGTTCTTTCACCAAAGTATGTGTAGCTCTTCAGATGCTCTGTAGTGAACAGGAAGAGAATCTTAGTCTTGTAAGGAGACTATGACCAACGAGCACATCAAGTGGAAAAACTGTAATTCAACAACTGAGAACAGAACAAGCTGAACAAAAACAGCAACAGAAAAAGAATAGAGGAAAAATATATATGTGGTGACAATGGACAGACAGTCATTTTAAATATACTTATCCATAACATATTTGGAAACACACAACTGAGGAAGAGAGTTTGTGTTAACTTTCTCTAGTTTGAAATTGCAAAGATGAGACAGAGAGACACTATACATGCAGGCATTCAGCTTGTAGTTGGTGACAGCCAAACACTGACATCCTATAAAGGAAAGCAGATATCCTGAAAGGTGAAGTCATTAATGTTTCATCTCACTCATTTAAAAAATTCATAGGGATCCAATTACCTCAGTGCCTACAGAACAGAGTAGGAACAATGCATTTAGAAAGGTTTCAATGACACTTTCTTCTCTTCTCACTAAAAGCTTCAGAGGGAAAAATTAATCAGAGATTCTCTAGGGAATCTCCTTTAATTAAAAGAAATCCTACTTAAGACAGTCAGTTCAAGAGCTCCCTCATAGACACTGCCTGACAAAAAAGTAGCAGCAAAGAAATCATGATTTATTTCTCCTCTTTTATTAAAGTCATTCTTTGATGCTAGTCATGCTGCTTCTGTCACTGCTTAGAGTCTAGGGCACTTAAGGAATTTTCCTTCTTGCAGCACTATGTAGCTAATTTTCTCAGCAGAAAAATAGATATTTTAAATATGTTTTCTCCTTGTCTTCTTCTGCATCTTGTTCAAACTTCCCCCTTTGCTCTCTCTTTCTTCTCCACTGATATTACTACCACGTGTACAGCCTTCTCGCACAAGAACGTTTTTTTTTTTTTTGCCCTTCATACTTCGCACAAAAATGTAAAACCTGCAGTTCTGGGTATGTTACCAAAGGAAACAGTTTTACTTAAAATCTTGTTTTTGCCAAAATATTTTCAAAGTATCTGGAGAGAAGTCAAACCGCAGCGACTCTCAGTTGTATTTCCTTTTACTATTTCCCCAGGTACTCCCAGCACAGCATTAAGTAGTTGTATATTCTTTCAGGAGAAAAAGAAAAAGAGAAAGAGAGAAAGAAAGAGAGAAAGAGAGAGAGAGCAAGAGAAAGAGAGAGAGAGCAAGAGAGAGAGAGAAAGAGCAAGAGAGAGAGTGAGAGGAAGGAAGGAAGGAAGGAAGGAAGGAAGGAA
>NW_010584428.1:466459-504739 GCF_000705375.1 Tinamus guttatus | reverse complement strand
GAAGGAAGGAGGGAAGGAAGGAAGGAAGGAAGGAAGGAAGGAAGGAAGGAAGGAAGGAAGGAAGGAAGGAAGGAAGGAAGGAAGGAAGGAAAAGAAAAGAGCTGCATGAGACAGTTTGTAGGCTTAAGAATTATTCTTCTGGGGCCTATGGGTATGAATACAGGGCACCTGGTGCCAGACTTGAAATCCCTACTAACGTCAGTTGTTTTTAAAGAGAGGAATCAGTTATGACAGTTTGTAGTAAATACATAGGCTTTTAAAGCTGCATCAATTTGCTCAAATTTAAAAAATCAGGAACCGGATATTGAACTAATCTGTTTTTTTACTTCATTTAGGGATCTGATTTTGCCCCTATATCAGATCAGCCTTATAACGTAATACACAATATGGGTTTAGATATAGTTTGCTCACAGAGCAGTAGAGTGTAGTGAAAAAGGAAAATTATCTCTAATGCCACTAGTTTTACTGAATTAATCATACAATTATTTGGTATGACTGCTATCATTCCATTTTACATGCCATCTAACTAAATCTTGTTATGTCTGGGGACTTCGGCTTATATTAAAAACACAGCTGCAAGCCTTCTTGGTATAAGCCAAACACATACTGCTTTTGTACTGGGGGTCTTCCCACAGGCTGCCTGTAGAGTATTATTTTAAGATTTACTTAATTCTCCTCAAGCTATTTGTGGTCTTGCTGACATCTCCAGAAGACTTATTCCACATCCCCCTTTAGGAGTGCTAAGAGCTTGAGAACACAGGCACTTCGTTTTGGCAGTGGGAATTCTGTCTGCTTCTCCTGATGGTTGCTGAATTCACTCCCATTAAAATTGCAGAAATGTTTTAAAGCTGAAGTAGGAAAAGTCTTTTTAGTCCTATGCCTTTGTTATCCTCATAGAAAGCTTGATGAGAATGAATTCTGTTTTTGTTTTTTCACAAGATGTCTGTTTTGGGGGAGGGTGATGTTTGGTGAAGGGCAGATGTGAGATTGGCAAAGGGAGTAGGAGTAAAAACAGAATTCAAATATTACAAAAAAGATACAGAGTTTACAGTTATCCCCAGAAGGATGTCTGCTATAGACAGTGTATTTAACTCAGGGTTTGTTGCATAGCTCTTTCAAGTAGTCAACTATTCATTTATGCTTTGAGCAGCCAGTGTTAGCAGATGGACTCTCTCTAATGGATTTGTAAAGAAGAGATGACAGTTCCCTGGAGTATCCTTTGAGGCTATTCAATATATGGGCCCTACTGCAATAATGTCTTGCAGCCCTTAGTATGTTTTCTCAAAAGCCACTCATCTGAAAATGTGCACACATAAACAACATATACACAGCTGGAACAATGGCCAAAACATGGAACCTTTCACCTCAAACTGGGATTCTCTCATCTTATATACTCTGCAGTTTTATTTAAAGTTCAATATATTTACACTCTATGGGATGGAAACTGATGTGATTTTTTTTCCACTGCCCTGAATAGGAATAACTAAAAACTCCGTATGACAGAAAATTATTTGCAACTCCAAATACTGTGGTATCATGCAGCACTGATATACTAACATATCACAACACCTTATTGCTTCTCTAAACTCTGTAAAGTCACATACCTGAGAGCAGCCCATAGACAAAAAAAGATATTTTGGATATACATGTGTAATAGGAAACAAAAAGGCATCAAAACTATTCAGTACCATATATTTTTAACAGATACCTGGTGTCTGGGAACATAAAGCAGAATATTTCGCTTCAAAGCATCTTTCTTCTTGCTTTACTAGATTTACACCACCTGTGAAGTAGCCACTCTTGGCGAAGGTTTGGCATCTGGTAAATGTCACAAGCACTAAGATTATTGAAACTGAAGAACATTTTTCATCTGCTATTCTAGAAGGAAAAAAGTCATCTGTCTCCTGAGGTCTTCAAAATAAAGATAAAAACTTTATGCCATAATAGTGCACAACTGCATGAAGGTGAGTACCAAGCAGTGACAGATTACAAAACAAAGTCAACAGCCACAAAATCTGGTTTGGGAAGTTCATACTGAACATTAAAAACATTTCTTCACTAGAAGGGTAATACAATATTGCAATGGGTCACCCAAAGAGGATGTAGAATCTCCATCCAGGGAAGTTTTCAACACTTATCTATACATAGCCAGTACTGGTCTGATCTTGTATTGGCAAAAGTCCAGTCCAGGTGAGATACTGGAATGAAAAACCTTTACAGTTTCCAGCCACTCTTACGATCCTGTGACAAATGATGGATACATCAAATGCTAAATGCAACATTGAGAAGGAACAGCAGAATAAAATCGAGCCAACCCAGATTTGCAGAGGAAGTTACTGGAAGAAAAGATGGATTTGATTATCTATATTCTAACACTTCTTCAGAACCTATGAACCTAAGCAACAGCTAAGGGGCATTCAGACACAGCCCTAAATAAGACCTGGAGCCTGAGCTGAAGTGGACGAAGCAGGGGAACAAAACAGAAGCAAACAGTCTGGAGTAGCAGCATTTCCAGGCATAACCTGGCATTCATGGTTTGAGAATGCAGTGAATGCAAAGATGAAATAAATTAACAATTAAACTCTCACAGAAGTTGGCAGAATAGCTGTCCTGAATACTGCAGTCTTCTTTCCCACTACAGGCAAGTAAAACATAAAAGCCACTAACCATTCTTTCCTGAAACCTTTCTTCCCTTCTGCCCTCCCACAGTGATCTGAATTAATTGCAGGGAAACCGGTGCTGGTGGTCAAAGACACATGGCTGTACCAGAACACAGTGACTCAAGAACATTGCCCTGTCAGCTTGGCTAGGGAGTCACTTCAGAAGATAACTGTTACTGGGCTATCAAAAGAAGAAGTGGAGAAGCTGTTGCACTTTTACATAGACCTGCCTGTGCACCTCCATCCCGAGATGTTTAGCAATGCCTACAACAAATGCTGGGAGCTTACTTGTCTTATGGTTTGAATTGCCCTCTCTCCTTCTGTAGGGGAAATAGACTCATAGTGCAGACTTAATAATTCCCATAACAATTCTATTTCCTGTGATTTTCCCACTAACATATGTACTTTCTTTCTTTCTTTCTTTTTTTCCAAGGATAAAAGGCCTGTATTTCTTTAAAGGTATTTATTTTAAAATATTTCAACTGCTGCCTTTCTATCAGTTTCCTAGCTTAAGGAGAAGGAATTCACTCAATATCATCCTGCAGTCAGACTTTGGGCTGAAAAAAACTGTTTATTTTTCAACATCATTGTTTTTCTTGAAGGCACCCCAACTTATAATTGGTCCCAAGTTGTTTCTTAATTTCTCCATATTTGTTCTTACTATGTTTTATTATCATAAGGACAGGAAATATGAGTCAGTAACCCTAAGATCATCCATTTCAGTCACTTATGGGGGTTGAAACCCAAGGCAAACAAAAAGTGTCAAATATTTCAAATAAACTGAAAATACCTCTACAATTTACCACCCACAGCTGAGTTCACATTTGCTGCAGAATCATAGCTGTTCTAAAACATATTTAAAGAATTAAGCATAGTAGCCCCGCAGAAAGGAATGTTTGGGCTCTCAACAGTTACTCCTGAAAAGGAATATATTATGAGGTGTACTTTTAAACAGGGCATTTAATATCTCTTGATGAATTTTATGTTTCTTGAAGCACATATGCTTTGGCCTATTCAAAACATAACCAATCCTTATTTTCTCATTTAAAATATTTCAGTATCTTAACTTTTCATTTTCCCAGTCTTATCTTCTTTTGTTTTTCAGCTGATTTATAATGTCAGTTATGGAAAGTCCATACTTTCATATTTTCCTGTTTGATAGAAAACACTATTTGTTGAGCTTCTCAGCGAATCTGTTCATATCTTCTCCAGAGGCTTTCAGATCTGCATATAGGGTCAGAGGTTGTAACATTTAGGTACATGGTTTAGCAGGCATGGTGGTGATAGGTTTGTGGTTGGCCTTGATGGTCTTGAAGGTCTTTTCCAACCCTAATGATTCTACGGAGCAGCAATACCCAGATGACTAGGTAACTTCACTGGTTGTGAATAGGTGCTCGTGGTCCTTCAACTGAGGACCATGTTAGGGAGGCAGGTGTTACAGATCATCCATGAGAACTTAGGTATTTAAGACATATGCTTCATTATATCTTTTAGGTTTCTGGGAACAAAATCTCCCTCAAAATTTATGTAGTTTTGATTCCTTCAAAATTTTTGAAAATTTTATTTTGCTTCTCATGAAGCAAATGAAGGAATGAAGGAATACTAATCTTGGATTTTATGTGAAGAAATACTAATCTTAGGTCACATGTCTTTCTAAAAGAGTTAGTACAAGCTTACCTGGGAAAGTAATGTACAGTAACAGTAAAGTGTAACAGTAACGTGCAACTCACTATGCTTTGTTTCTCTATCTGTTCATGGGGATCTGGGACTTGGCAAGAAGCAATATGTAACACTGGGTGTTTTTCAACTGTCCGACAAGTTCATTAGGCAGTTTTTCCTGTTGATATAAAGAAAATAATCTAAATTTAAAATTCTTTGAGTCAAATAGTCTCAGGTCAGTGAATGGAGGTATGTGGCACCTTTTTAATACAAAAGCTCTGTATTTCATATGTTAGGAAATTCAGTCAACGTAAGGCACAAGCTCTATGTGGGAGGTTTGCAGGATATCCACTGCATCATTATACATTTTCTTGGTATGGCGTAGACTGATTTGTATCATGTTCTTGTGGTATTCAGCAAGCCTAAGAACTGAGCCAAGTCTCCCATTACACATTTGACTATAGAAATTAATACACTGAAAAGAGAGATGTGTTATTAAACTGAATTACACTGTACCTTAGTTTTTCTACTTTGGAACAGTATAATATGGAATTAATTAAGTCAGGTTTAGGTCCTGTACTTAAGGCAATGTCTTAAATATAAATGTGGAAGAGTCTCAGAAGTGACTTCTCCTATATTTCAAAAACATTAATTAATCTTAAAAGTAGTTGTAGTTTCACCATAGTCCATCTTTCCAAAAAAAAAAAAAAATCTGCTTGTCTAGTTGCTTCTTGATCCTTAATATAGCTTTATACATTTAAGTCTAGATTGGCTCAGGCTTATGCAAAAACATGGCTCCTCTAAATATTACCCCTTCAAAAGCAATCTGATCTAAAGGTCAAGCTAAGTTCTTTCTTCTGACTCATCAAGAATAATAATGTTTCTGCAAGCCAAATTCTGGCCGTAAATTTATGGCTTCAGATTCACCTGTGCAAATCAACTAAAAGCAGAATTTGATCTCCAAGCAGATTCCTTAGGAAACTATAGTGTCTTCTGTAGGGTTCTGCAAATGTTCTGCCCCAGTTCCCTCCCTATGTCTTACTAAGTCATTTATCTTCTTTTTCTTTCACTAAATGAGAAAAAAAAAAAAAGTTATATTTTTGTTTCGCAAGCATGCAGAGAATTCTCTCTCATAGATTTTTTGCTGAGTCCATCCACACTCCTAGCCACAGACCAGAATTGCACATTTGTTTTAAAACAAATCAGCTTTGGTGATTGGTGATTTGAGCCCAGCTTTCTGAGTGTTTTGATATGATGTTTTAATTCAGATCCATCTCTACGTATCTGGAAGATGAAAATAGAAATTTCTTCTTTAAAAAATCTTTTCCTGTCCAAACTTAGAAATAATTATGTTTAAGATTTTTGTTTTACAGCCTGAAAACCTCCAATGTACTTCAGGACTTTTGAAAATAATAACTACTAAAAGAAATCTGTATAAAATAAGAACATTTTAAGCCATTAAAAAATATTAAGCTAGATGGTAAAAAATAGCACCACCTACAGAGTAGTAGTGGTGAATCTAGTAAGAATGTAGAGTAAGCTTAGACAAGTTAGGTTGGCAGGGGTGAAAATACAGCAATAGTTTTCAATCAAAAGCTAATTTGAGCAAGGAAAATATAATTTATGATTATAAATGCAGACAGAAAACTAAAGGAAAGCTTTCAGGGTTGTAAGTCTGGAGGAAAGCTGGTAATATGCAAAAGCTTTTCTAACTTCCCCATTGGTAATAGCTAGTTCAATAAAGCTTTTTACATTTCCCTCTAAATCCCGCCTTTTCTAATAAAAATACAACTAACTTATTTGTAGTAAATGCTTTCACACAAAGGATTTTTTAAAGATATTTTGTGAATTTCACCAAACCCTGGATTTGCCTGATGTCTTCTAGAGTTTTTTTCCACTAGAACATTGTTCTTGATGACATGTGCTTCCTCCTCAGTTGTGTGGTCTGTATTGTCTTACATGAGCAGGCTTGTTGAAACGGCTGAGACTCCAAAATTTAAGAGTTAGCATTTTAGCACAGTTTGTTAAAGAAATTATAACCAAAACTTGAACTGGCATCAGAAGCAAAGCTGGAATCAGCTGCCAGCTTGAGCATGGTGCAGATGAGGGGTCAACCTGGCAGTTAATCACAGATCGTGAGCCACATTATATATTAACCTGAGAGTTAATATCACATTTTTATGATGTAAGACAGTTCTACAGTATGAATATGACAAACACATTCACTGCTGTGTCCAGGCCTTTATTCTGATGAAAGATTCCTAGAAAGTCAGAAACTAAAAACAACTTTGGTAAAAGCTTACTCCCTAATCATGCAGACCACACAAAAAGAGTATTACATTTTTGCACTGTTATGGGGGTCACTGTCTATAGGGAGAAGTGAAACAACATGATGGACAATTCCTTCATGTGTTTTTTCCTTCCAAAACATTGTTTTTATCTTGCTTGTGTGTTGATTGCCATTCAAAAACTTCTGCTAACACATAGAATCACAGAATGACTGAGGTTTGCAATGACCTTCAGACATCTAGTACAACTGCCCCATTTGAGCAGGGTCATCTAAATAAGGCTGCCCAGGACCATAGCTCCCAAGTACTGAGATTTCACAGTTTCTCTGGGCAACCTGTTCTACTCTAGTATATACTTTGGTAAATATTCTGATGCATCTAACATGATGATAGCCGCATTAGCAGAGAACAAGCTAAATGGTTGACTGATCTCAATCTATTGTTAACTAAGACCAAGATGTTTCTCTTCCCCTTCTCCCAGAGGTGTCACATAGATTTTGAAAAAGAAGCAAAAAAAACCAAAGTTAACACTGATCTCAGCCAGGTATTCAGAGAGAATGAGAGGTTGCCCATTTTTAATAGAGAGAAATCAAGTAGACCATTCCTATCTATTCCTGCTAGATGTCATAGCTGCTAGTGTTAGTGCTATAGCACACTTTGCTGCGTTAAGGCTTCAGGAGAGTTTGACCAGGAACTGAACACATATGACTACGTATATGCTTTTGAGCCAGAGGAAATCAACTCATGGAAGATTTTAAGTAGCCTCTGTGCTCTGTCCTAGTATAAACTTTGTGAATCTTTCATGAGGTCAGCTAATACCATCTGTTGTTGTTTGATGGGTGCTTTTTTCTCAGTTCTTTACCCCCAGTGAGAAGCTGGAATAAGGGCAGTAGCTGAAGGACTCTCTGTCTATCTGTAAGCTGGAAGATAAAACTCTACCTTAACTAAACTTAACTGATACATCTATCAATGCCATTCTCTAGCCTAAGTCTTAAAAAAGTGGTTGCAGCTGTTATTACCACATTTTGAGTAAGGGAAAGATTAGTCTCCACACACTGGAATGTCTTTAGGTCCAAGATATTTCTCATCGACAACTTTTCAAGAAAAATTAAAGTTATTATTTAGAATCCCTAAACCACAACTCAGAGATTGCAGTATTATTAAATGCTTTCAAAACTTTAATCAACTTTAATGTCCATGAAGGGAGAGAAGACCTCTCTGTTTCTCTAATTTGCTTATACTTCATTCTCAACTGCTTCTTTGTTCAGGAAACCATATAGCATTTTAACTGTATCTCTTTGAACTTGCAGGTCAACATATCAATCATATCATCATAACAATTTAGCCATGTTTAGCCACATCTCTTGAAATAAACACTCTTGTAGGCTGTGGACCCAAATCAATAATAATCATTATCCAGACTGTGGATTTTCTTAGTTTATCTGAATATCTTTCTAACTAAGGAAATCTTTTGAAGATATTCTGCATGACTCCTGGCAGAATGAGCTTCTAATTAACATGGTTATAACAGGCCTAGGTCTTCAATTATCATGTATTACCTTATGCAGATAAAGGTTCATGCTGTCTTGGAGTTAAGGATTTAATATCTGGATCTACAAATAGTTGGATTTCTAATTGCATTTTGACAGATTTTATAGAAAAAGAAACAAAGATTTCAAGCATTCACCTGAAAGCTGCTAGGTACTTCATGAAGTGCTAGCTGAATAGATCTGTAGTCCAATTTGTAAAGTTAATGTAGCCAAAGAAAAGACAAAACGGGATGTTTTGGACTGATATATCAATACAGACATCTTCAAAAGAAAAGTATCCGAAACAAACCCATCTCAACCTGATCTTTTCCAATCTTATCCTCCGTAATGATAATTTGGACTGTGTTATTTCTGTAGCAGTTTGATTTTTCTAAGATGATTCTGATTTTAATTATTTTATCGTTCACTCTCCTGCAGTCCAGAGCTCCATGTAATGTTTTGCTAAAGCTGTCTGTGCAGTCTGGATGAGCTTTGCATTTCTGAAAAGCAGAGAGTTATCGAAATGCCATTCATTCCAGCTGAGGAATGGTGAACTGGGGAATAGCTACAGAGAAAGTGATTTTCCCCCCACCTTTTCTCTCTTTTTCTCTTTCTCATGGTTTTTTTTTCTTTTACCTTTTCAAAGATAAATATTTAAAGACTAGAATGAGGCAAAACTCCTGTAAGTCTGAAAACACAGACAAGATAGCACCAGACCAGTCTTCAAAATAGTTTTTTTTTTCTTTTTTTTTCTTTTTCAATATCCAAGCTTTAAAATTTTCTAGCTTCCAAAGTGTCTTTGAAAAAGAAGAGAAACCATATCACAGACTCTTTGGTGAATGTAATATATTGGGTATAAACTTTTAGTTCCAGAAATTTTATACCATGCAATTATTGGAATATGGCAATCCAAAATAATAATAATAAGAAGAAGAAGAAGAAGAAAGAAATACTTTGAGAATAATAAACAAAAAAATGGTGTTTCCGTTACTACCAGAGGTTCAGTTTTTCACACAAATGAGCTGTCATCATAGTTTCACCACCATTCACCTCCCCTGTCCTTTGGCAATGTAGGCTTAAAATCAAGAGTAATCAATTCCCTTTCTTTAATTGCTGTTATAAAAGCAGTGGCAACTCTAGAGTCCTTAGCCTGTTACATACCATATAGTATGATGGATACTTGACCGATTGATAGTTGATGAATGAGCTCTAACTCAGGCAAGCACCTGCCAAGTTTGACTTAGTATGTCAATTTGTACTTATCATGACCAGATATTCTGGAAGAGGTTTTAATAAATTTCAATCTCCATCCCCATACCCTTTAATCATTCAAACAATACAAAAACTTACATCCTAGTTCTGCTGATATCAAATTTGCAATGTTGAGACTTCACTCCTTTCATTTGAACAAATTTTTATAAAAAAATGGGTTTCTGGTTGCTAGTTGCCATAGTTTAGGTTTAGCATGGAAATATTGAACGCAATACTAGGGCAGGCTAGAAAGAATATTTTTTCTACTGTGATTTTAATATGCAGAACAGAAGAAGAACAAATGAATGAACTTGTTGAGAAATTGCCATAGGCTATGTTTTGATTTCTATACTAATGGAAATTCATGCAGACAACCTAGTCTGTTCTGTCAGTGATTCAATTTCAACTCCGAGCGATAAGAAATTCACATAGTCTTTGTTCTACTCTCATAACAGATACAGACGACTTTGCCTAAAGTTCCTACACAAGTTTTTTTCACGCAATTTGAATTTTGCCTTTCATTAGAAGTTCCTGCTTCAGTGTCCTCTTTGCCATCCTACCTTTTTTTTTCCCTACTTCTCTCTTCTCACCTACCACCAACATAGACATTAAGATGCCATAAATTTTGTCCAGTCTCAGGTTGTTTTCCATTGACTTTGAGCTCAGAAACTGGACTACATTCAACAGTTCTGTCCATGGTGGAAGAATGCTGTATATTGATTCTTTGGGTGTAATCTTGTTTTATTTCCAGCAACTTCCATTGAGGATAGAATAGAAAACACCCTTCCAAACGATTCGAGGATAAGTTTCACTTTGATTGCAAGACCCTGCAGAAAATATGGTTATGTCTACATCAGGACACTGAATATGCCCAAAGACTGTTTTGCATCACTGATCTTAACTGGCACACAGTACTCTATATTGACCCCATTAACAGCTGTTACCAGCATATATCCTAGTGGGAACAGTGAATCCCAGACTGTAAGCACGACTTATCTGAGCTAAGCTATGCCAGGTATCATCCTAATGGTGTACCAGCACCATTAATCAGAATTCGCTGTCACTGTTTAATTTGCTAGTATGGATGAATAAAAAGAATTTCCTGTGCTGTCCCCTACCACTCTCATTAGATAATAGCACAGCATCAGCAGCTGTACCTGACCTCCTTCAGCTGCATTTGACTCTTCTGATCATTTGGGAAGAGATAAATAGGGATAATTTTGGCAAAACTCTCTTAGAATTCCAATACAGGTTTCCTTACAGAGAAAAGAAGCCATATCAAAATATCTGGCAACAAAGGATCACGCCTTTTTTTTTTTTTTTTTTGAAATTAAAATACATACATAAATTCAGCATCTCCAGGTACAAACAGGACGAAGAATTCGTCTGTCTGTGTGATGTTACTAGTCAACTGAGCTTGCCTTATACACCTCCTCAAGGATGACCAAAGAAGGAAGTTGTCTTTGTCAGTGAAGATACATTATTTCAGTCTTGGGGAAAGTGAAGGGCTTTTATCATAACCATTTTCTAAGAGAAAATCAGTATTAGTTTTAATTTAGTCCTGTGGACATCTTTCTGATTTCAGTCCAACTTTCTCTTCTCTTAATACCAGAGAGTGCTATTTTCTCTCTCATGGAGTCATGGAGTAGGATTCATACTTTGCCTGTAACGCACTAGGCTTCAGACATGCTGGCATTTCAATTGAACGAGTTTTATATTATTTGAATAATATTTTATTTGCCTGCTGTGATTTAAAATCTAAGATTATCTGACAGAACTATCTGATTAATGCCTTCCTTTGTGTCTTGGACTTAACTATGACGCTCAGTTGTTGCATCGACCTTATTTGGTCCCACCAGAGAAGTAGTTTTGATTCTGTCCTATGATTTAAAGTTATATGCAAAGGATATAACTTTGCAGAGAAGTAAACTCTGACGTTTTTGGTTGAGATACACGAGAATAAATGTTGTTGTCCTTTTTACTCTGGTTTTGGGGGCAAGAAAGTGATGGATTGCAGTGAGCAGGAGAATTTGTAAGCAGCTGACACCAAGAAATCTAAGATTAGAATATATAAGAGAGAATATATAATGGAGCAGAGAGCCTCCAAGTTTTGAAATTTATTTGTTGTTGTTTAATAGACCTTCAAAATCTATGTTTAAAGTAGAAGATAAAGTCTCCAACCGTTCCTCCTACAAGAGGATTGCAGGAGTGGAGCCAGGAAGGTTTCCATTCCACTTCTCTGAACTTCTAAGCTAACTTTCAGCAATGTTAATGAAAACAAGAGTTGAAATTCTTTGCATTTCTGGAGGGCATTATACTCATTTTTATTTGTTTATAGATCACCTTCAAATCTCAACTCTTATATGGATAAAGAAAAAAAAATCAAAGCAAAAAAAACGGCGATTCTAGTTCTTGAATGCAGTTTCCCTTTTCTCATCAGACTCCTTGATGCTACCTTTTAGATTCTTTACAGAAATTTCAAAAAAAAAAATCTCTGCTACATGGAAAAGATGAATATGAATATGTGTTCCTTATCAAAACATTTTGAAACAGAGAAGGAAAGTTCTTGTCTTCTTTGCTTAGCAATCTAAGCCTTCAATTGCCTACTTGTTACGCCCACTGAAAGTAATCTGGAAGGGCATTATAAAATATACATTACATAATCTGTAAAACAAGTATCCATTGTCTAATTACAGATTTCTTTCCAAAAACAGAATGGAAAGGATTCTGGGGGAGTTTCTGAACATTCTATGTTTTAGAAAGAAAATATTTCCAGATTTATGTCCCAAGATTACTAGGGATAATCATCTTATTCATGTTCATATCCCAAATGAATACCTTTTTAACACAATCAGAATTAACAAAATAAACCACCACCACCTTTCCTCTCTTCATATGAAATTCACTTCTCTACAGAGAACCCATGCACCATTTCAATCCCATTTACTCACCTGAAGGAGAAAGTCACCCTCTACAGTTCTTTCTTTTTCTTCATTACTTAACAAAGAACTTTAATTATTCAGTAAAAAAATCTTTCATTAGCAAGGCTTTTGCTCAAGGATTTCGGAAATCAAATTAGAATTAGTTAATACAAACTGCTGTAACACAAACCAATTTCCAGGTTCTGGTATTTAATCTTAATCTAATTTTATAAACTCTTGAAACTTGACTTTTGAAAGCCTAGTCTCTCTAGTCTAGCTTTTTGGAATATAGTCATGATGAAAACTATCTGGCCTATACTTACTTTACTGTATTCTTAATCAAGGCAGAGATGTTTTTTAGAACCTTAACATGACATATATATAAAACAATAGCTACAAGCTAAAAAAAAAAAAAAAAAGTTATCCGTCTAAAACTCACTTTTATAAATAATTTTAGTTATAGTATTTCAACTATATCTTATCTACATTCACAGCATAATTATTCATTTAAATACCACTCAGAAACTAAATCTGCAATGATTCAGCAATGCCCTTAGGGTGTAGTTAGATATTTTATTATGTCCTTTATCCTTGTTATTTCAATGGTTACCTCTTTGCATCTACAATGATTGTTTAATGTGACTGCAGATGCCAGTCAATAACTTTTTCAATACTGTTAAAGATAATATCCCCACCATGTGAGTTTGAACAACCTTTTTGTGTTATCTACTGTCTATTTTTAGGCCAAGGAGACAAATTCTGGGCAGTGCACAAAAAGATATAGTCTTGCCCAGCTTTATTCATGAATTCCTATTGACTCGGAAAGTTTAATAGGGATATCTCTTCTTTCCTCCTTTTAAGCTTTGCCTATTCCTGCCTATTCCTTACAAAATAAGGCTCCCAGGCATTTCAGTGAGACCTGGTCAGGACATATTCTTGTTTGATTGTTTAAAACTATTTGTACATCTCTAGCTGACTTTGCAATTAAACTAATGAATACCTGACAAAAACATTTTATGGCTATGAGCCATCTTTCTCCCTCTTTAAAAAGAGCAAGCAAACAGCTGCTCAGCAAGCTATTTCTGAAATGCTAGGTTTTTTGTTTGTTTTTTGGGGGGGTGCTGTACTGATTTCTTTCTTTTCCTATTACATAAAAATGCGTCTAATCCAAACTATATTGCAGCATCTATTTTACTAGGGTTGTTCATGCAATAAAAAAAGTACTTTATTTGTACATGGACACTTTTGCTTTGGGGACTGGAATGCCACAGGCTTTCATACACTAATTGTCTTTTTAAAAGGCAAATCATTGCCTGGAAGTTGTATGTGACGCTTGTATGTGTGGTTTTAGTGGGAGCAGTATTCCCAAAAACACAAATGATGATACAGTCACCACTGACAAATCAAACCCATACACTCAAACTGAGGTCATCTTCTAGACTTTATGATGACAAAGTCTTTATTCTGTCCAAGCAGAATTCATCCTAAGGTGACAACATCCAAAATGCCACTATGTAAAGCAGTTTCCTTTTGACTGCAAAAAGACTAGCAACATCTAAAAGAGAAATCTGGGGGTTCGTTTCAAAAGTCCAACTGCCTTAAAACTAATTTAAAAAAAACACTTCCACTATGCAGTCCAGCAGTAACAAAAGAAATTACATCAATCTCAAATGCCTCTGTAAAAATAATGAAGAGACAAAAATTTTACATGAAACATGAATTTGGAATTCAATACTATCTCAAAGAGCCAAAAGAGTAAACTTTAAAGGTTATTTTTTTTACAATGGAGACATTAACAATGGCAGCACTGCTTCGAATTCGAATTAGAGCCTTAAATACTTGCAAAATGTTAATAACTACTAAGCTCATTTGTTCAGTACTGGAAAAAATCATTTCATTTCCTTGTTTTCTCCTCAGATCATTTAGGTTGGGCTATACTACAAGCTCTGACCACAGTAAGAACCCCAGACATATAAAAGAGTTACACCATCCGCCAAAAATAACTGTTAGTTTAAGCAGCCGAATGGTGAAAACACATCACACCACTTGCTGGGATCAGACAAATGCACACAATTTAAAGTGAGAAAGCAGCCTTAACTTACTAAAATTTTGAGGAGCTGACATGAGTTCCCTATCTCTTTTCTCTTCAACTGAAAATGTGAAGATGGGTAGGACTGCTTCCTTTACTCCAAGTCTTTCTAAGGAACAAAACAAAATCAAGACAATGCTTTCCTGAGAGTCAAGCACAAATCAAGGAAGCAAAAGGTGCCTGAAGTTCCTCCATTGCTGAAGCAAACATATTATGCTGAAAGGTCATAGCAATCTGTATCCTATGGACATTCTTATTAATCATTCCAAGAAGATATGACTTCAGTGATGAGGAAAGATTAAAAATCAAGAAAGAACCTTTGTCAATACCTGTTGCAACAGATAATCGTGCTGCACGGCTGGAGATAACCTGAAGGAGCTTTGATGCATCAAGGTCAAAGCGGAAGATTTAGGTCCATACATTCTTCTTTATTTCAGTGCAAAACACTTTCTCTAATCTTTGGTTTTGTTTAGTTGGGTGGGAAAACACTGAATTGATTCTTTTTAAAGACAAAGCACAGGAGGTATTTTCTGTAAGTGCCCTTCTGTCAACAGGAAGAAACTGGCTAACACAGTTTCCTCTTTATCTCTCTGCACTTGTGCATTTGGTGTCCCTCAGACACTGGAAATCAGGGTAACTGTATGGTATGTTTGGTAACTGTATGAGAGGAAAAGTGAAGGGCAGGAACCAAGGCAGATTCTTGTTGAGGAAGTGAGGTGAAAAAGAGCCTTCCTGGAAAGGCCTATTTATTCAAAGAGAGAAGCTGTAGAAAAAAACTTCTATTAGCTCTGAAGTCTGCTCTTGGCCTAAGCTGAGAGGGGCTGCAGTATGAACAGACTCTCCTCAGGAAAAAAAAAAAAAAAGTGCGTTGGGACTTTGGAGGAGGTATATGATGGGAAGTTACAGTTTTGCATAGATGAGACAAGCCACATTTTTGAGGACAAAGATGAAAGCCTATGGTGAGAGATATTTTGCATGTGATCTGTTTTTTCTGTTATATATCCAAAATATGGCATCATTTCCCTTTAACGTGCATTTATAGTGCCTAAATTCACTGAATACTTTTATGTGCTGAAGCCTTTTTGCGGGCAAAAAAAACCCAGGGTCCACTACTCGCATGCTGTCTTCCAAGGAGAAATTATACTTTTGCTCCAGCAAACGAAAGACTAGACAATACAGTGTGAAAGTTTTTTTCAGTCTTGGTCTTTGGACTCAGATCTAGGCTAAAACAAGGGATTTCTGCCACTTAATCTCCCCCTTTCAGTTTAGCTGCTGCTATGGTCATCCACTGTGGGACAAAAGTTGTTGTTAATTTCACTGTTTGCAAACATCACCCTCCTTACTAAGTTCGAGAAGAAGAGCAAGATTCTGCTTATAAACTAAATATTTCTGTGATGCCGCAAACAAGCTGCTTGAGATGGTAGCTGGTAGCTGTCTTTTTCACCAAGGCAAGTGTGCAGTCCCTCATACAACACAACCCATCCCAGGATATTGGAATATATGTCCTTACTGAGACATATGTTGGAAATGTTGTGGCTCTCCTAGAGAAATTGTCTCCAGTAGGTTACAAATAGTTCAGATCTAGCAATGAAATTCCCAGTATTGTGCTAGCACAGACAGTTTCAATTGCATTGTGCTTGCTAACACCATGCTGCAGAAGTCATGAGTATAGAAGAAAGGTGTGCACTAAGCTCAGCTGTGGCTGTTTAGTTTTCACTAGCATTTTCAGGGTTTTTTTTTTCAAGCTCTAAGAGCTCAAGCTCTTTTTTGCCGATAAAAGTGGATGAGTTGCTAGTTCGAGTTATCTGTGGTTATATGTACTCCTAGATCCTGTTTATATAGATTTGATGCCCTTGACAGCCTCCTGCTTGAATGAACCCAGAACAGAGTGCGAAATTTCTGAGCTGTCCGAGGTCATCAAACAGAATCAAAAACATCTCACAGAATTTCCATCTGGAAGCACATACTGGCAAGGCCAGATGCACAAACCTTGTCAAGTCATTCCCTTCAGTCTGGCTAGGATATTAACTTTGAAACAAAGCCTAGTTTTTCTGGTTTCTGTTTTGAGGTTTTCCGCTCTGTTCAAAATGTCTTTTTTGCCACCATTTTTGAGAAAGAGATAAAAGCCAGAGAATGGAATTTGGAAATATACATGTCATCAACTTGGTTATACTGTTATCTAGAAGTGAGCCAAGTTGACGCAGAAAAATAAATTATGATTGGAGATATATGCATTGGGCACTCATAATACCTTTATCTGATCCCTCCAGTGCCAGTGGCCACTGGAAATATATCTGTGCCACTTCAGTGAAGCTGTCAGAGGGAACCTCTGTAAAACTTTCCTGCATCCTACCTTAATACAACATAAAAGCAAGAGATAGGGAGTGTCATGAGGAACACAGCTCTATCTTTAATAAAGGTTTCTAAAAATCCATGCCAGGTTTCTACCTTCAGGGCCATGTTACTGCCACATATAAATTGTACCACCAAGTTATAAACCACTAGAAATTAGGGATTTTGCTCAGATCCAACATCAGCAGCACTTGACCTTCACCAGCAGTACTGTCATACAACAGACATCATGAAAGGGCTTGGTCCAATGCCCACCTAAGCGACTAGGAATCTTTCTGTGGGTTTGAGGGAGAGATGATTGAAGAATGAAGGGAGGTTCAACAGTGATTTAGATATTAACATGGCTAGGTAAATTTTCAAACTTCTGGTCATAAGACTTAATGTTTTTGTTGAGAGGGCATGTGGTTTGGTGACTAAACAGCTTTATTTCTTTTTTTTTTCTAATAGCATGAAAATATTTGTGGCATGAGGGTAAAACATACACATGCACACAAATAAACAAGCAAAACTTCTCACATTTATGCTAAAATCTTGAGGTACATCCATTTGCCAGTTAGTCTTTTAAAAATACTAACTTGCAGATTTTTTTTCTGACTGGTTTTCCAGTGCTCTTTGTGAAATGAGGTCTTATATGGCTCACATTTTGCATCATGATTCATAATTTTACAACATCAATCATGTCTGGATTGTTGAAAAGCATGATGTTTAAAAAGAAAAAGTTTTGCCCAAAAATGTCAAGCTGGGTGTTCTCTGCCCACATGTTCATCGACATTTTTCTTTAAACACACTACTAAAAAATACACTCAACCAACCTCTTCACCCACCCATTAGTTGAAGTGGAGCAAGACACTCCTGCCCCATTTCAAGAGTATTATATTTCAGTTGAATTCAGATTAAAACATTAACTGGAGAATGATGGGACGAGTCTTTATCAGAGTTAGTAAGTAACAAAGGGCATATCTGACTGATTTTTGATATGCAGACTAAACACATGACAAGAAAGTATTCCTGAAAAAGCGGTAATGACTGAAGAGCAGGGATGAGCAGCGTAGACTGCATACTTGTATGACTGCCCAGTGTTTTTCATGAGGTGCCACCACCTTCCTAGCAGCTGTTGTTAGCAAATCTTGGTCCCAGTGCTGTTGCTGGGTGAAGAAGCTGACCTGTTTGTGCTCGTTTGTTTCCAGCTGCTGTTACAGGCCCCCAGGCTTTTCCTACAAGCAGCCACACACCTATATTAACAGCTGGAAACACAGTGAGCCAGGGCTGTTCTACATGCACCACAAAAACTCAGTGAACCACAGGCAGTTTACTGATGGACCACAGCATGGAAACCTCCGGGTGTACGTCTAAACAACATACACAATTCACGGATGGAAGCAGGGTAGCAGGAGCCGCCTAGCTGCATGGTGGCTTCATGTATGACATGTGAGCGTGCATGGTTACATGGCCAATGCAAACCCATACAGTCTGTCTCCTGGAAAACACGTCACTTGGTTAGGAGCTCAGCAAAACACCTCTGCTAAGCTTTGGAGCATCTACCCCAACTCTGCAGCAGTACAAGGAATACTCAGGCTTTGCCCAAATCATGCAGCCCATACAGTGAAAGCCATAGCAAACACCACTTTTCATCTACCCAGTATTGTTATTTTAATGTTTCTCCTCTCTTAGCAGCAGAGTAACCAACCAGAACAATATTCAAGAGAATTATTTGAATCTGGTCTAAATCTGGACCTCAACAAGACTTCTTCTACATTCTAGGTCTAAGTTTCTATTGTCAAGCTACATAATTCATTCATTTGAACCACTGCAATATAGGGAGGCTCCTTGGAAGAGTGTGCTAATGTACTTGCTCATTGTTACTGCATTACTTCTTTCCTCCTTCACTTTCAGAGGTCTTTTTGGAATGTTCCCCATGGTTTTGTCTATTGATTTTGCATGTGTATTATTACAATGTCTTTCCAAATTCTGAGAGTTCAAAGTAAATACCATTTATGAGCTATTAGACTGGGATTCATGACACCTATTTTTAGTTGTAAAAGTAGAGCAGTTAGTCTAAGCTAGCCAGTCAGACTCCTCCTTCAGGGAGGGACACAGCCCTCCAAAAGACAACTCACCCTAGCCAGAAATGGATGCCTAAAAATAAATAAGATGAAGCACCACCCAGAAGCTTCTGCTGTTCTCCATTGATCATAGAGATCAATGGGCAATTCGTTTAGACTACAAATCTAACTTTCTCTAAAGTTAGCTGAGAAATAACGCCAGAAGCTGGGTTTTTTAAACTGCTCATTTTGAAGAGCTTGAAACTCTTTTCCAAATCTCACTGATAACTTTGAAAAGCCTCTGAATGAGGCGATCTAGTCTACAACCTATATATTTACAGTAGAGAGCAACTTACATTTAGAAATCTTTCAAGAGACAGATACTGAGCAGACCAGTTAAAAAGATGCAATATATGCACAGGTTACAGAAACGTTTAACTACAGCAGGTTGTGAATGCTAAAATTTTACATGGGCTCAACAAGAGACTAGAAAATTCATGGAAGAGAGCCGTGAAGGGTTACATATATATCACAAACTGCCAGGAAGTCACAGCTTCACCAGTTGTGACAGGCTGGGAGGTTGCTCTAGAGAGGCTTAGCTGTATGTTTGCTGAATTTATACACTTTTCCCTAGACATCTGCTTTTAGTCACTCTTGGAGTGAGAGAATAGAGTTAGAGGGGGTTGATCTGACCCAGGATGCCTGTTCTGTTCTTATGTTCTCATGCATTTACCAGCTCCCATTGCCAGTTCTTGATTTACAGACTTCCTGGCTAGGAATTATCAGCTTCTGAAGAGCAATATCTGTGAGCCCAACATTTAAATTTTATAAGGTGAAGCTGTTCCTGAAACTATATCCATGAAATTGGTAAAGCTAATTGGTTACTTACATTGACTGTCTGTACTTTTTTGAAGTTCTGTTTATCCACATTTATACTTAGATGATCCAAAAATATGCTCAGCTCAATACTTCTTTACATCATTTTTATTAGGTTTCTCCTTTTTTTCTTTCTTTTTCTTTCTTTCTTTCTTTCTTTCTTTCTTTCTTTCTTTCTTTCTTTCTTTCTTTCTTTCTTTCTTTCTTTCTTTCTTTCTTTCTTTCTTTCTCTCTCGCTCTTCTTTCTCTCTTTCTTTTTGAAACTAGCTACAGTAAATTTGGCTGCACTACTTAGCCTCATCCAATAACATTTATTGTCCAGCCTAGCAAAAAGCCACATGAAACAGGGAAAACTTATAGCTTTAATGTGGTCACCACCACCTGAGCCAAACCAACTTTTTGGTATCTTTGGACTCAGAGCATCTGGGTTTTAGCTTTACATCCTGTGAAGGAGAGAGCACAGATGAGAAAATAGGAGCAAATAATTGCTTTAAATGTAACTGTCTGAATAAAGCTGTCAGATTGTAATAGCCATGTTAAATAATTGTTCGGGTTAGTGTTTAGTAGTTCGTAGGATATTGCAGTGACTGAACTACTGGGGTTTATGGGACATTTCATTTTTTTCTTTAGATTGATAATCCATCAAAAAATATGTTTACAAAAACTGTAAGTACCTGAGTATCACCAGTTGGGATTGGGAAGCTATTCTGCCACTGACTTCTCTTTGTGTGCTGTGACAACAAAATACTGTGCCGATTTTATCCCTGACACAGTGCAGCTTCTCTTGAGTAACTTGATATACCTCTGAATGAAGCTAGAAACAGTAGAAATAGAAAGGGGCAAAAGAATTGGCAACAGGCACAACTGGATGCAATTTCTGTGCAAAGAGGGGAATATATTTAAACAGTATAGGAAAGACATTGGATTTTTTTTTTGTTTACTCTCTCCCATAATTGTGGATTAAGGAAACATATGAAAAAAACTGAAAGGCAATTCTCTTAAAATTGTTGAAAGCAAGAAATACATAAACACATGAATAATAATCCCTTCAATATTGCCAACTAGTTAGTACAGTATTCACTGAAGGAGAAGGGTTTTGTTGCACACAGAAAGGAAAGATTTTACATGAATTGTAAAAATATCCTCTCTTGCATAAAATATGATTGAACCTTGGGACCTCCTTCCTCGGGGAATAATCAAACCAACAACTAATAGTGTTAGGAAATAATTTTCATTTGGGCATATTATAACATAATTTTCTATTTCATGGTTTCCTTGTACATTCTTCTGAGGATTTTGCTAATGGCCAGTGTTGAAGGCAAGATAGTGGATTAAATGGATTCTTGAGCACCCTAATAGGAGTCTGCCTAAGATCCCTTCATAAGTTTTTCATTTTCTTATCTTTTATGAACCCTGCTTAACACACTTGTAATGACTGCTAAAAATACCATGGATGTCTTCCAAAGATACCTGAATTTGATCCAGAAAAGAACTCTCTACTCAAGTAAATGGCTGTACCTATGTGAGAAGTACTAGAGAATGAACAAAAAGAACTTTGGTTTTAGTTAAAACATGTTTTCACCTTCTTTTATATGTAATATCTCACCTGTATTAGAAATTATTGAATTAGATTGCAACATCAGTGAAATACACTTGATCTTCAGCAAGTATTTATAGGTAAAAGAAACACTTAAATTTAGCTATTCATTAAGAACACAGATCATTTTACAACCACACTCAGTATTCAAGTAAGCTAAGGGGTCTAAGCTAAGGGCAGGGAGACACACATCCAAGAGGACATTAAATGAAATTACTTAAAGATAAGAAGCAATGCAGCCAAACCAACAAAGGCCTTTCAGGTGTCTAAGCTACTTTCTTTTAGAGGATGAAGAGGCCTGATGATTTCCTGCACCCAAGTTTAAGCAGCACATTTTAGGAAGGGTGTAGATTATCTAGGAGAATTCCCAGGAGATGAGAACAAACAATATAGAAAAAAATAAATGATGATGAAGTTTGAGGACTTTGATTTGTTTAGAAGAAAGAAGACCCAGAAGAATGTATTAGAAGAATGTAGTATCCTTTAAGATACACATATATCAGATGCATACATCAATATATAAACAAGATATATTAAAAATATTATAATATAATGATGAACAATGAGTTTTACATGCTAATAAACCTTGCTATAAATATACAGAACTTTCTGTTTGGACATTATGGAAAATATTTAAATCAAAAGGTGTTAAACACCGAAATAGGCTACTTCAGTGTGATCTTAAGATCTCTGAGAACTGTTCAGAAAAAATATCTGTCCAGTAGCTGCAGGGATAATTGATTCTTTTTCCATTTCTTTGTTCAGTTGTGGACAAAATGATTTTTCACTCTCCCCTATAGCCCTCTATTTTTACCATTTTGTCATATTCTCCTGGGCAGATGAATCCCAAGACTTCTTGTGCTAAGTGGGAAATCCCAGTGGGTTTTGCCAAGGAGCACAACAGAGAATTTAGGGTGTGGACAGTTCAAATACTTGAAGATACACTGGAAAAACTGTAACTTACCACACAAGCAGCTTTTGTAATTCCCAAAACTGGTATGTATTCATCACTCAAAACTAACATGACATGGATGCCAAAACCTACATTGTTTTCTGTGCTGATTTATTTTGTGGTTATCCAGAAAGAGTGCTTAAATTTTCATACAAAATGTTGAGTTCACATACAAAAATCCATTTTTTGTCTTTTGAGCTAGTGGAAAGCAAGGTCTTTTAAACGTGTTAGGAATGTAATCCAGCCACCTTCAGGACTGACAGTAACTCACATTCATCAGTCTTAGAAAAGAATCAAGCTAGAAAGGCCTAAATGATGAAATGGGAGAGAACAAGATTCTGTGACAAAGGACAAGGACATCATTATTCGGATAATGGCTTTTCAGAAGTGCCAAGGGAACCACATAAAAAGAAAAGAAGATTCCATTCAACTGAGAGAGGATTTGTTTGTTTGCTTCTTTGTTGTTTTTATGAGAGCTTCTACTGAACAACCTTATCACTTTGGGGATGTTTGGCTCCTTGTGGAACCTCAGGTAAAATTTGGACTGGGTGTAATTTTACAAACCACTACAGGAAATTGTCTAGGCTTAGGTAGTAGCAACAAAACCACTACAAACAACAGAAGTCATTGCGAGTCTGGCAACACAAGCAGGATAGCAGGAACAAAGAAGATGATTGCAAAAAGCCACATAGGCGGTTTAATTTAGGAATATAGGAACATAGGAATAACAGTGTAGAAGGTGTATGTGAAATGTACAGTTGCTATGAAGTGACTTTATCCGCCAGGCCGTAGTGTCAATAAAATTTTGGTACTTCAGAAGCCATAATTTCAGTCCTCTGCGACATCTTTGCCAACTTTCCAAGTAACTCATTCTAAGTGACCTATATGTAAATTATTACATATAGCTTTGTTTGATCTTCAACTTAGAGGAAGAACAAAAAAGTGCAGCAAAACTGTCAGTTCTGGTATCACTGAGATTTGCTTTGGTTGCTGTCAAGGTTTTCAAACCTGAACAGAGACTTGGGGAACGTATTGATCATGGTCACAGTCAACTCTTTAACCTTGATATTTCAATCTACAGCCAGGTAAGTGACAACTCATATCACAGTTTGGCACTAAAATATCTAGTAACATATTTAGAAACCAATAACTGAGTACTCCATTGCTATACAGACTTAAAGAAAACAGACTTAAGAGATGGCCTTAAGAGGTGGTCTTGTAGTATCCTAATTTGAAATGATTATGGAATGGATTGTACTAGGGACAACTTTAATGGAAGACAAAATGCTAAAATCTCCAGAGTAAACAAATTAATGAATTAAGTTGCAAAAGTTCTCCAGGGTTGTTCTGAATTTCCTCAGCTCCCTGTTTGGTTGATATGCTAAGTGGCTTCAACTCTCTTCCAAGTTCATGGGCAAGGAGGGCACTCAGGACCCATCTTAATAAAAGCTAAATTATAAAACTATGCATATTTTTAGAATTGGCAGGAATGTGCAAAGATGTATCCTCTATGATTACAGTTATTAACCCAATTAAATCTGACTGTGCCAGATACAGTAGATGAAATTATAGATTTGAAACAGTTATCCTGGGGATGATCCAAAGTATGTGTAAATCAAGCACCATGATTATTTAAAAATGAAGGAAAGAGCACTTTGTTTAATGAAAATTTTTTAATACTCCAAGTTCTTGTATGTGTCTGGGTATTTAGCTAGGGACCAGATTACCTCTGCATTGCAAGATAAAGTTGCCAGGAAGGAGCAAACATGTAGGCAGACTGCGAGGCAGCACCGATGCTTCCCAACAATGTGATAACCAGGGAAGTTATTATGAATTGTACAGCGCACTCAGAACCAAAGTTTACTCAGATTATGCAAACACCTTGAGTTTGCATAATATCTTCTGAGGAATTTTGTTTCTGCAAGTCCCTAGGCTCACTTCTGGGACCAACAGCCATATTGAGCACACTAATCCATTAAAGCCATGAAATTCAGAGCACTAAAACAAGAGTAGACCTGTTGAGATTATTTGGATATTTCTAGTTTGGGGCAAAGCTGTATTATCCTATCCCTGAGGCAATCTCTCTCCTGACAGATGTTTCTGTCACTCTCTCCAGTTCCTCAATAGCAGAATACGCAAAGAAACATGTCAAATGAAGATTGTAAACAAACCATCTGTACATGAGTTTTCTCTCCATTCGTCTGAATGGTATTCTCATTACGGAGCTGTGAACAAATTCCTGGGCTGAGTTTGCCAAGGCACCATTTTGCCTACCCCTTTCAGTTGTAAAAACAAAATTCTAGTACTAAATAAATTACTCAGATATAAAAGTTATCCCTGCCAATACTCTAACCTTCCACAGCACTGCGGGAGAAATAGGAAGCATAAGAAGCTAAATAGAAGTAATATAATTAAACTTTACAAGAGCTGTTCACTGAACTGCTGAACATGACTAGGTAGGAGACCAGAATTCCTAAGAGATTCCTCAAGGAAATCACAGAATGGTTGAGGTTGGAAGGGACCTCTAGAGATCATCTAGTCCAGATTTACTGTGGCACCATTAGTTTTCTATTGCACAATTTTCATTTTCTGATAATAAAGACTTGTTCTCAGACTGATACATCTGTCACCATGCATCTCTGTCTGTCTCAAACTCCAAACACTGAAGATATCATATCTCCTTGTGGCTTTTCCAGAATCTTCTTTCTGTGCAAGCCACTGATTAAAATAATAATAATAAAAATAAAGGAATACTATAAAAATGCAAAAGATCCAGGAAACTATGAGTAAATTTCCTCCTTTCGTAAAGCCAATATTATTGCTACAGCGACTGTGAAGAGCGACAAGTTAGGAGCACATTCAACATCAAATGATTTTTTTTTAACTGAGAGGAAAACAAACAAACAAAATAAAGTGCAGCTGCCATCCAGCTGCCTTAAAGAACTTTTTGAAGTTTGTACAAATGGGAATGCTTTGAAGAGAAGACTTCTTTATGAATTTATTTAGCTTTTTCAGGCAGGGCTCCTGCTCTTCTTTTTCCAGACTCTCTGAGGTGGGTCGGGATGAAAGAGATTAGTGATCATTTCATTCATTTCATGGGCTTTTCCATCAGTTTTGAGACTACTATTTGGGCAGACTCTGTTCCTGAAACTCTTGCCCTTCTCCACAGGGTGCTGTATCTAATGACCTCCTTTAATCAAAGCTGTAGGTATTCCCTTAGTTCCCAAATGGAAAGAACCTGGCATCAGTTAGCTCAGAGAGAACTGCCTGGGAGAGATACAGAAGCCTTGAGGTTACAAAGGCCTAGTTGTAGCTAAAACTTGCAAAGAGTGTTTCCTCTCATTGTATTTCACACATGACTTCATCTTGTGCTAGTCTTTTTCATATCATCCCTAAGAGCCCAGAATTATAAAACTCCTTCTGAGAATAAGAAATAGTCCAATGTTTTAACAAATCTTTTGCCTGTACCTACAAGGATGCAGAGAATTAATTTATCCAGGTCTCCTTAAGAAGAAAAAATTCCCTAGAGTTCATGGGAGGAATGCATTGTTAGAAGATTTGAGAGGCTTCTAGGATTTCGTCTTTCCTGTCTTGCTCTGCCATATTGTACTCTGTTTGACTAAGCAAAGATGGCAGACTGGAGATTATTGGGAGAGCATGCAAGCAAGAGGATAAGAGCAGCATTTTCCCTGTTGCCTCATGTGATAGTGAAACAAGGTAGCAGTGGAACAACATGACTTCCATGCCATTCACTGCAGTGCTTCCTTCAGTTTTATTCAATTTAATGGCAGAGGAGTGAAACTGTACATATCACCATATTACCTAAGTACTCAAGGTCAAAGACTCAGACTCAGATTTCATTCCTAAATATATTCTACCTGCCCTCACCAGTAAAAGGGAAGATGGAAAGTACAACCAGTCACTAGGGGTCTGAAAAGGCAGGTAATCAACTGGGTGAAGTAATTTAAAAAGGGCAACCAGACTCCAGGCTATTGAGATGTGGAACACTCACTATGTTTATGCCAGTCTGACCTGAAGAAAATTCCTTCCTGATGCTATGCTTGGTTGAGGTCAGCATAGGCAATTTATTGGCCTTCTCTGCCCTTACATTCTGTGAAACTGCTCTGTTCTCATTAGGGGCATGTGAGAAGACAGGCAAGCCAGATATCTAAGAAAGTAAGTTGTTACAACTGTGACAACCCTACAGTCCAAAACCACCTATAGGATGGTGGTCTTCTTCAATGGCCTCCCCAAAACATGCCAAAACCAATCAGAATATGTGGAATGTGCTAGCTGGACATTAGAGAGGAGTTCTATGCTAATCCTCAAATCTGATGCCTAAGACTGTAAGAACTGTTTCTTTTATTCTATGAGCAATACATTTATCTTTACACTCACATCACAAAAAAAGGAATGAGAAAGCTTCCAAAGCCACAAATACAGAAGATCCTTTGTGGTCACTCATGCAACACAGACCTATGTGCAGGGAGCATTTTTCAAAGGAGCTAGCTAAAAAGTACAGCTCTTCAAAAAAGAAAAATAAAATTATAGGAAAAAGACAAGTCTCACCTTTAAGTCTTAAAGTCTTAAGTAAGAAAAGTTCTTACTCTTTCACCAGAGACTCACATGGAGCAGAACTTACTGAAGTTACTAAGCTTTTGCTTCTTCATTAGGATGGTAGGATCCAGGACTAAGTTGATTATTATTTCAGGAGTAGGGCAGAAGACTAAGACAAGTCCATTTTTTTCATTAGGGCTTGAAATATGCAAAGACATTGAACTTTAGTCAGATATTGAGAGGAGTTTGTGATTTGCAGTGGCATTCTCAATGACCACAAGAAAATGTTCCTTTTGTACAGTAATGTGCATTCATGAGATCTTCATGAAATAAAGATTATCACATCCAAATAAGAACACAGACTGGGTGCCCAGGATGCTGTTTTGATAATGAAAATTAATTGGAATATTTTGCAGATGCCTCACTGGGGACAAACCAGTAAAACAAATAATTTGTTCTCTCAACAGAAGATCCCTGTGAGGACATTATTATTAGTTAGTTGATGCCAGTCTAGAAGGTGGGTGGTAGTATGTGGTTCTAACTCTCAGTAGCCAATTATGTGCAAAGGTAAAGAAAATATCCAAAGCAGGCTGAAAAACATAGCAATTCACTATTGTATTTTATCATTGGATCACATTTTACTTAAAGACAAATAAAATATTTTAAATTCTTTTAAAAATACTGCAGGAATCCAAATATATTTTTTTCATAATAAGTTTGTGTAAGTGCCACTTACTAATTTTACAAAAATTTACCCACTGAGCTCTTTCTGTGCTTTCTTCCATGTATGAAAGCTGCATAAAATGCCTTCCAGACAACTGCTTTCCTCTTTTCAGATTTTACTCATGCTTTGAAGACTGAAAAAAAGCACTGTTGTGTGGTGCTTGCTTATTATATGTATAAGTGCCAGAAGAACAGAACTGCTTCAAGCAATGAAGTATCCAGTTTTACCGATAGCTGACTAATGGACAGTTTTATGCACTCTCATTTCCTTCTTTTTTGTCAATGGTAGCTATGTTCTGTCCTGCACCACAACCTCTAATCAGATAAAGTGATTTAATTTGGTTTGAATATGGCAAAGCAAAGCTTGCTGTGATCCCAACAAAATCTGTTTATTATAGCTGAAAAAGCCTATTCAGAACTGCAAGATGAATTCCATATTCATCTTGACTTTTAGTGCCAATCTACTTTAAGTATCTTGGAGTATCTAGTTATATGCATTTGTAACAACTTACACACTGTCACGGATTTTTTAATTATCACACAGAAGGTATCAAGAAATGCAAAGAATTTTTTTTCACTTTAATATAGGAGAGTATCCTCAAGTATTCCACATGAAAGCCTTCAGTTTGAGAGCTAGGAGTGTTTAATGCCAAGGCCCAAAAGCCAAGCCTCTGCTGAAATATTTTGTGTTCTTCTCATCCCTCATGTCTCATACACATGAATTCAAGTCAAAAGGGCTTTGATAAAGAGCTAGCAATAGAATCCAAAGGGAAACAAAAGAAACCGTGTTTGTCTTGTCAGGTTTGACAAAACAAACAAACAAACAAACAAAAACAACAACTAGTAAAGCCCTGCAATTAATGACTAAATTTAGACTGAAAATTATAACTTTCAACTCTAAAAGAGGACAAAGCTTTTGGAACAGCCTTTCAGAAGAAAGAATTTGGAAAAACAACAGTTTCCAGATGAACCTTGATAAAGTGCTATTGTCTGCCACTGTGTGCTGTAGCTAGGAACTTGACTACATTATCCCTTCTTTCAGGATTTCTACTTTAACTTATTTGCAACTCCCTCATTTAAAACCTTGCAATGGATTTTACATTTTCAGATGGATTCAAATATTTCTTTGATATTACAAGCTGGGATATGAGAAGATTTTTCTTTCCATATTTTAATTCATGGTTTCTCTCCGCCACTTTAAGTATCAGCCAAATAAAAGTAAAAAAATATGAAGCCAAATAAAAAGTACAGACAGAAGTTGGGAGCCTATGAGACTAGCCCAGCAACATGACAACTCTTCTCTAAACACCATTTTAACCTTGCAGAACAGACTCCTCAATCCCATAAGCTTATGTAAACCACCTCAGCCTAGACGGGATCTCTGGTCCACACTAGTTTCTTCCTACAGATTCTAAATCAAATGATGAAATCAAGTCCAGTAATGTAGTTTTTAAACAAAATACCTCACATCTAGCTGACCAATGAAAATACAAAGAATCTTGTTGCTGTCTTTCTACTTTTATTCTTACAAAGTTGTCAGTCCCTGGTACTAAAATGTTTTCATAACAAAGATGTCTCCAGAGGGCATATTTTGACAATGACTGTTTCACTTGCAGCCGAAAGACACAGTCCTCATGTTAATCACCTGAATAAATAAATCACCTGAGACCTTGTGTCCTATCCCACTCGGACCTGAATTGCAACAGTGGAATCAGTGGTTGACTGAGACCTCAAAAATGAGTTTAGCAGTAGCATTTTTCTTCACTAGACACAATTTTCAAAGCACATCCCTTGATTGCTCTCTGGCTGCAGAAACCTCAGAAGGCACTATTACCGCATACTCTCAATTTTGTGTAGCACAGGTCTTAAAATTCCTCATACTAATTCCTGACCTAAGACCTTAATTTGTGACAGAACTAGAGAATTTTTTCCAAGAAGTCCCATCTAATTTTTAAGAGATCATGAATTCAGAATTTCAAAATAAATTGCCCTCATATTGGAAATATTGACCAATAGGATCTTATTATATCCCTATTAATGTTTACCTTGTGAAGACCTGCTTTGTTTCTGGAATTCTCTTTTATTCCTGTAAGTTGTGTCATCCACACAAAGTTACAGAGAAGTAGTTCCATTTCTTTCACATAGCACCATTCAGATTTTTCCATGTCATTAGTAAGGATCATAAGAAAGGTAAGTTCAAAGAAATTCATGCAGAAAGTTAATTTCATTTGAGAAGAGGTAGACACGATGACTCTTTCATTACCTACATGAAATTTATTGTCTCTTTATATTTAGAGATATCTAAAGATATCTAGAGATATCTAAATCTAGGGAAGTTACACCTATCTAAAACTAGGTGTAACTTCCCTTCCCACTGTCTTGGTGAGATATTGTCTATATTTTACTGTCTCAGAGTATTACACATTTTACAGAAATTTGGAAATAGGAGGAGAAGAAATGGGACAACAGCTGGGTTTCTGCATGGTATGATGTGGATGAGCAGTTCAGTGGAACAAGCTGAGGTTACAGTTTCTGGCTGAGATGCTCAAACACTTTTTCACACCTGTATCTCAAAATACAATCCCATGTGATACGATATTTTCATAACATTGAGCATGCAGAGCTTCTGAGAGGAAAATGAACATGTGCTTATGAGAAAATGTTTTGTTTGATACATAAAAGTCTGATGTCAAGGAGGAAAAAAAGGGGACAGAGATAGCAGGTGCAGAAATGTTCACAGGAGAAATTGTGAAATCAAGCAAAAACATCCCTCTTAGGAAGTGAGGCATGTGGACACTGACACTTTTCAGTATGGTTCATAGCTATTCACACCTCCTAGCATACGCGAAAGAGTGAAAAGAGTACCATGTAGCAAACCACTATAACAGAAGGCTGAAATCTGCTAGATCTGTGGAGTGCAGTATCTGCTCTTTCGCAATGGCAATACCAGATACTTCATGAAAAAAAAAAAAAGGATCGTACTCTCCTTCTCCGAAATTCTCTCCTAGGTAATTTCAATGATCGAATAATTTTTGTAATGGGGGAAAGGGTGACCTCTTTGGAATCTGTTAATTCCCTACAGCTTAAAATGTAGGTTTTATTTTAACAAACTGAGGGCACTTATGTCTGGAGTGACAAGCCAAGTTGAATTCATTTGCAGAAGTAGGATTTAAAAGTGGGCATTAGTCCAGAAGAGAGAAGAGTTCTCTGTGGGAACATTTGCAACCTGATGCTTTTGCACATAAGAAAATTTAACTCTGCTACCAGTAAACCCACCACCAGCTCTCAGTTTTGAGGAGGAGAAAAATATGTTCCCCACCAGACTCTTCCCCTAGAGATCCAAGAAAAGCATGCTGGAAATGCACAGCCACACCAGCACGCCTCATCAACACCATTCCCTCCAACCTCAGCTCTCACCAGCATTTATGATTTCAAAGCAATTCAAAAGGTTTTTCTGCAAATTACTGACTATGGAGGTTATATGCAGGATAGGCAGCTCTAACAAAGGCACCACAAATTACCTGACACTTAATTTGCTGCTGCTCCAGCCAGTGCTGTTCTTCTAGTAAAATTAATGGACAGTTGGACCCAGTGAAAGCACCTGAGGACACCATAAGCCTCTTTATGTATGGACTTTCAGAAGTGGAAACTAGTAGTGCTCAGTTTTGTTACGCTGGGCAGCACAAGGGAACCTAGGGCAGGCTGGCAGCCTGCTGCCCACGCAAACACAGGTCACATCCACAGTCCCAGCAGACAAGGTCAGAACAGTATGGTATGGCATGCATGAGGAGTATGGACATGGCAGCACGATGTCCTGGACACAGCCAGAAAGACAAATCTTTATATCTTTCAAGTTAAAAAGAAGCTTTCTGGACAGTCTATAGGATAGAAACTAACCTACTGGTATTTTTTGTGGTTGCAAAGGGAAAAAAAAAAGTGGGGGTTTATTTTAAATAATTGCAGGATTGTTTGGTGTTGTTATTTCTGTATTAGAAAGACACTTTTCAATAATAAATGCACATTATGCTTTCCCTTAGTGTCCATATTATAATTTTAAGAGTTGTAAGAGCTGCAACACCTGGGAGCACTACAGGCACTTGAGAAATCTTAATATTATATAGATCAATATTCTTTGTTGCCAGCAACAGTGGCTTCAAAGGACAAGGAGAACTTATAGTGATAGCCAAGGGATTAAATTTGTGATTTGAAGTTGATGGAATTATGGGGAAAAGATATTCTGCAAAACATTACAAATAGGGAAAATCAAGGTTTTGACATGATTCTTGAGGAAGTAAGTTGAAGAGGAAAAGATTTTCTTTGAAAAGATCCCTATCTCTAGCTTCTTGGAAACTTGGAAAGTACAAAATGCTTTCTGCTCTGATTGGGTGTGGAACTTGCAAAATAGAGAAGAATTAAAGATACATCAAGGAAGAATGGAAGACCCATTAAGAATGAAGTAGTCTTAGCTATTATTTAGCCTGTAGCTGTGTGAAAAGGTCCTTTGCTAGAACTTCATTGCTGGCAAAAAATGAAGGTTATTTGACTCTGCTAGAAACAAAAATGACAGTTCTTGTTAATGTTGCATCTGGAATCACAGCTAAAGCTCAGTTTTAAAGATGACCTGAAAAGAGAATTATAAAAATAAATGGTATTTTAAAAAAAAAGAATAAAAAAAAAGGATTTTGCCTGTTATGTACATGAGAAAACCTACCTTATTTTTTTGGAAGACCATCGATGCATAGAGAACAGGTGGGATTATGGCCTTATGGCCACAGAAGCATAGAAATAAAATCTAATTAATGGAGAGGGGAAGTGGTTTATTTTGTTTAATGCTTTGAGCTATTTTTGTTAACACCTACTTAACTCAAATACTTGAAAGACACCTGGGAGAAGTATCTAATCCATTCTGCATTTCAGCAGGGACCACGAAACTTTATAATACACACATGGGACCTCCCAATGAGCCTTTTAGGGAAAGCAGGAGGAAACAGACTTAATACTGCTGATAATTCTAAGAGAAAAAAGGTTCTGTGACTGCAACACCCTAAAGAAGCGTAAAATAGCTTAAAATTTCTTTTTCCTTTTTTCAGTTCAGTGCCTAAGTAATTATAATCCAGCAGAAACTAATGCCCTTTGACAAAAAAAAAAAGACACACTTTCCTACACCTACACACCATCTCCAGGACTTTGTTTTTCAGACAGACACTCTTTTTGTTTCATAGAAGAAACAGAGCACATCCTAACCAAATCAGTAGTTGAAGGATGTTAGTCAGTTAGATTTCCCCTCACAATTTCTAAAGTGATTTTTGGTCATTTTGGTTGTAGGCTTAGAGTTAGACGCATTGGATTTATTAATTTCTGCAAGGCCAGGGTCAGGAGAAGGTTGACAGCAGAAAGGGGGAATGAGACCAAGTTGTATTGAAAAGAGATATTTGAAGACTCACAGTTGACATTGAAGGAGAATAATCTTTTAATCGGATAACATTGAACTAATTGTGCAGAAAGGTATACAAAAGAGACAACTGTTTAGATAACAGAGTGGAAGGAAGTAGCAATATATATATAAAAAGATCTGGCCAGATTAAAACCAGAAAAGAAGTGGAACAAACATAAATACCTTCAACATCTAAACTAACAAATACCACTTCAAAAATCCGAATTCTTGCATGAAGGCAGAGCTGTATATGAGACCTATGATATCCAGTCTTAACATGAAAATAAACACAGGTTAGAAACTAAAATCTGAAGTGTGAGATAAAGACATATTTACTACTTCCTACATAAGAAGTGACATGTTTCTAAGACATTTGTTTCAGTATGAATTCATGCCCTTTGTGAGTATTTTGTCAAAATTGTAGGCTCTCCAAATCATGCACCAAGAAGACAGTTATATAATACGTTTCCTGAGTTATTAAGAACTTTTCTCCAAACCAAGACAGTGCAAGATACAAAATTCAGACACTACTAGCAGGATAAAGAAAGGATGTTACTATCACAGCACCGTTTTGCCCTTTAGTTTGAACAACTGTAGACAAAGCTGAAGTGCAGTGAACTATTGGCTCTGCAGCTGTCTCAGGCCAAGAGTTCATGGCATCTAACAGAAAATTTGAATAATCAAAAACAAGTGTTAAAAACAATCCCAACACCAAAACAAACACAGAAATTTTTTTACCAGTTACCTGATCAGGACTGCCAAATGATTTTTTTTTTTTTCCCAAGGCCCTTAGCTGTTTTGGTAACAGAGTCCAGCTCTTCTGGTTACTTACGTCCAATTTACAGGAACTCTACTGTCTGTCACCATTCACTTCCCTCAGCCTTTTATTATATCTATCACTTGAAATTAACCCCACAAAGGTTTTTAGGCTAGAGGAAGCCACAGGGCATTTCTCTGTTTCCAGAAAAGCTGCATTCCCTAGTTAAGGTCAATAAGACACTCAGCATTGATACCTATCAGGTATCCCAGATCCCAAATCTGGTTTCCCAGATTTTTCACTTTGGACTCAACAGTTTGTAAATACATATTCCTTGAGGTATTTTTCCAAAAACCACATTGCTGAATGTATTGACATAAACCTAAAAAAAGCACACATGAGCTCAAAAATCTGCAAGCTTAAGATATACTCCTGGCAGTCCTGCTGTCAGACTCTTCGTACATTTCCTAGTCTTGTGGGGCTTTCATGTTTCTTGCTCAAGAGTGATTTCCTTATCATCTGATCCTGCTTTCATACTGCTGCAGTCCTATCAATTATCATTATATGGATTCCACAAGAAGATAATAATACAGAGTCCCATCATGATGAAACAGGAGAATGATCTTGAGCAGCCTAGTTATGCTACTTTATCATCAGCACCTATATCTCAAAAATACAATCAGGCCTTGACTTCCTTAGCTTATTAATACTGACGTTCTTGAAATCTTGTGCCTTTGCAGAGTCTTTGACATTGTGTTCATCCAGCATGCATGCACATAAATGAATGGGATGGGAGAGCCTTGAGTTCTATAAAAACATGTCTGTCTCTTTGGGGCATTAAGCAAGTGGAATTTGTATAATCGGTGTGCATAATTAGCAAATGGGGAGGGATATGTTATGTAACATGCTATGAGTTCATCTGTAGATGGAGTATCATTTGACATTTCACAAACACATAGAGAGCACTGTAATGTCATGAACACACAGATTTATGAGATTTCTGTCTGGATGAGTATAAATAATAGGCGATGCTTGTAATGATAAGGTGAAAGAGAACCATGAAGGATTTAAAACATTTTTTTTTAAGCATAAAGCTTCTAAGTATTTTTTGAGCATTTGAGACAGCTCAGTTTGTTCAGTTTTTCAGCTTGGCTGCATTTTACATTCACACACATTTTTAGGGATGGTCTGTCAGAAAGAAAACACATAGGACGGCAATAAACAGAGAGCCCAGCTACTCCATCCATTCAAAATCTATTGCGAAACTCTCACTGAAGGCAACAAGAGAAGATTTAGTCCTTCTAATTCTATGTGTTTGGCACTGTTTTTACCATCCTGCTGGCTTGCTACTGTATTTAGATGAGTGTCATCTGCTAATGCCATAAATACATCTTTATTAATGTATGGGGAAATCAATAATTAAGTCTTCAGATCCAAATCTGGTCTATAGGCACTGCAGTTTTCATGTCCACACTGATCTAGAGTCTTTTACGTGACTTACCCATGTCTACAGCAAGGTGCTTCTTTCTGCCACAGTTTTCAGCGTCCTGATCCTTTTCCTTCTTTTCAGACAGTTAACCCAGGCTCAGACTTCTCTTTCATGATTTATCTGGAAGCAAAAAGTGAGTAAGCAGACAAACATGTGGCCAGGTTTGTTATAGCAAGAGTGATAAGTAAGACACTGTCCTGGGGGTAGGAGGATGGGGAGTTGAAACCCTGCAGGAAGAGGATAGATTGGACTTGATCCTCTGCCGCTCTCTTCCCCAGAAGTAACCACTGAGTTACTGCATAAGGAGTACTTCACCACTCTGGAAGAGGCTGTGGCATTTTGTGGAGCCAAAACCTGCAAACACGCTCTGAGAATGCTTACATGAGCAGCAAGGAAATAAACACCACCTGAAACACTTCCAATTAAGCATAACTGCAGGTTTTGGGGAGGTTTATGTTAGTGTCATTGGCACCTACAGATTTTAGGCACCTACTGGGTTAGGCAAAAGCTGCATAGGGATTTAGGAGATCTATCTGTTGGATTTAATCACCTAAATCACACTTTAGGCATCTCAGGCCTCTGTGAGTCTAGGTCTTAGTCCAAAAGCATGCATTGCTGGGAACACAGCAATATTCTTTCTTAATAACAGTGAGGAGAATTATTGCAAAGCAAAGATATATATATTCATATATATATATGTATATTTACCCTGCACAGGAAGTATAGATAAACAAATGTATTTTCCAATCAGGCAAATACAGATTAATCTCAATCTTCTGATCATCTGTAGTGCAGAATTTGCTATTTTCTCAGGCCAACAGCAACAGAACAGAGAACTCCTCCAATCAGTTTCGCAATCAGCTAACAGAATAGTCCTTATTCTTCACAAAATTCTTACAACCTCTGTTAAAACTAGTTTGTTGTTTCTTCAATTTTGTAGGAGTCAGGAACACAAAAAATCAGTCTCTGAGTAAATCATAGAAACTAGTAAAAACAAAGCTAGTCCAGAGGGCAAAGTGCTCATAAAAGAGCCAGACAGAACAAACAGGTAGGTTTTTTTTTTTTTTTTTTTGTAAAGTAAACCAGCTTTAAAGCCCTCTATACTTAGTACTACAATTTGAAGAAATTTCCCTTAAATTATTTTTAGTGAAATAAAGTAGAGGAGAAATAGCCAAGCATCTTAAAGTGACAACAAACTACTATTGTTTTTATCCTAAGTTTCATCTTTTGGGGGGGAAGGTTGTCTGCCCTGTTACTGTTTCCTAATATTTGACCAATTAAAAAAAATGAATATTTAATATAGCTATAAGATTCCAAACAACTGATACATAGGGGTGCTAACCCTCCATCTACAATGCATTTTGCTGGGTATCCCGTGCTAAGAAAATCTTGATGATTCTCTCTCTCCATCGACAATAGCATTTTCCTATATGACTTAGACCAGACTGTTAGTCTTGTATGGCTGAAGTTTAATGATATGTGCCCTTTCTTTTTGATTCCAGTTTCAATGAACAGAGGCTGCAAAACACTCTGAAGGGTTGAAGTGTTTTCAGAAGTTTTTCCAAATGCCTCTTGTTTCCAAAGAAATGATGTCTTCCTAAGTTTCAAAATGACCAAATTTCTCAAAAGAATTTGCAAGTTCAAAATATTCCTGCCATCATCCTGCCTGAAACTCTCTCTGAGGGAAGAAATCTTTCCTGTTTATTCTTTTTCCTGAAAAAATACTATTTATAAATTGCATTGATATTTATTGCAGCACTAACTTTTGCCACGAACAACACACCACAGCTAACATACGTTCGCTATATTTGAAATATTTTGATGGATCATTTCTCTCAGATGCTATTCCATAAGGATTTTTTCAGTGAATCTGCCTACATTATGCTACTTTTTCCAATTTTAACACAATTTAGATAAAATAGAAAAAAGAGTACTGGACTTTTCAAGAATTATTTAAATAAAGTTGTGCAGTAAATTGGTTTTACATTGCCATTAAACTCTGTGGGTATTCTTCAGTTTTATTTGCCTAAGGCACACTGCCCACAACGATACAGTGGCCTTTGTTTCCTTGCATCTAAACTGCACCTTTCTTTTTAGAAAGCCAAGATTTGTTGCCAAGTGTTTGGGGTACATGTATGTGAACACATTCCTGATATTTGTACCCAACTACTTGCCAAGTCTATTAAACAGTAGAACAGTTTCTTTTGCTTTTTCTGGAATTTGCAAGTACAAGGCATTTGTCTTTGCTTACAACCCTCCACCTCTCCAGAACTGTCATACAGGAAAAGAAAACCTATTAAAAGACCCATCTGTGCAAGTGTAACCTCAAAACAAATTGCAAGCCCGCAGTAATAAAAATGGAAAATGTATTTCTCTGTAATGAAAATCTGCAAGTTAGTTAATGAATGTAGCCTAAGGGTTTCAGCAAGGTGTTATGCGGGGCTCTTAGTTTACATGCATGAAGCCAGACTCCAAAAACAGCAGAGGCCTAAGCCATAAGCCATAGTGTGACTCTGTCCTGCCTTGCCCAGCTGCCTCTTCCAGCGTTATCTGCAGCACACTGTGGAAATAGCCAAGCTCACGCTGAACTGACTTGTTCGGGCATCGGCATCATGCTCAGCTCAACAGCACTATGTTTTGCAAAAGCTAATTTACCTAAGGAGCAGGAAGCTGGCCAAGGACATTTTAACAGTTCCAGACTCTTCCCGTTCCATATGTAATATTTCTCATTGCTTCCTTAAAGACACATGACTGAAAACAGGATGTTGTATCTTCCCGATGCATTGGAAATCTGAAAAAAAAAAAAAAAGAAGTTCTGAAATTCAGGCGCAGTGGGTTTTAATCTTTTCGTATCTTAAGACTGGTGCTGATTTTTAATTTTGGGGTTGAAGGCCTGTAGAGCCCACCACATTCATGGTGGTCCTCTATTGGGAATCCTCCACCACTGGGGCTTTGGAGGCTCTTCGGCTTCACAGAGGGTGAAGAGACAAGACCCCATTTTTCTCTTTGTTTCACACCACGCTCCTGGCCTCCCAGATGGCCCCAGTGTATAAGGGTTAGTTCACTCTCACCGCCTGCTTGAATCCGGGACAATTCCCTCAGCA
>NW_010584428.1:416879-466427 GCF_000705375.1 Tinamus guttatus | reverse complement strand
CAGGCAGTGGGTTGCATTCTGTGGGAATTGGGGAAGGTGCCAGGGATCCATGGGGAGCCTAGGGTTGGGCAGGGGGTCACGGATCTGCGGGGACTGGGGAAGGGGGCTAAGGCCGAGCATGTCAACCAGGCTGGCCAGGGAGGCTCATAATCCTTAAGTATCCTTAAGCAGAAGTTCACAATTCCACTCTTCTAGGAAGCAAAAATAATTTAAAAGACATTTTATTAAGTGTCTTTATCTTTGGCACCAGTGAGCACCAGAGAGAGAGACAGCAAGCAGCCGTCCTCTGGACGCTGGAGGCATGAGAGCCGCTTCCTTTCAAGGAGGCCAGAGGCCAGTCCCGCCCAGTGGCAGTGAAAAGTGTTTAAAAAAGGCATGGAAACTGAGGAATATTTGAGGCTGCAAGATGGGCTGAGTATGTGGAGGGAATTCACTGCCCTGCAAAGCGCCGCTGTTCACTCACGCACTGCGCAAACGAGACGTCTGCATGCCCTTGCTGTGACAAATCTTCCCTCTGCGGCAAAGCAAGACGCTGCTGCCGCTCGGAACAAAGTGCTTTAACAGAACAGACAAAAGGCAATGAAAGGTCCTGCTCTCTCCTCCACAGTTTGCCATCTGACCAAGTTTTTCAAATGTTTAGGAGCATGAAACAGTAAATGTCAGGGATCAGGCTTTTCATGTTTATACTGGAGCCAAAACTCAGCAGTTCCAAATACCATGAACAAACTCAGGTTTCAGATATAAAGAACTTAACTGTTAGATAGAAACTTTACTTTGTGTAAGGACCTGTATGACTTCCAACACACTTTTCAGCACCTAAACATAACATCATTTTAAGAACTAAAATTAGAAGATTTCTGTGATCTTAAAAGCAAAGGCATTCCAAATACATGGAACCCTGCTCACATTAGTTTGGTTTACATTTTTAAGTAATACAATATACAATAATTCTTCCTGTGTTTTTTTTTTTTTATCAGACACCTGCTTCCAAGCACATGGAGTAATATATTCAAGCTGTCTCTTTATAGATATCTGAGAACATTTAGTGGATGACGGATGGTTTTCTAATGGAACATATAATATTCAGAAGCTGATTCATCTATAGATAGCATTAAAGAAAAAACATCAGTGCCCCTTCGAATCATTAGGAAGTGCAAGAATTCAGCTGAAGTCATTTGGTGAAAACATATTTCTACATTCCTGTTCAGAGCACAAAAAATAAAATAGTGATATCTTTTTATGTCCAACAGAAACAGACTGACATACCATGTTTGCTCTGTTATACTTAGAACCTGACCACACTCTGCATAAGCATAACTCATTCTGCATAATTCATTCATATACTGCACATTTCACACTGATAACCTCCATTCTCATACTCTAAATCTTTAGGCTGAGTTGTCATCCAGTGGGAACTACAACATTATCCACATTATCCACAAGGCTCTTTTTGTATATCAGGCTTATATCTATATATTAGCCTGCATTATTTGGTGTCCTACATCGTACATGTTCAGAGCATTTTTGCTTCCATGATGAGTTTAATTATTCCAGAATCTTTCAGTCATGACTCAGTTTGATATGACTGGGCATAGAAAAGCATTGTTAATCCAAGTCAATGACACAATTTGTTTCACCAAGCCAGTAGTTCAATGGGCTCAAAGATTTCTATCATCACACAGCTGTTCTGTGATAAACTTTCCCAAATATCATCCTTACCTGTTTCAATGGGACTTCATATTGGTAACTTCTACAGCTATATTAGGAATCTAGATTTTAGAACATTTATACTTATTTTTTATGATTAAATCATCAAAATTATTTGAAGTAGCTTGAGTAAGCTGGCAAAGGGGTTATTAGAAAACCTAAAGATGTGTGTTTATCATCTCTTCACAGAGAATTGCAACAATACTTCTAATTTTAGAATAAAGTATGCAAGGATCAGATGACTCACCGTAAAGTAGGAGAGAAAATTGTTAGATCTTAAAATATCTGAATATCATAAATGCTATAAATTATGATTTCTGCAGTTGAATTGTATTTGTCATTCACTATTTGACGATTTCTCACATCACTTAACATGTAGAGGCAGGCAAAGCTAACACACAAATCCAACTCCATTCCAATGTAACTCCCATTTCTCTTAAGCTGGTAAAGAGGCAGTCATTCAGAGAAAGAAATAATTTTTCTATTGCATGCACACATTGTGTCTAGATCAAGGAGCTTTAAATTATGCCTGATGACTTCAGACATCACTACAGAAGCAGGGATAATAATACTGTTTTGATCTTAAGATACATTATTTATGCTTTGATGGGAAATACATTTTAAAACAGGAATAAAATTTGTCCGCAAAATAATTTTAATATATTTATTCTTTTTGTGTCTACTATAAAAATTTAGCTTACCTGTGAGAGATGTAGATCCCATATTTCTAAAAAAAAAAAAAAAGTATTTCTTGATGAAGGGACCAACTGCAATACCTTGCATGTATCTCCTCTACAAAGACTGTTTCTTTCACTGTGAACAAATAAATTTCCTATACATTACTCCTAATAAATGCTCTGTTTTCTAATTTTTCACTGATGGAGTGTTTCGTTCATGGCTGTCCACATAAAAAGACTATATTGACAGATGAAGCCCAGGCCTATCAGGGACATGATCAAAATCCACAGGAAAGAAATGGAGATCAAGAGTTCTTGAATTCCTCAGTTCTTCTTCTTCAAGAGGGTCAGAAAATGTGGCCAGCAGCTTCTTTCAGTGCCTACATCTGAGGCATGAAGTCACAGAGCTGCGGCCATGCTGGAGAACTGTGCCGCTGCAGAGTATGTTCCCCACCAGCACCTCAAACTCAGTGGAGCTCCACTCCCTGAAGTGGCAGCTCAGGACCACATTCCATCTCTTCACAGGACCCAGGAAAAGAAGAAACTGTAGATAGATTGTGTGAATTCTCCAGATGCAGGCAATGTGAGCCAGCATAGCAAGTGCTGCTTCAACACGAAACACCGTATACTTTGTGCTCCCTCCTACATGAAGGAGTATTATTTTCCTTCAGGTCCAGTTCACTTAGCCTTAAGCAGAAGGTTTAGGACTTAGGTCTAGATGAATTATTTACACCAAAGGACAACTCATGGGTCAGGTTCAAGAAGAATCAATGGAATAAACAGTGCAAGCCTACCACAAAATTGAATAAACTCAAATATTACCACAATTTCTGGGAAGAAAATAAAAAACACCCAAGAAATATAAAAAAGGTCAGAAATCAGAGATGTGTTTGACATACTGCAGTGTTGTTACTCAGATCAATTTTCCCACCAAATAGCTGGCCAGAACAACACTGCTGCTGAATTCAGTCACTGCACTGCTAACCCAGCCATTGAATACTGGGAACTCAAACAATGATCTTTCTAATATACTGAGTTAGTTTTGTTCCTACCCAACTTTCCTCTCTCCCCTTTCACTTTATTATTTAAGGATCTATTACCATGGTTTTGTGCAGCAATTTAATCATTCAAGGTTTGATCCTGTTTGGTGCTGAATACCTTCAGTTAATGCTTACCACACATCACCAGAGGAATGTTTTGTCCTTGGCTACAGATTTTCATTCTGTTTCCCAATTTTTTTCCACACATATTGGTGCTACATGGTTCATTTAAAGGGCACTTTCTCGGTCTTTTACCTTTCTGATAACACAGAATTATTAAGGTAGTTGATTTAATAAGGTAACTGCCCTTGTGGAGTAAATAAGCATCTTTATAAGATGAAACACACACGCATAGTGTTTTCATGGACTTCAAGGAACCATTCATATATTTAACATTATTAATCAATTTAAATTCCTACCAAAATGTGGTCTGTACTGTGCTCCCTGTTTTCTTCTTATTGATCCTGAGGAAGTGCCTGTTGATAAAGACTCATAAAGCTGAAAGGGACCCTGTGACATCAGTCATGTCACACAGCCTCTGCACATCAAATAAACATCACCAAGGCTACAAAAATAAATCATCATCTTATACTGATAAGGCATTTCACAAGGGCTTTCCAAAAACACTATGGAAAGCAGGTGGATTACATTATAATATGTTGTTTGCATAGCAAGAAGTACATGTAATGAAGATCAAATCCATGTCCCCAAGAATTTATCACCTGAAACATGTGTATCTCTATAGAGGATCATGACAGCTCTTTTACAGCTTTGTCTATGCATTTCAGATTCTCCAAGGAGGCACTGGTCTATCTGGCCTATCATAACAATAAATAATACACATTTCAGATTCTGTATCTTTTTTCATAAAGGGTTGTTTAACTTCTCTGATTGTAAAATTTCCATTGTAAAACTGCCAGATTTCATTAGCTTTCTATTTCCAATCAAACTTAAAAAGGAGCTGCCAACCTCTCAGTAAGAATTGCCAGTTGTTATCAAACAAAACCACCAAAATACAAAAGTCAGATCTTTTCAGAGCTTAATGAGATGGGAATTTTTACTCAGAGAGAAGGTAACCATCTTCAAGCAGAGAAATTACAGACACAGAAAGGCAGGATAGGACTGAAGAAGTACTTCAGATAGTAGGTCTCTCTAAAGAAAAAAAAAACATTTTGAATGAAACAGAATGACAGAATAGAGTTGCCACAAGCAGATGGAAGGACAGGCCATAGCTTGCTTCAGTAGCAGAAGGAGCAGCAGTGAGTCGGGAAGGAGTCAGTTCTCCAGCAACCACAGCTCATGCCCAGGTCCTTCTAAAGGACAGTATAACTTTTTCACACTCTTCTCCTCTGAAGCTACAGCAGGCTCCTCTTGCTTGCTCCTCACTGTAGGACTTCTGCAGTTAGATTCAGCAGCAGCAGTTATTCAAACAGGTATCATTTTTCATGTGATTTTTGACAGAGAATTGAGACAGCACATCCTCAGGTGTCCTTGTTCAGAGCAAAGTACCCCTGCTCAAGGCAGGCTTCAGGCAGTCAGGGAGCTGTGCCATGCGCTCTGCAAGCCAAGATGGACTTACAGAACTTCCCTGATTTGCATAGAAAAATGAACTAAGATATGCTCTTTGGAGAAGAATTCAACATTCTTAAGAAAAAAAATATATACAATCACATTTGCCTGTAAGTCTGTGAGAGGATGTGAGCGAGATTAAAACTCACATCTACTGCATCAGTCAGGCTGGAGTTGGTTATTACATCTGCCTTAGACAAGCAACCAAAGAGCTTCATACATGCAAGTCTTCCACCAACTTAAAGAACCTGCCTTTCTACATAAAGGTGTCCTATAAGGGAGAGATTTTCCAAAATCTAGTCAAGAGTTTGGAAAGCCGTTAATTGAAGATTTGTGCTAAACAGTATGATCACAGACAACGATTCATATACATACGAGTTCTTATACATACATTCCCCCATATTATTAAATTCAGTATTAGCATGCCATCCATATATTGGGGTGTACTGGCATCTAGTATAGGAAGGTGTTAAGATAGTTTTTAGAATTTTATTGATTATTTTTATTGTGTTTTTACCAGCTATTTGAAATAACAAGTGTCTATATGAGTAGCACAGCAGTGTTTAACCAGTGCCTAATTACCATGTTTGAAATTTGCCAAAATAATAATTCATGGAACAAATCCTCCAAATGAATTTCTAAAGTGGACGTTAATTTTCCTGGCTACAGTTAAGAAAACAAAATTTAACATTTACCAAAGTCACTGACCAAATACAACTTAGCACAGAATCAGATTTTCCATGAATATTTGTGATAAATGATTGATGCTTTATATTATTACCATATGCATTAGTTAAACATTGGAAAAAGCAGACCTTAAAAAGAAATAACATGGAAGATAATATTTAATTTTCAGTGGGAAGATTTTAAGAATTTTCAGATGAAAGCAGACCGTTCATGGAGTGCATAGATTGATACAGATAGGTTTAAAATGTTCTTAAACTAATAAATTTCAACATAGTGGTTGTGTAAAATATCTAGAAACTATCTAAAACAATTAAGAATGTTGGAAAATAAAGCAATAACCAAAGATTACAAGTTAAAAATATTTTGAAATAATAATGCCACATTATTAAGTACAGGTAGGAAATACTTTAAGGCACTTCGAAAGTGTCTTACTACTGAAGATCAGACAAGGTACTATAAAAACTCGGTTTCCTAAAGTGAGTTTTATAAAGACAGAAGTTTACAAAAAGTGTGTATTTTACCTAAACAATACCCTCTCTAAACAGTCCTGGACCTAGTTTTCGCCCGAAGCAATTTCACTTCAAAAACTATTGGAAAATTTGATTTATATTAAGCCTTTTATTTGAAACATAGCAAGTAGTCACTGTTTAACTCCACATCGACTTCATTTCAAATGGGGGGAAAAAGAACAAGGGTTCAGTCTTCGGAGAATTTTGTCTTGTTTGTGCATCAACATTCAACATTTTCATCATAAGGAAGAAATCTTAACTGCTGGATCTAACGATGCGAACTTACATCCTCCTGTGTTTCTTTCATCTAGTCTTTCATTTAAACTTAGGCACATGTAACTTTCAATAATAGCAGAGGAGAAACTGGACTAGAACACTTGTGTTAGATGGGAAAGTTGTGTGAAATTTATCTAGTATTTGTCTTTGTGAAGAAGATTCAAAATGTGTTCAGAATATGACCTGTCTTTGGCATACAACAGAACTGTGTGGAAAGAGAAATGTCAGATCTTCTTTTAATGACCATACATCACCAGGGTTGCAAGGCAGACTCCAAAGAAAACAGAGCAGCATTTTAGAATGATGTGTGTTCAAGTGGTACAATTTTAACTATCAGCCTTTTTAAATTACTCTATCCATGAATGCTTTTATCTAAATTACTTAGTTTAGTAGCATTATTGTTTTTAATATACTAATAGGAACACAAAGGGATATATGTCATGAGTATTATTGCTGAATTTGCCTCTCTGTGCCCTTCATGGGTAGTTTGGGGAAAAAATAGCAAATACTTAAGAAAAAAATCTCCTTAATGCTAGGAAATTTGTATTTTTCTCATAAGATGTTTTCCATAGAATGTTTTATATTCTCCTGACACCTGAGTTTAGATAAATGAGCCATTGGTATGCCAGGTGAACCCTGGAGTTTAATTGGACAGAATCCTATCCACACACTCACCCCCTGGAACTAAACGCTTATTTAGAAAAAAGATATCTTTATCTTTCTTGAAGACTGGTGTGACAGGAGCACTGACATTGGTAAGGTAAGTGGGGCTGGGAGACAGCTGTGAGACTGACCAAAATAAAACAATGAAAGTAATTCATAGAGCTTCTCAGCCTGCTGCCATTTCCTTCAATGAGGACAAAGCCACAACAAACCTGTTTTCATCTAGGGAGAGATTGGAAAATGTGGGGATGCCATGTACTTTTTTTAAAAAAGGTGTTTGGATATGACATTTGTACAGATGAAGCTGAGAAACAGGAAGAAAATTGTTTTTACCCTAACCTGAAAATCCTTTATTTATTTATTTATTTAAATAGTCCACATATTAATTTTTAAAGCTAAAATAAAACTTTCCAAATCCATACATTAGAAAATCAAACCAGCCAGTCCCACAGTGAGTGAAGACAATGCTCTACGCTCTTAGTCATCAAATCAATCTAATCTATCATCTAATACTTCCTCTGCTAGTCTGGAGACATCTGGAAGTCTGGATGGTGAAATGAACGTTATCACTGATGTTCCTCCTTCCTGACGAGCCAGAGCTTAAGGAGAGTTTCACAGAGGAAGGGCCGAAACAGAGATGCTGCAAATCAGGTGGAGGAGCAATGTTAATCACAAAGCACATTTCTTTTTACATATTGAGCATGTTGGGCTACATATGACTGATTATCAAAAGATTTTTCAAAAAACTATTCAGAAGAAATAGAATAATGTGGAAGGGACTGTTTCAAAAGAAGGAGATTTGGATTTGTGGGATTTAAAAAAGAGCAAATAAACACAGCATTCATGACTAAGCACTCCTAATTGAGCATGCCCAGGAGTCTTCTTCCTGGAATAAACCCAGGCACTGCTCAACAGGCAAAGTTTTTTGTAACCCAAATTGAACTCTGAAATCTCACCTTTTCTTCTGTAGGTCAGTTCAAAAATATTTGTGCTCATTTTCATGGAGCTGGAAGAGCCTGGTTTACAGGACATAGCCTTCGGAAGATCAACATCAGCATTTTTGAGGAAAAACTTCTTTACTGTGAGGGTGACAGAGCCCTGGAACAGGCTGCTAGAGAGGTTGTGAAGTCTCTGGAGATCTTCTAAACCCGCCTAGATGCCACCTTGTGCCACGTGCTCTGGGTGCCCCTGCTGGAGCAGGCGGGTTGGACTAAATGATCTCTAGAGGTCCCTTCCAACCTCAACCATTCTGTGATTCTATGATCCTCAAAAACTTTCAGAAGATTTCAAAATGACCCACTTACTTAGTACTTTGAGTACTAAGTTAAGTTTGAGAATTTCTCCATCATGTAGATGTATATGAAATGCATTTCTGTGTGAAATTACTGGTGAAACTAGATTCACCACCATTTCTTCACCTTTGTCTCATCCGTGATACATTTGCATTTTAACTCCAAACAGCAAATCTTTGGGAGCTCATTATATTTGGGAGTTTATTATAACAATATCTAGAGAAATATTGTATAATATTAAGTCAGAACCTTTCACTTAAACATGCAGATTCACTTCTGAAATGAAACTACAGGCTTCCACCAAATGATGAACATTTCACAGATTTTAGTAACCTGAATCTAGTCATTGTGAGGGAATAACGTTGGAACCACATTACATATGGGAATTATGTTAATTACTGCACCTTTTGATAGAAAATACTATGCAGAAAGCAAATATCCATATGCCGATGTTCAGGAGCATTTGGAATAAATTGCTTTCAAACATATTTCCTTCTGCCCATCCCAAGTCAGTTTTTCTTTATGAAAAAAAAAAGTTTCACTGAACTGGGTCTTTTGCTTAAAAATGATGAAGATTTCTCTGAAACAGTAGTCAGTCAGCTTCTCTCCAAAACCTTCATACTCTAATAATCAGTATAGATGGAGGCTATTGAAAGGTATCAAAAAGACTAATGAGTTTTGAATTATTACCATAACTGGATGTGCTCTAGAAGATGCTGCAAGTGATTTTCATTAGAGACTATTCTCACTTTCCTGCTAAACATGCAGTGCTTGGAGCATGCTAGAACTCACCTTTTCTTTTTTTTTTTTCTTTCCCTTTTCTTTTTCAAACTATAATACCCCTAATTCAGAACTTCTGGAAGGTGATTTCAAAACCTTTCAGCTGTTCAGGAACCCAGGCTAATCTGCTGAAATCTACTGACCTCACATATGGGAAATAACCAAATAGGAGCTAATGTGTATATCCTCTTTGAACTTCCTCTTACAATTTTCAGACTTAGGAAAAAAGCTGAAAAGGAAAAGCATTCTTTCCTATAAACATGAAGGTTTAACAATACCATTTGCTTTCTGTTCTCAAATTAAACTGGAGCTCACATTTTGTTATGTTTTTAAACAGTCTGCAATAATAACCACCTTCTCCCTTTCAGAAAAGTAGAAGAAAAAGCATAAAGTTTGGGTTGATTTAAATTGTTTAGGAATTCTGGGGAAACTGGGCTCCCAAAACTGCTTTTCACTAAGAAGAGAACAGGTTTCCTAGAAGACACAAGAGATTTTATTTTGGGTTGCCTAAGATGCAGAACAAAGTAGATGCTCCCACAACAGACAGACTTTAGCAATCTGTAGAAACAACTGTGACAGAACAACCTTTCTTTTTCAGAAGGATAGAAGCAAAGGAGAAGGAAAGAAACAACCTCAGGCTTCCTATGTTTCTTCCCATGCACCACTTGATATGTTCTTATGGTTACAAAGGACTCCAGCCTAAAAGGTGCTGAGCGCATCCAGCTCCTGCCCGTTGAGCAGCAGCTGAAGCCATTCCGTATCTCCTAGGAAGTGCTCAGAGCACTGCAGACTCCTGTCAAAGTTCAATTCCTGGATGCCAGTGTCCTGCTAACTCTCAGCAGACAGTTTTTCTTCCATAATGCACAGCTTTCTCCTGTTAAATGTGATATCTTCCACTGAACACATCCTTTTCCAAACATACCTTTGCTTCCTGACAGATCATTGGATGTTTTTGTTCCAGTCACTGAGAGACCAGCTGATGCCTGGCAGTTCCCTGCAACAAATTTCCATTGTTTTGGAAAAGGCTTTGCTGCTCTCTTGTCTCAGGGGTTGATCCTACAATGCTGAAAAGGGTGACAGTTGCAAAGAGATCCTTCACTGTTTCTTCAATGCTGTTAGAATCTTAATAATTTTTGCTGTCCTTAAAAAATCAATTTCTAGCCTGTGCAAGCTCCATGGGTCTTAATCACAGCGTATCTGCCTCTGTCAAAACATTGTACCCAGCCACATTTAGACACAGACACTTGCCTAATGCCATACTGTGGATGTAGTAGTCATTACAATTTCCCAATTGGGTTTGTTGTTACAGCTCCCTTTCTCCTACCCTGTCCTAAACCAGGAAAGCACTAGTAATGTAAACCACTTTGCTTAACTCATTATTTGCTAATAAGGAAGAAGTCCTTTCTCAGTGCTCAAATCAGTGTGTTTGGTTTTCCCAGGCTCCTGGGAAGGTGCGGTCATATTTTACAGTCCTTGTGAAGGCCTTATTAAGTTCCTGACTGAAAGATTACACAAGTAAAATTGCTTTATGGAGATGAAGAAATTACTCTTAGAGCTCGAGTCCACTGTATGTACCACTGTGGCAGAGATCTCCCTTGACATCTTTCAAAACACCAGTTTAGACCCCTTTTTTCTCACATCTGTGATGAAGAAGAAAAATTTAAATCTGGTTAAACCTGACAAAGTATGTGAGGGCTAGCACATCTGTATAATTTCATTAACTATTGATGTGACTCTCTGTAGTCTACAAATTCCTCTGTTTTTCTACAGAGCTATCCAAAGGCCATTAATAGTGTCCTACAATCACTTAAAAGCACAAGCCTATAGTTTGTGCTTTCTTCTACGAACCGAGCTGCATTTCACTAAATTTTATACTAGTCAATTACTTTTCCTTATGCAAGTGTAAAGGCATTCGCATTTTCAAATGAAAAGGGCTTTCATGCTTAATGAAAAGCCACTCCGCATCTGACGGTACGGAGGAATCTGCCCACACCGACATTCACCCAGGAGTCAGGGAGGAGAGTTCATTTTTCACATTTTATAGCCTGACAACTTGACAGTGACTTCATCCAAGTTTTATTTGCCTTCATTCTGCAACCACTGCACACTCTCAGTGGGCAAGTGACACAAAAAAAAACATTAGCATTTCTGAGTGCTCTGAACAGGAGGAACCATCGTACTTCCCCCTACAGAGCCCCTCAGACTGGAAATTTGCTTGACCTCCACTGCCTTTTTTATTGTGTGAATAAAGCGAACATTTCACTTAGGGCACTATCAGAATTGGCCCTCTGACAAGTATTTGTCTGCAATATTAAGGCAAGATCGTGTTGGTTTTAACAGTTTTTCAATCTCGTTTGCTTTGGCAACATGAAGAAGTCCAACCAATGGTGGTGATCTGATACCATCTCTGAAAACCCTCTGCTATCACAGAATGCTCCAGTCAGGGAATAGTGGTCATGCAAAGGAAGGCACTTTCTCTCCCTATCCCCATCCCACCATCTTCATGCCAAAACTAACGAGAAAATACATACTCTGAAACATATCAACACATGTCCATATATATATTGTTCAGTAAACTGTTCCCATTGCATTTAAAGAAACACTTTGCTAAATGGCATTAGCAGAAATGAAAGTGTTTGCATTAGCAGAAAAATATGATGCTTTCTTAATTCGCACTGTAAGGTGTAAAACATGCATACGAACTGAGTGTCCACAAAATCTGTCTGATGCAACAGTGTAGTTCTCACCTGAAGCTGCACTGTATAAAAAAAATATCCTGCTGACAAAGACTCCTCACAGATTTTTTTCAAGGTTATTGAGCAGCAAGCAAATGTAAGTTTTTTGCAATGGTTTTGCTCATGTCAGGCTAACAAAACACAAAAATTTTGAACAAGAAAAGCATTTTATATGCAGGGAGTCTAGTTGCCACCTGAGTGGAGACAGGAGAAAGATTCCTGTAAAATATTGAAGACAGGATATCTTCCATAATCTGCCACACCTTTGTTGCCTACAGAAATAAATACAACAGCAAGAATCATCTGTAATCTTAGTTCTCATGCTCAGAATTGTCATGAATGGCTGCCAAAAAGACATGCTATAATGCAATGTTTTGTTGAACATGAAAATGACCAGCAGCATTTTTACAAGTGTTTCCAGCAGACCTTTATGCCACATTGATATTGCTAAGTTGCACCAATATTGCTAAACAGGAGCAGGGAGGGAACCTGCCTGCCAGACAACTGTGTGGGTCCTGCTCCCAGCCAGCTCCACACGTGTATCCTGTATAAGAACACGGGTAAAACTGCACCTTGTCTGGCTCCCTCCCCATGACACAGCCTTCCTGTCCTCTCCTGGAGTGCTCGGCACCCTCAAGGGCCCTGGCTACCCTCGCACTGCATGTGGAACACACACCTGTGGTTTCATGCAGGGAGAATATTACACTGATGGGCCCTAACACAGCCCTCACGCTAGCTTGGGCGCTTAGATCTGCCACAGGGGCACAGACAAAATAATTACCAGGTCTAAGGCTGCAATGACCCCGTGTGGGACCCAGAGAGACACAGGGTCAAGCAGCTTGTGGATGAAATAAATCTCAAGGCCATAGAACAGCAATGACAAAGTAGCAAGACAAAAGTAGCCCAGGTCATCTGTCTATGGAACCAGGAGTTAAAAAGGAAGTTCAGATCCTCTGTCTCATGGATTTTCCTATCCATCTGCCCTGTTCTTTCCTATTCCTTTGTTAATAAACTTTTACATAGCACTTTCAAACTCTCCTTGCCTCATCTGTAGCGTTTGCTATGACTCTCACTCGCAGCATTGTTAAGTTTGAGCAAGCAGTATCTTTCTTTTTCTGCAGTTCGTCTTCTCACGACCTTTCACTTTTTCCTTTTAATAGTGAAATATTTCATTATTAATGAATAATGAATAATGAATGATTCATCAGTTGGAGTTTGATGCAGTATGACCAATCTTTTCGTTTTTCCTTTTAGACTGAGATTAAGAGCTGAGAATGTAACCAAGCTAAGTAAAGTTTCTCTTCAAAAGCAGAGGAAGTGTATATTCTGCTTTCTTCAAGCACAAAACCAAATGATTTGTTTAACTCCAGTCAGGACCAAGTCCTTTTTCTCTCAACAGTTCTGCAAACATTTCAATCTGTGTTCTCTCAATGTGAGAAAAGGTGAACAAAACTTGCATTATGTGTGAAACAGAAAAAGGATGCCAGTTAATTAGAGGCAGGCCTACTCCCAGGCATATTGCATGAGCTCAAGAGATGGCTAATTACAAAATTCCTAAAAGGATAAAACATCTCCTGTATGTAATGAGTGTTCAGTGCAGCCTACAACAGCCATTGTCAAAACACAGAGCAGGCCTTGAGTTCAGCCTGAGTTTTGGATGAATAAGTGTCAGAAGGAATCAGAGAAAAGCCTTGTAAGTGGCTTGAAAGGCCAATGGGAGAGGTGAACTCCAGAGCTGAGGAGTATGTGGAGAAAGAGATGTTTCATTAAGTAGTCATGACCTTGAGCTGCGCCTGAGGATTTCTTGCTTCCAAATTAAAACTAACTTCCTGCTTGTGGGTGAAAAGTCTTAGAGAAAAAGGGCAAACATATAATTAAACAACATTATTTCTTTCCTCTTCCCCATTTCTGATATTACTGGACTCGAGTTATTATTTATTTTTGTCCTAGCTGCTGAGCTAACAGGTAGCAAAGCTGAGATCCAAAAAATAAAAAAGTATGTCCTTCCCATCTCTGCTTGTTTATGCATCATTCAAAAGCCTCATCATCTTTCAGAAAACTGCAGCAGATAACAGAATGGCACATAAACCATTTTTTGTCCTGAGGAGTTGATTATAACTTGACCTTTCTTTTGTTCCAGCAGAAGAAAGCTCTATTAATGTGCAGACTTCTTAGCCCCCTCTTCATGTATCCATTTGAATGCAAGAAATAGAAGAAGATTTTTTTAAAGAGAAATTCACTGGTTTGAAGTCATCTTGCTTCTTGTGCTTAAGGCTCAGGGTCAGAGCATAAGATGTCAAAGGGCAGATTCTGCCTTACTCAAATGCCCGTGTCATTCAAGCAATGACAAGATGGCTATGCAATGAAAAGCTTTGCAAGAAGATACCCTGGAGCAACTTACATAAAGAAAACCTTAGAAGAGACATTTCAGAGTTGTTTAATTGTTCTAACTGAAAGTGGAGATTTGCCTGTTACTTCTGTGGATTAAGGCAACAAGACTCTCTCTCTAAACTTCTTGGAAGGGGAAATGAGTGTCCCCTGCATCTGCTCCTGCAATTCAACACCAGCAATTCCCTGGTTATGTTACAAACTCCCTGGAAAATATGGAAGAGAGCTGCGCAGCTTGCTGGTCATGATCCAGCTTCTGCAGTGCAGGAAAACTAGGAAAAATCTCAGGGGTATAATCAGGTCTGGTTTTTGAGTCCGAGCTTATCATACATGCTTGAAATAAGTTCACTGAGTTTGTATTGACCACAAAAAAGTCAGGCTATTAGTGTGAAAAAAACAGGATACCTTTTACCTCATTATCTCTGAGAATAAAAAATTGTATAGATTTTGGCAGGTATAGCCCAATATTTTAGCATCTCTTTAAATCTTGCTTAATATGTAAATGACACTTGAAAGCACTTTTTATTGCAGTTGGCATTTTACCTAAGGTCATTACAAATTGCTTTCCTAGTAAAATGTCTTTTTTTTTTTCTAACCACAAGGCTATAATTCAGACTTTCAGATTAAAAAAAAAATGTTTAAGTGTTAAAGCAACCTTCTGGGAATAAGAAGTAGGATTTCCCATCGAAGAGAAAGCAGGCACTTCAGAGTGCTGAACTGGCAGGACACCAAGGCCTGTAGTACTTCCTACAGACAACTTTCCAACAAGAAAAGAAAAAGTCACTTTTTCACCCTTTGAGGCAATCTATGATAAAAACAAACTCTAAACAAAAGGAAAATAAACCAGAGGAAGTCTCTGCTAAGACATAAGGTGGCACATTATTTAGTGGGAAAGAACAAAAATAAGAGGCAGCACTGGCTGTGTACATGCAGATATAAGTTCTCCGAGGTGCAGAGCCTTATGCCTGCATTCACATTGCATGACTCATTTGACTCTAGAATTGATTCCCAAAGGCCTTCCGTGACATGGTGTGCAGGGATTAGAAGCTATTTGTTTTAATAAATGGGACCAGAATCTATCTTTATTAAAAGTAATTTAATAAAGGTCCTTAAGTTTATCTGCAAATGAAAAATCACCTCAGAATTTAGCTGGTTACAATCTGGCTGCTGGCTTAGGTTTGCTCCATGGGGTTCTCTCCCTGCACTCCAGATGAAACATTGATTCTTGGTACATTTTGTCGTGATTTCAATACCTTCTAGCTGTTCCTCCTTTGAGGTTCTAGTTTGCCTTTTGCATTTTTTGTATCAACTTGTAGGAAAACAAAGTCAGTAACTAGCAGGCTGAAGAGTGGCACATATTTTCCGCGTGCATCAAGCTCTTCTCGCATCTGTGCATAGCATTAAAACCTTTCTTTTTAACCCACCAGGTAAAACTATAATTTCTAAAAGCAATTGCTCCTAGGACTTGAGCTGCAGCATATACATCCAGGGAAGTCTTTCATTAGCGTTTGTGTGGCTCTATAAAAGCCCATACAACAAAGGTAGTCAGGAACTGAAGCCATTTGGGTTTTAGGCAGCTGGCCTACACCAGCACTGCTGAAAATCCCGTAGGTGTTTATCTAAAACCCACAGCTCCTAAACACCTTTGTGAATCTGGCACTGTATGTGCCGAAGAGAATATTTTGCTGGCACACTGCATATACATTGCCCTTTTTCATGAAGGTCATGTATATCTTGTTTTTTTACCCTCTGAGAAGCTATGGAAAATCAGACAGCACAAAACTCTTCTCACTGTCTAGCTTAGGAGGTGAGGGGGAAGGCTGCAAGGATTTTACCCACAAATGAGGGCAGGAACTCGCAGCTAGACTGGATGACCATGGCAACACACAGTCGCTTCACCCCGGTTCTCACTGTGCTTCTGAAATCCAGGAATCCCGTTCCAGGGAAAATCCAAATTTCACAGAATCAGATTGTCTAAAAGAGAAGTGTGATGCACCTCAAGCACGCAGACTCAATGCCAAGGCACTTTGGCATTTCTGAGCCCTGTGAAGACAGCTGCTGGTGCAGCACCGGGCAAACCACCCGCCTGTGCAGCTTGTGCTCAGACAAATTGCCACAGGAAAGAAACCGGATAATCTGCAACTATCCCAGCCCCATGTGATGTACAGGGGACGAGGTCTCCTAATGTCTAGTTCTTACCTTCTTTGTAAAGGCCAAATATATGTTCCCCATCTCCTGCGTGGAGATCACTTTCTAGCTCAGCTGTTCTAAAATAAAGCTGTGAGCTCCAGATTGTTTCAAATCATCAATGAACCTGTCCTTGCCACCACTGCCCCAATAAGAAAATGTTAAAATGCCTATAAAACACAAGCTGAAAACAGTTTCTCCTATTAACATTTTTGATGCAATGCCCACTTGGATTCAGAAGAATGCTGTACAATTCTCCAGACGGAGGAGAAACCACAATTATTTGAATTAGAATGTTTCCTTTTTCCTGTAGCTCTTGTGTACATTTCTTAGCTCATATCCCTAAAAAAAAATTGTTTTTATTTTCAAAATCTACATCCTCCTTTACCTACCTACCCTCCTCATCACGTAATGGTTTTCTTTTCTTAACTTCCCCTCTAGTGAAGTGTGCCAAGAATGTATTCCCTGCAGAATTTGTGTAGGATTTTATTTTCATATTTGTTTTTTTCAGTCTTCAAGGGTTGTACATTCCAGCCATATACATTCTTTACACTCCTTCATTATTTATATTGTGTCTTGGTTATTACCAAACATTTCTCTTATTCGCTGCCATAGGCTCATGTATGTCTGTGGAAAAAATGAGTGGGCTCTTCAGAGTAGCTGCTCTTGATGGTCCTGATTGCTCCTATCCTCTTCCAAAAGCACACCGTAATTGTATCTTTTGCTCCTTCGCTGTTGGGATTTGGCTGCACTGGAGAAGATTTCTCATGCTGTGTGGTGTGGAGGCACCTTTTTTTCAAAGTCCTTTGTCTGGAGCAAAGGTTCTCTGGGGCTATTGGCACTCACCATCTGCTGCCCGATTGTCTCCAGAGGGAGCAGCCTTGATTGAGCAACCCATAAAGTCCTTCCGGATGCTGCAGTCAGGCCTGCAGATCTGTAAAACCTTACTGCTGCTGACTGAAATATTAGCAATGCCTAGACTTGCTCTGTGACTTACAGGAAGTCTTGGTAAGAGGGTTCAAAAGCCATTAAAAGAGAAATTTTACAATACCTACCACGAGCACAGAGAATATCACAGCCTTAATGTCTTCATAATTTACTGCCCACTTTTTAAAAAAAAGGAAGCTAGCAGCAAAATTTTACGGCTGAAAAGTTCTCTGAAAGAGCCAAGTCATGAACTGCTGTTTGCATTGGTCAGTGAAAGACTCTCTATATGCCTGCATGCACATTGTCTCTTGCCGACTTCACCCAACTGATGACTGTCACCTGCCAAAGGGAGTGAAGCATCTTTGGACACTTAATGGCAATTCCTGCCTCCCTAGCTCAGCCTGTCCTCAGAGTGTCAGGGGCAGGAGCATGTGATAGGTAGAAGTCCTGGGGGAGTAGGTCATTCCTGGCCCTGGGAAGCTTGTGAGACCTCAGCGCGTCTCCCCCAGCCTCTCTTGGAGATGCCCAGGCTCACTGTGATGTTGGAGGAGCCCTTGAGGCTGTGCTGGGACAGGGAGAAGGAGCTCCCTGTGGAAAGGGCAGCTCTGAGAGATGGAAGTCCCAAACCCCGTGCCAAAATAGAGCATCAGGTCACTCCCTGCATGGTTTTAAGACTCTTTCCATGTATTCAAATAAACAATGCGAGCAGGATGCTTTTTCAGCATGAGGACCTCAGCGCAACAGGGCACCAGCTGCTGCTGCCTTGGGATTTTCTCGCCTGGGGGGCAGGTTTCCAGCGTGTGGAGCCAAAGCCGTGGGAAGGGGAGGTCCTCCCAGAGACTCGCAGGCAAAATGTACAGTCTGTCCTCTGGCATAGATAAAGGAAAGATGAAAGCAGCCCGTGTCCAGGTCTGACGCTCATGGTTTTATTTGAAATGCTCATCCATTCCAGGTGACTGTTATTCCCTCCAGTGTTTGTAGGCTTGAAAAAAAAAAAAAAAAAAAAAAGTGAAATACTAAGTCGATTATTGTGGTTTTTCAACATGCCTGAGAAGGGAACCACAGTTTCATCTCTCCTGCTGCTCTGGCTGCAAATCTGCTCTTCCAGCTGCTTTGAATTTCAGATGGTCCTAGCCAGTTATGAAGATATAAAATGATGCAAGAGTAGTAAAGTCTTTTTACAGAGAAAGGAGTTGAAATGCTGGTTTCCTTAAAGTTAAGAAACAAACATTCAGGCACTTGTTTTACACAGAATAAATAAATGACGTACACTACACCAAGCCTTACAAGATTTTAAATATGTCTTTATAAGGTGTAAGCAGGACATTGTAAACCAACTTCCCTTGCTAAAAATCGCAAGTAAGAATTTTATGTGGCTTGTTTTTAAATGTTTAGTCTGAATAAGATTAAGGAAGAACTGACTCTTCACATGTTTTAAATGAAGCCTGTAAAATAGTTGAATCATTTTATTTTTTTGCGCATCCTGAATTGGTCAAAGCATACTAAAAAAGGAAAGAAAAATCAGAACAGAAGCCTTTAGGACGATGTTATGAACAGTCCTGACATTCATCACAGAAGCCTCCAATATCTTGCACACAAGAGGAAAATGTCTCAGTCCCCTTGTAATCATATCTGCCAGCTTTTACTGAAGCTATCCCAGTTACTGGCTCTGTGCAAGTTCCTGCAGAGAAAGTCCAGTTGCATTTCTATTAACTAACAGAGCTGGTTGCTATTTAAAATTCTACAGAGTCTGGAACTTTAAGTGAAAAGTCCTGCCTTGCCTCATCATGGCTCAAATGCAGTGCTTTTTTGCTCCACCAGAGTCTGGCCTAGCAGATTTGAAAGAAAATAATGCAAACTGCATTTGTTTCATATGCTGGTTTTCTGATTTTTCTATGGTTGGGTGGTCATTTTTCTCAGGAGGTGGCAGTGGGAATAGCAATCTTGTTTGTTGGGAGCACAGCCTTTATAAAATGTTCTGAATTGGAAACAAATCCAGGGATTGTTACACAGTTACAAATTAAAAAGCATGTAAAAAATATTACACCAAAGAGCGTGCTTGTCATTTGTACTGAAGCTGGTTCTGTCCCTCGCAGGCAAGCTTGAACAGAGTTTTACATTTGGCAGTTATGCTTATCAGCTCATCAGAACATGAAATGAGAAGCCAGTGGCACCAACACTGTCCTCAGCTAGTAAATTATAGGACTAATTAGCAGAGTCCTGAGATTACTTGAGAATATGCCAGGAAAATAGCTCCAACTCACAGGCCTTCCTTGTACTGACAAAATCTTGCCCATCATGACGCACAGCTCCCACCTCAGCCATCGGATAAGTGGCACCTGCCCTGGTCTGCCCTTCGCCGTTACCACTGCGCATGTAGCGCCAGGACTGCAGAACATGTACAAATGCCTAATATAGAGCAGTGCTTTAAATCATCTGTATGTCCTTCTTTAAAAGTTGCCTGCCTTCCATTTTCTGTGAAGAAAATACCATGTGGCTTGTTTTGGAAAAATATTCTAACACCCTGTTTGCTGTAGTGAAATGACAAATGCTCATAAATATGCATATATTTTCTTCTTTTTCTTATTTTCTTCCTCAGAATAAATAAATCAGAACTCATGGTCTACCTACAGTTTTCATTTTTTTTCAGTGCTATGGTAAGGAAAAGAACACACAATCCCCTCTTTAGATAACCTCCCACATGTAATTTATAATATTCATGAAAATTACTCTGACATTTTCCTATTCATTTATTAAGCCCCAGGAGACCATTATAGTTTCTAGCCATTCAGACAAAAAGTCACACCATTTTTCATACATTCCACATGAAGCCAAAAGATGCTGGCAACCCATCAACTGCAGAGTGAGAGCCTGTTAGCCTATTTCCTCCAAAATGTGTTTTCCTTACATTAAGATGGTGTGAAGAATTCTAATACTTGCAGAGAACCAAAAACATTCTGTAAAAGTCTAGCAAGTTAGTAATATTTCAGCATTGCGATCTGAGTCAAAAAAATCCAAAAGGCTGGGCACCTTTCCATGGAAATGTGTGCACTGTGTGCGATCTGCAGGGATAGTACGCAAGGATCTTAAGAAAGGAAACTAATTGCAACAGCACCTGCTGTCTCAAGTACCCTTGGAGTTATATAGTAACTTGGAGTTGGCTTTCATCAAAAATTCTTCTTTCTTCCTCTTTTCCTGCTCAACAGACCTAAAGCCTGTGAAAAGGAAAAAGGGACAAGAATTAGTGAATACATTAACTGTATCCATTTCCAGTCAAAGAGATTAATGTAGTTTGGCAACCTTGCTGGCAACACAGCCAAGAACGGAACATGGAAAATAAAAGGTATCATCTTACCCTTAAATATGGCCATTCCCTATCTTGGCTGAGGCCCTAGAGCGGGACGTTGTGAAGGATATGTCCTCAGTACTACTGAGTATTTGTTCCTATGCTTTCATTTTACTACCAGTCTGTGCACTGGTTGCCTTAGGATCCCTTTGCAGAGCTAGCTCTATAGACAGCCACTGGAAAGAGGAATTTCCAAAGGTTCTTGCTTGCCTGCACCCAAGCTTTCCTCCTCTTTTTGGTCTTGATTGGGAAGAGTCTGACTGCTTAAGAAAAGACATGCAAAGGCTGCTTGTATAGAAGGACAGAAGCAGTCAGGAAGCAAAACTAAAGACTCCAAGGTAGGCATATTTGAATGCTAGAATTTATCTATGCGTTGCTGCTGGTGGTAAAATGATGCTCCTAGCAGGAAATACAGACACTGTGAGAAAGAAAATGTGTTGCATTTATTGAACCCTCAGTGTTTAGTGCACCAAAGGCCCCGCAAAATCACTAAGATGCCTCGGACCTTATTCATAAGCCAGCACAAGAATAGAGTACTGTGTTCCCAACATTATGGATGGAAAAGCTCCCAGAACAAAGTCCCAGGCCTTATCACAATTGCTTCCTGATAGGAAGTGTGGATAAACAAACAGAGTCCAAGGCCAATCGAAGGCCTGCTTGGAAACCTTGTCTCTTGTTGCTGTAGGTATCAAAATAGGAAGTAAACAGCTTAGAAACAGTGCTGAGAATTGCATGGAGGAAGTACAGTTTCCTCTCTGTACGCTTGCTAAATTCGCTTATCTTTCATGCTCTCACCATCCCCCCTTTACTTACTGTGGCCAGCAAACTCTCCAAAAACCTTGCAGAAATGACCTAGAAAAACATTTATATAGAAATCTATCACCAGCTTGTGGCTCTGATGAAGTTTGCAGTGCTCTGCCTGATCAAGAACAAGATCTTGAAGAGGTCCACTTTAATGGGAATAACTATAAATCATATCTAGTATATCCTCTTCATCTGAGGTTCAAGATTTCAGCTCAAGTAGGAGTTGGTCTGCATCCTTGCTGAAGGAGCAATCTGTGTTTGATTTTCACCTTATTTATATTCATACGATTGCAAAGGATAAAATTTTTTGAGGTACGTTATAGACATCACATTATGGGATAATACTGTATTAGTTTAGTTTTCCTTAGATATTCATTGGAATGGGTAAAAACAAACACAGATCTTTCTATGGATCATAATGCTCATGGAATGCTTTCCTGAAAATACAGATGAAGTCTGTCTGATGTCTTAACCAGAAATATGGCTTTAATGAAAAACTTGAAAATGATAAAACCACTTATGAGAAAGAACTCAGGACTCCACAAGTTCACCAAGGCTTTTACCTAACACATGGAGGACAAGTCAGAGCTGATACTTGTCCTGTCAAAGTTTCACTGCTATCAGGATCTAAGTGCTAGAACATTAGGACATTAATGCTAGAAAATTTTGTGTTTTATTGTTGTTTTTTGTTTGCTTGGGTTAGGTATCATTAGATGATCTTCCTGATTCAAGTTCTTTCTCACCAGAAGAAAACTTGCAAATTTGCTTGATCTGTCAAGTTACATAAAATCTAAAAGTTGTCAGTTCTACTCATTCTTTTAGTTTTGTGATACTTTCAATACAAGTTTAAAGTGCATGGGGCTGCCCCAGTTTGGCTGAGGCCTCTGGATATTAATAAAAGTAATAAACAGCAATGAAGTATCTGTAGGATTTGGTCCCAGATCTAGAAATCACATTCAGAAACATGAGCAAAGAACACCAAATATAATAAGAAAGTGGGCTGTAAGATTAGTATAATTAAGAAGATGAAGGAGAGAGTTAATCCAATAATTGGTGGAAAAGAAAAGCCATGGACAGATAATGTTAGGAAATCTGAAGCTTTTAACTGTTTTCTTCCCAAGCAGGTCGTGAATATGATATACATCTGTTATGGAAGTAGAGAAATTAGGTTGGAATGAGGAGCAAATGTAAACATTTTTTCACACGAGCTGGCTTCATGAGATTTGATTAAGGAAGAGAAGTGGTTCAAACAGCTTCAGAACTCGAGCAGCTCTCCCTGAGAATGTCTGCCTTGGAGACAGAAGAGGTCCCCAAAAGCACAGACACAGTAGATTAATAGGCAGGAAAGTGAAAAAAGGAGAGAGCCCAGTCAGCTCTTTCCAGTTACTGAAAAATACAAGAACAAATAAACAACTGTTTCTAAATAAGTCCTCAATAAATTACAGACAACACTGAACTGTTGAGAAGAAAAATCATGTAAAATTCCTCCTGCTTTCTTTATGACAATAACAGGCATTGTGGATGGAAAAAAGACACAAATGTCATTTATAGTGATTCACACACAACAGTGTCAAAATCCTTCCTAGGCATTCTCAGTAGTTAACTAAAGAAGCATTTTCTGGATCAATCAACCATGAAATGCATAGACCAATGGAAGAAATTAAATTCTTAAGGTAGGTCTCAGGTTTTTGCTACAAGCATCAAGCAGGACTCCCAGCCAGTCTGCACCATATCAGGACTGATTTGACCTTTTGATGAGTCATTTGGCTAGTGGGATATAAAATACCATTTTTAAATTATCAGTGGTGTTTGACTGGGAGAAGCAGTCGGACATGCTCACAAGAGCCTTTGGGAATTTCCATACATAAGAGCAATTGAATGCAAAAAGAAAGGGAAAAGGGACTGCTTATCCTATATAGAAGGCAGGGCATCTGAAGCGTGATGACTACCTCCAAATAGGTGAAGTGTAACTGCAAAGCAGCAGGGCAAGAGCTGTTTTCCAGGCCAGTGTGTCCTCTAGGATGTGGGTTAAAAGGCCCAGATTGCAGCAGGAGAGATGCCAGTGAGAGTGTATGTGTCCATGAAGATAAGCTAGATGAGCATGTGTGCATAATTGACACTGCCTGGGGGTAAACAACCGGCTAGAACAGCAGTCATCTCCCTCCTAGCTCTGGATTTCCTCCTGTTCTAATTGAAATGGGATGTTTCTCTGAGTTATAAAAGAAGCAAGAAAAACCTAAGATGAATGCCTGTAGACAGTTTACCTGCACTATTTTCATGTAGAGATTGAGACTAGTTCTACAAGCAGTGAACATTTTTTAATTTCATTTTAAGTTTTAGTGCAAGACCTCTGCTAGAAAGAAATGGACAAACTGTTATAATGTCAGAGAGTGGGAAGGACAGGCAGCATGATTGTCTTGATCCCATTTTTTAAAGAAACAAAACTATTATCAGCCAAATTATACAAAAAATGTAGAAAAAAAAGATATAATACAAGGACTTTGTGAATCCTAATGTATTCAAGAAATAGAGTGACATTGATATGAATAAAAAAATATGAAACCCACATTAACAAAATGATATACTTCCCTCACACAGACTGAACATCCAGGCCAGTGTTTCCAACAGGCCAGCCTGTTGGAAACAAAAGCTACAAGGGGTAGAAGTTTACATTCTTCTCTAGATCCAGTTAAGAATTAGGACATGGTAAGTACTGAGAGAGCACTTCCAGAAGCCTGAATTTTTCTATCCAGTGGATACTGGAGAGACATGAAAGATGAGAAATTGATTTTCACTGGGAGAAAGTGGTGAAACAAATCTCTATTTTTCCATAGATCACCATAATAATACCATAATAATGCCATAATAATGACGAGAAATTAAAGGAACAGAAGTTCAGATGCACCTGAATGATGATGTGCCAGTAAGTAGGAGTGTTTGACAGATGAGATGTGAATCCTGAATGAGTGTACACAGGGATATGGTCATGGTATTTTAAAGGTGTTCCCACACACCATTTCCCTCTTCCCTGCTCTGAGCTGCCATCCCAGCCCTTCATTCCGATAGAGTCCCCTCCTCCAGGGGAGATCACATCCAGTGGAGGAGAAAGAAGCACCCTGCAAGGCAGGGAGGCCTCATAAGCAAAAGGCTCCAGATTAATAGCAAGCACAGGGAGAAGAGTGTTACCGCTCCCTCTTTTCCTTAAAAAGCTCCAAATGGTCTTAGTTTCAGCGCCCTGAAGTACAGGGATATGTTGAAATATTTAAAAAGAAAAGGGTTGTGGGATGGAAAAATAGTTTTCTGCCAAGCTTTCATTTCAAGTCCATTGAGTCAAGCCATTCTGACTTCACTGTTTAAATTTCAGATTTACTTGGCTAGCCTTTGGGCTTTTGAACCGGAATTACTTACCATGCCCAAGCATGGCTCTGCAAAGCTTCCTCCAGGAAGTCGCAATGTCAGTATCACATTGAGAACCTGACTTTGGACTGGGTCATTGGCCAACGCTTGGTGTCAGTGGGAAGTCTGAGTGCACATATAAGCAGTTATTTTAAAATGCTCTTTTCTCTCAATCTAAACCCACAATGAATAATGTGCCTTCCCATCTAGGGCACTGTAGTCACCCCATTCGAGCTGGTCTTACACAGTTTTATTTGCAATTCTTCTACATGCAAAGAAAGTTCTTAAAAGAATGTAATTTTTTGCCATGAAAGTCACAAATCTTGTGTTGGGAATACACACATCATTTCAGTATTTCAGCTGGATAATAGTTTTCACCATACTTTTTATGACTTTGTGACAACAAAGTAGCTTTTAGTATGGAATTAAAGTAGCCCTAGAGCAAAGTAAAACAAGTTATATGTGTGTTATGTAAAGTGTTTTGTGATGTGAGAAAATACATAGAAACTTTTTGAAAAAGAAGAGAAAAAATGTTTTAGCTCGTATTTGGAAGTTTGGATTAAGTGCCAAGCTTTGATTGAAGGGAGAGCTTAATTTGAACACCTGAACCAACAACGGATATTTCAAAATCCATCCATACATATTGCATTACTTTTATTTGAAAGTTCAGAAAATAATGGTGGTAAGAATTTAAGTAGCATGTTAAATCTTCAGCCAGTCTTTCCACTAGACACACCTTTAATTTTTCCATTCTAAATCTTTTAACAGATGCACAGAGTGGTGAAGTGCTTCATAGAAAAAACTAAATATGTAATCTAAATTCAAACAGTAACATAAACTAAAGATATGAAATATCAGCTATTGAACCAGACCTTAATTAGTTTCATATTTCTGTGAAATGTTTTAGGTGTTTTTTAAGTCAGCAATCCTACAAAATAAAATCTGCAACAGAGATTAGACTAAAAAAAGAAGTTATATATTCCGAGTAAGTTTCTGTTTTGAATTTTGAAAAAAAAATAGCTCTTTCAAGTACTGCTTTTACAAATTCAAAACACTAGGATACCAAGTGTTTCGTGTGCCTCCTTTCAAGGATATGAACCACTGTAGTTGACCTAGTATTTATTAGCAGCCTGACTTTTGTGTCAGCAACACAAGAGTTTCCCTTGCTTTGACACAAGAAATAACGGGACACAAAAATGTATGTTTTGTCTGGACAGATGACAGAGAGCTTGTAAAACTATTGCTTGACCAGGATACACAATGTCTTTGATTTCAGAGATGTGCAACAAAACATTAGAAAAAAAGTGCAGGGGAGGCACCTGCATTGCAAATGCGGCCATGCAGGGGTTGCTGCACCATCCTGTGACGGCCTCTCTTCTTGGCATAGCTCACAGGTTGGGGTATCACCTCTGGCATAACATAGCTGACATGGGATGCTGGAAGGGATACATCAGACTTCCTCTTTTTCCATTTCCTTGTATCCCAGGATCCTGGCTTCTTCCCCAGGGCCCCTTGCCTGAATCCTCGCTAAGTCCCTGCCACCTTGTTACAGTGACAAATCTTTCCTGATGACTATCTGCATCATTGGGCTTAAAGAAGATATCATTATAATAATATCATTCTAATACTTAAATAAACAGCTGGTTTGTGAAGAAATTTAAATTTAAAAACTTTTTTTTTTCCAGCACGACAGTTAGTTCTCTGTATTCCTATTTTAACCTGCTCCTTCCCAAGAAGCCTTCCATCATTCATTCCCAAGCAAAGCATGTGTGTCATTAGCTCAATTCCTACATGGATCAGTTTTGAGGATCAAGCCTGAAAGAGGCAGACCCCCTGTGCAGCTAAAAAAAATTCTGGTATTAATTCTTTTAAGATGTGTTTCATATCTTCTGGTTTCATCTCATAATACCAGGGATGTAAAAAAACACACAAGCTCTTCATAAGGATATGGAAACAGGAACTGCACACTGCAGTCCAAAAGCTGTTGAATCAGTAAAGCTGAAAGTGACTCACAATCTTATAACAATCTTAGCAATTTTCAGAGTAGAGCATGCGTATAGCACCTCGCTGGCTGAGCAGTGTATTCTAAGTCCCAACATTTCACCAGACTTCAGAAACAGTGTCTCAGGCAGTGTAATAATTGTTGGCTAAAACCTGATATTAAAAAATGAAGCTTCTGAAGTGTTATACTTCCCAGCAAACCGGTTATTTTTGTGGAAAGATGAGAAAGAATCTTTTGATAAAGAAATAAGCCAAATAGGCAGCAAAATACCATGTGAATCTCACCATTTTGTTATTATGACGTTCTTCTGGAAGCAAAGCACGTCTTGTTTCCCAGCAGGCTGCATATTGCTGAGCAGAATCCAGCAACTGTGGGCATACTGGAAACATTCCTGCCAGTTCAGGGCATCATTTGCTATTTCATTTGCTATTTGAACAAAAGAACCGAAGTGTGAGAAATACAAGACAATGTTTGCACTCAAACAAGATTAATCCCATTCATTTCTGTGGTTTAACCATGTCAGAGAATTTCTGCCTGAGCAATTAAAGTTTTGATAAGGATTTCCAGCTAGGAGTTGTTTAGGAGATAAATTGAAGAACTTTGAGAGTATTTTGTAGCAAGAATAATTAGGCAGCAAATTCAAATATCCTCAAAGGACTGTCATCAGACTTGAGAGGAAAGGATGCTTCAGAACTCAGGTACATTTTAAGTGATTCAGGAAACCTGGAAGTGTGATAAATATTTTATCTAGTTTAGAATGTTAGAAAAGTAATGGAAGGATGAAGACAAGATAACTTTGTTAAATCACTGGAGGATGCTGGAGGAGAAAATTTGTGGCAGGAAAATGTTTGTGTCTACAACAGATACTGAAAGTACCTAAATGAAAATGGCACATTTTTAGTGCAGTTAATTTCAATATTGACATGTGTCATCCATGAGGTCTGCAAATGTATTTTATTATCATTAAAATGTGTATAGACATATTACAAGTCTAATAGGTAGTCTCTGAAGAATGGGGCAACTAGAAACAACAAACGTAGCCCTGAGCAAAGGACATCAAGAAGATCATGCAGGTCTTGGATCAAACCGCCCTGGCAGATTAAATACCTAAGATACGAGCAGTTTCAAACAGAGCAAAGATAGTCAAAGAAGTCGACATTTAAAGCCCATCTTATCCAGCGCCTGCCTCAGGTTGGCTTTTAGCCACGTGAGAGATCGTAATTGCTTTGGTGTCAGGTATGCCTGTACATATATCTTTCCCTGTGAACTGCTCACACTGCCTTGGATACTACACACATTTGATCATTTCTTAAAATTCTCCAGTGTAAGCTGAAGAACTGTAAGTGAAGCCCAAATCCTAGTTTCGAAAAAAGCAGTTTGCTACTTAGGAATGCAAATCATTTTGTATCATGGTCTTTGAGAAACATAGGTCAGCCCAAGGAGTGAAAGAATAATCTGTATTGTCCCAAACCACTGCAAGGGCCACAGGGTGGGTGACCTTCACCCACAAGAGTCGAATGTGTCTAGCCCCAGGAGTGGGAGAGCAAATGAGCGAAGGCCAGTTTGGACTGAATGTGTTTCATTTACATGGAGGGGAGGCTGCTGGCAAGGCCCGAGGCCAAGACAATCGATAGAATGTGTCACTGCCTTTTGAAAGAGAGCATTTGTCATCAGGGAATTTTCTGTCCTTTATTTTAAATGCATAGGCCTGGGTTGTTGGACACTCCTGGAGGAGTGAAATGGTAGAACTAGAATCAGAGATTTTAGGCCACTAGTGCAAACAAATTGTTGCAGCACTAACACAACTCAGTTTACTTACCCGTGGAGTTGAATTGTTTTAAAATAAAATCATTTTTCTGACTTAAATATATCTAGGGACATGCAAGAAATACAACATCATGGGAGCAGAGTTAATTATGGTAGCCAGTAGTCTGATCACATCAAAGAAGGACAGTGTTGGTTTCAATCCACAGCCATATATCAGCCGTATGGATCCATTTCAAATTAGTTATTAGGGAACAACTACAACAACTACCCAGCATTTGTTTTCATCACTTTACAAGCAGGATTAGGAAACGTGGAGAGCATTAGGGAACCAAGGAGATGTGCGTTCAAGTGTAGACATTCACATTGTGAAGAAAAATAAGGAACACTTGCTGACCCAGACATTTTGTAGGCACTTGGTTGCCTACTTTTCTCAATCCTTCCTTTTATTTTGCAAGCTAAATCTTCTAATTCCCTTCCTCCTGAAAATTCAGTTCCGGCCTACTTGCTTGCATGAAGATGCAAAGGCATTGCTAACAAGGGGCAGATACACAGGCAAAACATGTAATATTTATATGAGCTCTTTAAAGTAAAATCTACACTTGAGCACTGTACCTTTAGAGGCAAGAGAATAATTCAGAGCATCATATGATTTCCAAATTGTCAAGAGAAATTTTAAAAGTTTCTAACCAGTAAAAATTATATTAGATTTAACAATTGTCACTAGACAAGTTCAAGGAAAACATAATCAAACAATGGAATTATCGCACATTTGGGGACTACTAAATGACTTGCTTATTTACTTTTATTGGATATCATGTAATCAAATCAGTAAAAAGCAAAGAACTCAATTGTGTGGTCCAGAGAGGGGAAGAAAATTAATAATATGATTTGAAAACGTTATCTACCTTTATAACATCCATATTTTAGCAACTAGTATCAATCAGCAATATCAGAGTGCCTTTAACAATGACAGTCAATAGTAATCAGTTGTTTAGAGCATGAAATTTTGAAATAAGCTATTTATTACTCAGCTGAAGTCAATTATCAATCATGAAGTCAATTATCATATGCATAAAGACAGAAATAAATGTGATTATGAAATTATGCCAAAGGGCTACATGATATTTTAAATAAGATTCAATTCAATTAAAAGAAACTAAGATGTAACTTCATATTCAGATCTCTTACATTGAGAGAAAAGAGTCAAATAAATAATTAGATGTGATGATAATTGCTTAAATTCTCAACACAACACCCTGACAAAAAACTAGCAATGCCTCTCAGTGCTCCTGCAAGGAAATCCTGTCCCAGGACTAATGCTAGGATTAAAAACATGATGTCATAAACATTTACTGCTCAAGGCTATGGAGTACTTCTATTTACAGATGTAACAGAACATTGGTACATTGTAAATGCTGGATTAAAATAACTCCATCCAAACAGATCATTGCAGATATATTATGGAACAAGACCAAGAGAGTGTTGCACACACTGCACTTCTTGGTTATACAGGCTGGTTTTGTTGAACAAAGACAGGAATTTTAATTTTTTCAGTATTCAGAAAAACATATTTTTGCCATCAAGAGCACATACTAATTCCTCTTGAAACTCAGGGGATTCTTTGTGGAATCTGCAACAAAAAGCATTGCTTTTTCTGGTTTCTCCAGCACTGAGCGAGCCAGGCAGGCTCCATCTGTATGCCTGCTCTCTGAGGGGTCTGTCTGGGGTTGGTCAGGAGAAGAGTTGCAAGGCTGTTGGAGAAGAAGAGGTTTTGACCATTATGATCTCCAGAAAAGCTGATTCTTTCCCAAAGCTTTTTATAGTTGGGATATTTTACTTAATGGCTGCAGCTCAAAGTGTTCCTGTCTTCAAAGGAGTTTTCAGCGAGCATATCCTGCAGTCATGGAGTTTAGCCCCTGCTCCGCATTTCAGCCTTCTTAAGTCTGAAAGACAATTTCAGCCTTCTGAAGAGAGTCCTAAATGCTTTTTGTCAATGCACAGTTCTACCATTTGCAACATGACATTACACTCATGATAGTGTTAAAAACTTGAGATCCATGGATCCAAGAACATCCATGCATGCACAAGGAGGGGATTTAGCCGTGACACTGCAGCCCAGAAATGGGATTTTAATGGTGGTTGCTGGTGTTTTGTGGCTGCACAGCTATGGATAGCTGTCAAAAAACAGCAGAAAATCCTGGGAGAGGATCATTTCCTCATCTGAAACTGAAGAAAAACATTCTGAAAATATGTATATGCATGATTCTATCCACAGTATTTGTGAAAAAGATTGCATATATCATATCATATTTTTTCCTAAATACATAACGTAGGCACCTCTTCCTCATATAGAACTCCCAAATACTACAAGGCTGATAAATTAATTCCCATCCATGGTAACTCATGGTGCAAAACATGCCATAAAACTCACTGAGTCATAGGTAGCACTCCTTACTTCAAATTAAATAAAAGTTAGGCCTGAAGTCCATCTTAAATGCTCAATTTCTATTTTTTTTGACAGTTCCCAGAGTCATTGTATTCTGAGCAGGAATTGCACAGAAATTGGTAAAGCGTGTTGCAAAAGATCAGAAACAAGTCATCAAGTGTGAGAACTGGGATGGAATAATTTAATGAAAGTCAGGCTTTTCTATCATTGTTACTCAGAGGAACAACCAAAAGGATATAAAATTAACCCTCTCTGCCAACACTGAGCAATGAATCTTCCTAGCAGAATCCTCAGTGGAAGAGTATACAAGCAAAAAAGCACAACGTATCTGGGGTGGTTTCTCTAACTTCTCCGTATGCGAAGCTGTCACATAAAGTTTTATGAGCCTCTATTGAGAAGTTATAAGGAAGTTTTTGTTAAAAGTTCATTGGACATAATCTACAGTCTTAAAAGAGTTTTCCTGATACAGTGAACATCAGTGCCACCCAAGCTGGCATAAATATGTTGTAAAACATGACAGATTCTCTTCTCTTTATATATATAAAAGCTACTTTTTCACAATTAGAGTGGCTGTCTTCAGACTGTGTATACTTTTTTCAGCAGCTAATACAAGTAAATAGCCTCTTCACAGAAAAGGCAGGCTTTCCCATTGTACAGGAAAATTGTAGAAGCTCCTGCAACTTATAAAGTTTTTCTGGTATTTAGTGAAGTTTCTCTACTCTTGATGGAACGAATAGGAATTCCTGTCACTCTTGAAGCTTCTTCCTCCCAAGTCTTTTGTTATTTCTTGTTAAATTAAGTCCTTGACAAGGTTTGAAACAAGTTAAAATCTCTCTTCTCTGCTAGCAGTCTTCGGGAGGGTTAGAAGTTCATAATTTCATCACTATTGCAGCAAAAACCCAAATGCCCTTTTTCCTCAGTGTTAAAAATATTCAGGAGAAAAAGAAAATGCCAAAAGGCAAAATACAAAGCTTGCTGACACCTTTTAGGTTAAAGAAACAAAGACAGCATGGACATCTTCATTATGGGGCTGCGGCTTCTCAGTCTGCCAAACCAGTATCTATAAAAAGATCTTCTACGCCCATGTAAAATGTTCTTCCTTGGTTCACTCTCCCCAGGCCATGGCTAGATAGGGAAAAAAAACAGCCATACATAAGGAAAAGACCCTTTAAATAGCCATTACCCCCTGCAAATGGGGTCAGGAAAGCAATAGCTTACACAGCATCAACCGTCAAAATCCTTTGGTAAGAAGTCAAGCCATAACCACACAACAGGATTCATCTCCTATTTGAATTTCTAGTCCAACCACATCTCTCCCACAGGGACAGGAGTGCTGTCCTAGCAGGGTCAACCCTGAGTCACCCTCAAGCCTGCGTGCTCCCAAGCACCGAATGCCCACTTGTGCTTGGAGCTCACTAGATGCAGCTTAGTGTCACCTGAAAGGAGCCCAGTTTATAGACTTCAGGTCTCCTCACGATGCCAAACAAAGCACAGTGAATGAGGACAACTAGGAAATTTGCTTGAAAGGCATTTTTCCACAATAAAAACCTCAGTAATGGAGAGGCACCCCTTGTGCCTAGAGATCAGTTTCAAGCTCTCCCAATCATCCCATCCCCTGTCCTTCTAGTACAGACATTTCTGGAAGCCTCTCTCCTAAACCATGTAAGTATCAGTAATAGAACAGGGTGGGACTGAGTCCATGGTACCTCATCAATTCCTTTCCATTCCTTCTGGACATTGCATCTGTCATCTCACCAAGAAAACAAAGCCCAAGGTCTGTCCTTTATTTTTCTTTGTTTGTTTTTTTGTTTTGTTTTGTTTTCTTTGCTTTTTTCATTCCAAACCATTTTTCTCTATGCACCAGGGAGAGGTGGGATCAGCACTGGGAACACAGATTTGCTGCATATTGCAGTACCCCCCGCAAGTTGCTGTGAAGTATTTTCTATGCCAAGGAGAGCAGAAAACAGGGCATCTCTTTAGTTCTGAGGCCACCATATTCCAAAGAGCAACAGGTGTTCACAGTACAACTCTTCTTGGGTACTTCTTGTAAAAAATACTCATGGCAATCCTTTATACTAGTTTTCACTATAATAACTTCATTCAGCAGCAGTACCACATTCAAGGTGACAAAATATAAAAGACGGGTACTAGCATCTATTTTTCCTGCAAAATCTTTAGAAGTTCAGACTTTGCCTAATGGATGAGAGATCTTGGTGGTATTCACCCGCTCTTTTACCAGCCCCTAGAAATGACAGGGCTTACAGCCAACCAGCTGAGACTGAAGTGCTTCTGAGTACCCCTGGAAGCTTATTTCTGAGGATACCAGGAGATGTAATATAAATCAAATCCTGGCTCATACATCACAGAATAGCAGGCAATCTGAGCTGGAAGGTGCTACATGTATTAACTAGTAGCACCACTAAGAGAGAGGACAGCCAAAATAAACTCTTATTTCTGATGATGCATCTCAAAGAACTTAATTAATTAATTAATTAAAATTAATTAATTATTTTTTGGTAGTTCTCAGTTAACTCTGCATAGGGTGGCCAGCAGGGATGTGATAGACAGTGAATCCCACATGAAGAAATAAAACCTGTCAAGGGTGAACTTTAAAACAGAACTGCAAATAGAAAATGAAAGCAGAGTCCAGAACTGCGCACTGTCCAGAATTCAGACAGAATCAAAAATATGGAAAACAAAGCTCAGTGCAGAAAAGCCTGGACTGCCCCAGGTCAACCAAGAAGAGCGCTGCAGTAGTCCATGCCATGGTACTGGAAAGGAGGAACAGAAAAACAAACTTGGAGCCGGTCCAGCAGCGTCTGGACATCATTTTGGGGTAGGAACTCCTCCTTCACCTGGATGCTCCTGAAGGAGGCCAGCTCAGCTATACTGGCCAGGAATGGGCAGGCTCCTTCCTATTGCAAGGAGTGTTTGGAATATAGTGTGATAAGAGCAAGACTTGGAGGTGCCAGCAGGCCCAGAGGGGAACAAAGAGGCAAGATCATCACCTTTTACCATCAGACTTTTTATATATTTGGAGTGCCCAAACCATACCATCCTTTAAAAGAGGATGACCTTCCAGAAGGAAGCAATCAGACATATGGTCTTTAAAGGAATCCAATTTACTTCACAAGCATTTTCAAGCCTTAAGAGAAGACGACACTACATATAACCTTTGGGCAGAATTCTGACTACTGCAAAACAGCAAAACAGCTGAAAAGCATTTCATTGTAAGTAAACAAAACCACAAACCTTAGCATTCATAATAAATTTTGAGAACATAAAACAAACCTTTGCCAACAATCTGGTGTCTATTTATGTGAGAGTCTTGGACTGCTGTTATTTTTAAAAATATTTTTTTCAGATATAATGCAAACACCACAATAAGCTCTGCTTTAATTAGGAACCCTGTGCTTAGTTTCAAAGCAAAAAATAAAGTCACATTATTCTTGAATAGAGGAAAAAAGTATAGGAGGGTTTCCTGGCCCAGGGAACTTACTCCTTTTAGCATGAGATGCATAGACTGCAGAGATAATCCATCCTTTCTTCCAAAACAGCCTCGTTACCTGAATAGAAATGTCTCTCTTATTTCCAGGGACAGTATTTCACCATTTCTTGCGCATTATGTTTGTGATTCCTAGAAATCTCCCAGCTGCCCACAACATCTGTCTCCTCTGGATATTTCTCACCTCCAAGAGGAACACATCTGGCTTTTACCCAGCTTAAAAACATTTAAGTCCTCATGCCCCCAAGCCTCTTTCTCTGTTTTGCTGCCCTGGCAGGCAAGGCACTATTTGTTCCTGGAGCTGCACCCTCCCTCCTGGACAGGAGGTGAGTGGTGTGAAAGTGCTTTACAGTGAAAAAGAGTGATAATTTTAGTTCCCTGAAAGAGGGAAGTGTGAAATCCACTGTGAATAATACTACTTCTTTTGAAAACAAAAAAAAAAAAAGGAAAAAAAGTCAGCAGATGTAAACTGTTCTGGAGCAAATGACCAAAATGACCAAAGCCTTCACAAGAGCCACAAGAGCTACTTCTGCAGTGGACATTACCCATGGAGCTATACCCGATATCCCTTGTTTTGCCATTCCTTTTGCAACTCGCACAGCCTCAGCATCAGGCAGAGAAACAAGCTTCCTCGATCCCTTCCCCTCCCACAGAAATCAAGGAGGGCTGCAATTACTTCTACGCAAACCCTTTGGCTTCAAAATGTTTATGGATCAAAAGCTGCTGTGAAAAGTTGCGTAGCAAAGTATGATCCCCCTGTATATTCCCAGAGAATTTAAAACATTTGCTTATAAATATATCTGAATATTGTTACTCACGTGGTGTTTATAGTAGAAGAACACACAAAAAAGCAGTGCACCTTTCCATTTCCACGGGTCCTTATCCACTGCTGTCATCTCCTCAAACCTCATACTCATGGGTTCATATAATAGGTTTATATAATGCCTTCATGTTCGGCTTCTCAGAGTTGGCAGCAGTCCTTCTTTTTCCCTCCACTATCCACAGGAAGGTTTTCTCTCTCATAACATAAAACATTGTGCAAATACATCCTCCAAGCCCCTTTGCAGTACTTTGACCCTATGATGTAGTTTAAGGAGATGGGGGGAAAGGGTGAGCATCACAGTGAAGATGTTTAGATACCAGGGAAAGCTTTGTTTTGTTTTGTTTTGTTTTAATAGGAACAGTATTGGTGACAACTCAAAGAAGGATTGAGAGTCAAAACATCATTTGAACAAATAACAAAGATTAATGGCTTATCTCTAAAAAAGAGATAACAATTCCTGGAGCTGTAGGAATAACATAGCAAAGCAAAACTTGAAGTTAAGTGTCTGTGGGTTCTCTCCTAGGCTGGTTAGTCTTGGAAAGTAATAAACAAAGGTTTTGGTCAATGCCCAAGAAAAACTTTGCAAGGTTTTGTTGCCACATTTTCACAACAGGGGAATCTCTCCTGAGATTGATTAGACAAAGACAAGATTTTATCTGTGTTCTCACCCTCTAAATCCATTTGACAATATATATAAAAAAAAGAGGCATAATGAGAGGCAAGGATATTTAAGTGATAGAGTCTGCATGTTTACTGCTTTTGTTCTCAGAGAGACGTCACAGTGATTATGATGCTGTTCAGTAGAACCTTTGGCTTGTATTGGTTTGGAAACAGAAATTCTTTGCATATCATACGCATTAACTAGCCTGGCTAAGAATTACTCAATGTTAACCCTGACCTGCAAGGGTTGGAAGAAATTATCCCCTGATACCAAGAGCTTTTTCATTCAATAACCAAAAAAAATCTATTTTTCACCCTGGGTCACATTAAATAAAAAAAAAAAACATGCACACATGCAAACATGCTTTCCTAACCAGCCTGAATGCAAAAGTGAATGTTTACCCTAAAAGCAATATGCTTAAACTGACACAACATCACTTCTCATAATATATTTGGGTTTATTTCAGGGATTGTTGAAGAAAAATGGCACACCTTGGAGCTCAGAGCACCCAAGGGTTGGCACGGTGAGTTTGCACCATCCCTTTGCTGTGTTTGGAGAGCATCACCCTATTGAGATGAGGTTCAGCTGCAATGTTGAAGAGTCAGACACACAGAGCTGGGCTTGACTGCAGCCCTTGCTGCCCCCAGTGTGGTGCAGATGGACACACGTCCCCCTCATAGCAAATACTTGAGGCCCAGCCAGCGTCAGGGAGTTCCCTCTTCAATGGAAATCATTCGCAGGGTCTCTTTGGTCTAGCTAGGCAAATGAGAAATCCCGGATTAGCACTAAAAGAGCTCCCTTTGCAGAAATGTGAGTTTCAGAGAGCAATTTGAAGCAGTGATACAAGGTGCCGTTTGAGGAAAGAGCCTCTACTCACTTCTTTCAAAAACGTGCTTATTCACATCCTCATATAAAACTGCCTGAATCATGTCTCTCGGGTATTTTAAAAAGAATGTTTTTTTTTTTTTCTTCACCAACTGAAAGTGATAAAAGTTTCCTATAATTCAAACATGTAATAAGAGTGTGACACATAGTATTTCTGGTAAGAAGCGAGTGTTTTTTTTTCCCTGCTGAAACCACAGGATCTCATTCTGAGCCGAGGATGTCAGTAAGGTTCATTAAATGGCAGGTGTCACCTCCCAGGGGCCATGTCAGGCACGAGGCCATGGGATTGCTCTTGGGATGGGGCACAGGAGATGGGAGCACTTGGACTGGTGGGGCAGTGTTGCACAAGGGCTTGGTTTATTGAACCAGGGATCTGTATTTATTTCCAAGAAGGACCATGCAAGCTTTTTAAGCAAGGCTGGATGAATTCTGGGGCTTGTAAAGGAGGGTTGCTTGGCTTTCTGGGGAAGAATGGTGGAATCAAAGGACAGACAAGGAGGAAGGAAGTTGGATTGTAGGAAGTTGCAGAGACTGAAAGAAATACATTCGTGAGTCAGAAGGGAATCGTGCAGAAAATTTGCGTGGAAACTCCAGGAAAATTCAAGAGCGTGATGGCAAGCGGTGAAAGCAAGAGAGTGGTGGCAGGCAGTGGCACAGGCACCAGGCAGAGTTGTGCTCTTCAAGGTGTGGAGTGTGTTTTGCAGCAGGTGGAGCAGTGACCTTTCTTCTACAGGTTGGGATGGATGAGTTTGGATTTAATCTCAAAGGATTAGGGGGGATGAGGGAGGAAGGATGTTTTCATTCTGTTTACCATTTCCCAAAAAATCTTTGGATAAATGAGAAATCATTATTTGTTTGATATCAGACTAGACTGCATCCAGATTCTTGCTCACTTGGAGCTCAGCCATACTTTTTTTCACTTGCCTAATGATCTTGGCCCTGTCTCTGAGGAGTAGGTTTGGACTTTGGATAAGTGTGTGCTATGTAGTAGGATGAGACTCCTCCACATTTCCCTGAGCAGTGCATGTCAGTTGTACCATAATGCTGGTTTGGGAGGGATGGAGTTGTGGAAGAGAGGGAAAATATTGCTTTTTTCATGATATTTCACACACTGACTCAAAGATCTTTGGGGTCTCATTTTGGCTTCATCTTTCAAATCAGCCCATTATTAACTTCTTACCCCTTTCTCTAAAAGTCACGGATGGGCAATTCCATTTTGAACAGAACACACAACCCCGGGGGTATTGCTCAGACTTGTACTATGGCTCAAATTTCTTACATTAGAACCAAACAAGGTATATCCTTAAAAACAAAGTTAACCTTTATTTACTTGAGGATTTCCCTCTGCAGGTCCATCCTGCCACTATGCCACCTTATCTCCGCTTCACAGAGAGAAAAGCATGTCTCTAATGAGGGCAGTCAGCAGAAGTAACCTGCAGGTCCCGGCTCCTGTCCCGCAGGGAACCTGCACTACCCACACAGAAGATGCTGGCCTGATCCCATTCTTATGCACCTTGTTTTGCCTCATCAGAGCCTTCAACTTTCCTTTCATGGAAAACATGAATATGGATTTGGTCTGGATTTTTCCTGATTCTTCACCTTTTCTATGTCTGACGACTTCTTGCCAGTCAGTTTAATTACAAGATTTCTACAGTTGTAGATGTATCACGTCCCTTGAAATTCTTCTAGCACCTAAACCAATGTGTCCACAACTGTGGGCAAATGTGGGACCCTCTGCCTCTCCAGCTGATAATCTCAGAGGCCATTTCCCTGGTATCACTGCTGCTTGGAGGGACCAAGAAGCAGGAGCTGCCCTGTAAGGTCAGCCTTAGGAGAAGGGAAGCAGGAGCAGAGCATGGCATGGAGGCACGTTACCATGAGACACAGCTTATAGATAAGGTGCAGAGATGAAAGTAGGTCCTGGACAGAAAGCAGTGTTAAAATGTCCATCAGTGACATTCACTGCACAGTAGGATGAAGATGATGGGATCTGCCTCAGTAGACCAGTGCAGGATTTCCGCACTCATGGCTGAAAGGGTCTCCTCTTGGGTTAGCTAGTTGTTAACTGTAGCTCTGCTATTGATATAGTAGCAGCTAAAAAGAGACTCAGAGAGAATAGTGGGACACAGCTCAGAGAGCTGGACGAAACCAAAATCTTGTCTTCACTGTGCCACAAGGAGGAATTTTTTTCTCCACAAGAGCAATATTTCTTTTAATAGTTTTACTGCTCTTCTAGGAAAACCTTGCAGTCCAGAGAGCACTGATGTGACTCAGATAGGACTGGAAACATGGGCTTTCATGATCTTCAGGTTCTTTCTTTTCTAAGAAGTTTCTAAATTCTAAAATTTATCATCTTGCCATTAATCCAAAGCCACAGCTTTAGCAAAAGCAGTAGCAGGGCAAGCCAAGCTGAAAGAGTTTTCATCGCGCCTTGTGGAGCTGGAAGGCAGAGATAGCCCAGCCGGTGATGCCATCTAGCTGCTGCACTGCCTCCAGGTCTGCTCTTGCTTGCATTGCTGGCGCATTGTCCATCCCTTCCCAAAACAACTTCTAGTTATCATTCCTTCGCCTGGAAAACAGGTTTGGTTTCACTCAGGCTGGAGATAAAAGGAGATAAAAACTGATGTGCTTCCACATAAGTCGTGTTTTATTATTCATTTGAACCGTTCTTTTATTCATCCTGTTTGCCTACTACTCTCTAAAATCTAAAGCTGCTCTCATTGCTTTTGCGCTGCTCTTTCCACCAGCCCTGGGACTGCTATCTGCATGCCAATTCTCCCCTCTCTTTGAGCTATGGTCTTTGGAGCCATAAATATAATTATTTATTTCACACACACACACACACACACACACACAGAAGACACAGTGCTCCTGTGTGGTAGCTTTCAGCACTGTCAGAAACACCAATGGCTGGTATCATTCCTCAAGTAACGCAGGTAGTCCTGGGTTCCACACAGAGCACTGCTGCACTGTTAAGCCTTTGTCCCCTCTCTGATGTCTCAAGAATTGGACAACGAAGAACACATTATCTATATGACTTTGGACATTTCTCTACCACTATTCAAAAAGAATGTGTAAAATACCTCAGGTGTTAAACAAGTCTTTTAATGAGGGCTGTTACTAGCAAGGGTTTCAGATGTCCTAAAGGGTATTTCATTTCAAAAGCGTTCATCTCTTAGCAGACTCTGTAAGCCACAGGAGATGTCCTGTACACTCACATCATCCAAGGATCCAACACTAAAGCCATCAAACACCTGTGCAAACACTGCTAGTATTACACAGGCAAAAGTGTCCTGCCGTAACATCCACCGTGCTGGCCTTCATGCAAAAGGAACACATCATTCCCAGGGGGATAAAATGCAGCAATGCTGTGATGACAGTGCACCTATTTGGTGAATAAACCAGCATGAAATGATCTCAGACAAGTCTCAGCAGCAGAAGGAGATGTCCTAAGTTCTGGCATGGCTCATTTGCCCTGAGGTATTCTGAGCTGCCGGCGGTCTGGTTATGGGAGGAGGTTCTGCCTCCTAATTCATTCACAGCACATATGAAATATCTGTAGCTCAGTTGGAACTCATTAGCCTCTCATGACTCCTTTACCTTTTCCAGGAATCAGAATATGCCTGCAGAATATCTCTAATCATATTACGTACCTGCCATGGTATATGAAATGTAGCCAAACAGCCAGGGACTGCACGTGGCACCCAGAAAAAAAAAAAAAAAAAGAAAAAAGGAGAAAGGTGCTGTGGGAGGGTCGATAGACTATCCTTGAAAAATATCCAGCATCACTGTTCACCTGCTCCACTTTTGCCTGGAGGGAGTCCATGTCATTTGACTCTTCCCTCTAGAATAAGATGAGGAGGAGGTGCTGTGATGCAAGAAGCAAGATGTTGAGGTAGGCCTTGTAGCTTGCCCTTTCACATTACCAGGGAAAGTTTGATCCCTTGCATTGTAAGACTATTTTCAACTGCTTACAACATTGCCAAACTATAGCCATTTGGAATGAAATTTTCCATGCCAGGTATCTGCCTCAGGCTGAAACTTTTGGAAAATGCCCACAAACTCAGCCGTTTCCAATAACGAGGCTAAGAAAAAATTCATTGTTTTGTCCAAGTTAAAAAGCAATTGTGACCTTTTTGTTGAAAAGCTCTGGCACCCCTCTTCCCTGGAGCAGGAATTTGTCAGGGGGCTGCCTTTTATCCGAGATATGCCTTTTGCCCTTCTGAAAATCTGCCCAAATTAGGCTAAGGATGTATAAAATTTGGCTAATGGATATGTCAAAGATACCTTTTATTTTAAAAATTGAACTCCTAAAGATTTCATTTTCCCCGAGCAGGTTTCAACCAAAGGTTGCTTTCCTTGCAATTTCAGCTGCAGACTTCCACAGTCTTTGAGAGGGCCAGGCACGTGAAATGAGAGCCATGAGTCTGTCCCTTTTGCACTGACAGTGATGTTCATTGTGGTGAGACAATGTTGAGAAGAAGATTCCTGGATTCAAATACAGAAGAGTTGAAAGCCAGACATATGGGCAGTGATGAGGGAGGAGCAGACTCAGGAATCCTCCTGACAAAACAGAGAGAAGGAACAGGGACACAGAGGTAGCACACAAATGTTAAACGAGAAGCCAAAAGGAGGAATATTTGGAAGCTGGTATGGACAGGAGCCATCAGTCCAGTAAGTTGTCAGAGTGAGGGTGAGAAATGGAGCAACCAAAGCAGCAAAAAAGGAGAGTAGCATTAGGATTGCCTGGGTAAGGAAACAGCCAGAGAAGGCTGTGACTATTAGGTGCTATGCAAGGACACTAGGGCATCAGTAGAGGGATGGAGAGAAGGGTAGTGAGATGGGGAGGCAGAAGAGCATGATAGTTGTGGAAGCTGGGAGAAATGAAGCAGTAAGCACCCAGAAAAAACTTTTCTCATTTGAAAATATGGTTTTCTAGAACTTCTGGAGACTAGAGTCAATATTTTCATGTGTCACAGCTAATATGTTTGAAAGACATGGCCTCACCCCAGAAACCAAAATGAATATGTGTTCCTTATATTGATTTTCTTCATCATGCAGCAGTCAAGGTTCCATTCCCTTCCCCTCAGAATGATGTTGCAAAAATGACTTCATTATCAGTTAGAGTTGAGAACTTGGCTATAAAAATAAGGTGTCGTAAGAAAAAGCACATTAGAAAATCAATAATTCCTGGCTTAGGAGAGAGCCTGAGTGACAGGACCTAGTAAAAAATGGCCTCTTTATAGCAAAGGACAGAAATAAAATTGCTGAAATAACTTTAATTCTGCTATTTCCTTACTGCTTACTATTAAGATATCAAAAACCAGATATTACACTTGCAATATTGTCCTTTTTATTAGTATCTGTTTTTCTTGGCACTGTTGGCATTGTCCTCAGGAACAGACTTGTGCTTAGGTACTAACTTGCAGTTCAACAACAGTAAGCATGGATAGCAATGGAAGTTGGGTGCTAGAACTGAGTCGGGTTATTTGGACCTGAAGGACTGGAGGCAGAAGTTTCCCAGCAAAGGAAGCAAGGTTAGACTGTCTTCTAGAAGGCTAATGAGAACTGGAGAAAAGAGCTGTTTGTTGTGGAAGATGGGGTGACCCTGCGAAACTACCCTTTTCTCTATAGCATTTTCTTCATACCTTTTTTCCAGAGATGTCTAGAAAAATACCTGAAAGAAGAACATCTACCACCATATTATTAGCTTTGCATTCATTGTTTGCATTTCCACTGGAAAATTTCTATGTGCCTGCAAATCAAATAACATAAGAAAATGTTGACTATACTTTTGTAAGAGAAATTTTGACCCAGTGGCATACGTATGCTAACACAAGAAAGCATTATAGATTTGGGAATGTATTTGTATAAACTTACTTTTTACTCTATTTCCTAAATATGTGTTGTGATGGCCTTACTATGGGCATGGTTTCTATGCATGAGTTTTGGACTTGGTGGGGAGAGGGCCTAAAGAAAAACAGAAGGCTCAGACTTGTGGAGTCTAGGAAAATAGCAAAATCAATGCCTTGTTAAACATGAATAAGAGTTCATGTTTGAAATTAAAGAGAACATGTGTGCAACAAAAAGGAAAGCCTGGTATTTTAGTGTTGCAGCAGTCATACAAAGATGATTTACTTATCACTTGACCATCTATGGGTGGTGAAGCTGTGAAGCCCTGTGTGACTGAGCACAAGACTCCTATCTAGAGAAGTGACCTCCTTCAAGCTCTGCTAGCTCTCCACAGACCTCTGGACAGCAATAATTCTTTCAGCCATTTGATACCTGTGGGGAAAAAAAAAAAAAAAGTCCCCTATTTTTGTTCAGATCTCTTTCAGTGACTGTCTAGACCACTAGCCTGATTTATGTTCCACATCCAGAGCTGCTCGGTCAGAAGAGAGATGTTCTGTGTCCTGACAGACTTTCCCAAAGGGAGCAAGCTCTCTATGAAGCCATTGGGCATTATTTGAGGAGTCTGGCGTGGAGTCTCAAATTCCTTGCCGGGAGGTATAGACTGACTCAGAAGTTCCTGTGCAGCCATTCTGTATGTTTTGGTCACTCAAAATTTCTTTGAAAACCTCCAGACATCATTAGCATACATTAACGGCTGCTTAGCATATGCTAATAGTTCCCAGATGGGAAATGTTGCTGTACATTGAGTAGGTCCAAAATAAGCTCAGGAGATTCTGAGCATTACCGGGCAGCTTGACACATTTCCCTTATCGGCCCAGACACCAGAGAACCTTTGGACATGTTGGCAAACAGAGTAAGTCAGAGGCATAAGTGGCAATTGGACAAAACATGGATTCAGAGACACCCAGAGATATGCAGTCCCACTTTTAACTATATTGGCACAAGGTCAGAGCCATCCTAGGAGACTGCTGAGTTTTTACGAGGCTGAGAAAACACCTTTTCCTTACATATACTTCGCGGTTATTTTTGACTGCTTGGAAGATGCTCAAATATTAGTGTGATGAGAACTATACAAGTACATAGGCTGAATAAGACACATATTTTCTTGTGGCAGACATGTCTTACATATGCAAGAGTGCCAGTAATTATGGGCAATTTTTACCTTAAGCCATCACCACCAAAGCAGCCTTTGTAAACTATTATTTCCCAAGAGGTCGCTGGACCTGGAAGGCTTTCATGATTACTTACTTGCATGCCACTGGTAGGGGACATTAACCATGCTGAATTTATCCTATCCATCAATTTTTGGGCAACTGTTTGAGCTTGTCTTTGCCCAGAGGACTAACTACAAAGGGGCAACAGTTTTTTCTCACTGTCCTCATTCTTCCAGAGTCAGTAAAATATTTCAAAGAATCAAAAGCTCAGAAGTGCAGGAAACTGCTCACACCACAGTCTGGAGTGTGGGTTCAGCTTGAGTGAATATTCAGATGCTTCTCCAAAGCTTATCTGGCCTAGCCAAAACCTCTTGAATTTACAAAATTGGGCTGGGCATTTTATAAGAACAGGATCTCTTACAAGATTTTCGGTATTTCCCCTGCTGACTAGAAAACACAGAGATCAGCTTGGAAACCAAAATAATTTGAATGAAATGGATCATAATTTTTCCAGATCTTAAAAAGATGCAAAGAGATTTGGCTTCTAGAAATCGGTTGAAGACTGAGAAAGATTACTTCTTTTAGTTTCCCCTCCTTAATCTAGTTTGCTCTTTTCCAATGGAACAAAAAGAAACTCTACCATTGTCAGCTTCCTTTCTCCTTTCAAACTCAGTTCTCTCATTGCTCCTGCAATGCCTTGCTGCTGCAGCACCTTTTCCTAAACTTAATTATTAACAATTTGTAAAGTCTAAGCTGGGTACTATTCTCTAAAAGGTCAGGCAGATTAAATGACTTCCACACCAGCTCAAAGCTCCTCCGTGAGAAAGGAGACAAAAGCACAGATGTGTCTGGTCCTCACTCCAGACCTGAATCCCATGGTTTCAAAGGCCACCCCTTGCTTTTGCCCTTAGCTGAGAATGGGCAGTCAGCTATCTTGAAACTTTTCATCCGAAGGGTTTTCCTACACAGTTGACTGTCTGTCTTCTCTTCTAAACATATACTTCAAATCTTTGGCATTTGCAGCTGTGGGTGAAAGTGGCCTGTGCTCACAATCTCTGCATCCTTCTCTGTCAGTTCAGAGTCAGGGGACCTTAAATGACACCACTGCAAAGCCTGGATAAAGCTTTGCTGGGAGATGTGGCTGGTATTGGCTTGCTGCAAGTAAGTGCAGCACATATATCACTCTGCTCATCACATCTTCACCTTGCATAACCCATGCATTTTCCTGGAGTGCATTTCAACTGCAAAACTTTCTTGCAATTCTGAGAAATGTTCCCCAAAGGATGCTGCTTTCCTGGCATTGCCTGTGAGGTGGAGCAGAGACATATAAAACTATAAATCCCAAGTGTGATGGAGGTCAATCTTGCTGTGACCCACGAGATGGGGCCAGGAAGTCTGCAATGGCTGTTCATACCTGCTCTGTCTTCCTGTTTTCAACTGGATATTTTTATTTGTTCCTCCCCTGGTGAGTGGTTGACTGCGATGTCCTAGTTGTCATTTAAATGACTCAGGAATTGGTCAGTACCTAATGGTCATCTGTCCAGTGCGCACACTGGACCATTCCCCTGCTGGTGCCAAGGGCGTTAAAAAGGCAATCAGCTTTTTATTTTTAAAATGATGCTCAGTTTTAAAACTTGCAGAGATTAGAGAATCAGAGAGAGAAATTCTCTGAGCAGCAGCCAGAGGGCAAGTTCACCTTCCAGTTTAATGTATGCAGTGTAAGATAACTGTTTAGCAGCATTATTAAGCCATCTGCGATTCATCTGCCAGTGGTTTCACCTATTCTGGCTATGGAAATGCTTCTGCTGGCTAGACATATGGGTATTCATGTAGATGTGGTTCATTCCAGTCTACTACTAAGTGTATTGAAGTAGTAAAGTGTAACACCAACAGGTTGAAACACAAAAGATAGTACAACACCAAGCCTTTGGGAAATCACTTGGATGTGTGTGCTGCAGGGGCAGAGGGCAGTTTGATGATGATAATTTAAGGTAAATAGATTGCCATGGGCAACTCCACTCCCAAATATGCAAACTAAATCTTTCTTAAGGACAGCAGGTCTAGCTAATGATATATATGCATGCACCCACCTATACACACACTTTTATATATATAAATGAAATGAGGACTCTTCTGCAAGAAATAAATCAGCAGGGAAAGCTGCCTTCAATCACCAAAGTGAGGCCGAAGAGATTAACGTCATTATCGGATAAACCTAGAATAAGGACATCATTCTGACCTGTTTAGACTCCTATTCACAATGCAAAGTTGTGCTGTCTGCAGCCTTAGAAAGATGATGGAAGAGCCTAGGGAAAAAGTCTGGAGAAAGAAATTCACTGGGAAAAAAAAGAACACTGTAAAATCACCAAAGGAATAACAATCTGTTCAACCTACTAAATAGAAGGCTTGGGAAAAGCTCAGTGAAATCTACAACTGCAAGTGTTAACATGGTGAGTAGACATTTGAGAGACAGTTATTCCATCTAGCTGAGGCAAAATGAAACACAGTTACTGAAAACAGATATTAAACCAACTTCTACTAGAAAAGGGGACAAAAGTTTCATAAGGAACACAGTTACTCACCAAAGTGGTCATCTTAATGAGGTGGATTACACACACGAAATTTAAATCAAAACAGTTTTCTTTACTAATATTCTCTAACTCAAGAAGTTACTAAAAAAAGAAATAATATAGAGAATTTTAAAAAGATGACATAAATTGAAAATCTCAGCACTTCCCAACCTTAGAAAATAAATCCGTGAAAGAAAGACAGCAACAGAGGTTGGTTTATGTTCAGGCTGCTGAGTTAGTCCCTAATCCCTGATTCTGAAACAGTGTCTTTAACATTCAGAACTGAGTAGATATTAAGAGGAAATGTAGGTAAATACCAAGGATTTATTCAAATTCCATCCCACTGTCTACTTGAGCCTGATATGGCTCCAGCCGTTAGATAGAGAGATGCAAAATTCCCTATACATGACAATATCATTTATAAAAACATGTCAGCACAGAGCAAATAGCTGCTGACCACAACAGAGCCTCAAGTCAAATGTATCCAGGCATGATGAAGTCTCAGTAGAAGTGCATGCTTTCCTTTAAAGTTTAGCTATGAATGCTTCAAATACGCAAGTTAAGTGTCAAATATGCAAGTCTAGTGTCTCTGTTCTTCAACCATTCACTTCAAGGGTAAAGAACTGCTTCTGTCCCGCTTCCCCCTCAAAGAAATGTGAGCAAAGAAACAGCAAAGCCTCTGCAGAGACAGCTCAGAAGACAGAACTACAAGATGAGAAGAAAACAAGTAGAAATTTCACTCTGAGACTTAAGGGCAAGAGGGGATGTCGGAAACTCCACCTTCATGAAGGAGATCCAACAGCCACACACAATGTCATTTCTCTGGGCTTATGTTGGATTCTGCTCATTATCAGAGATGCACAGTGAGGGCATCCGTGAAAAGAGCCCTTAAATAGCCCAGATAGCCCTTTGTTTTCCTTCTTAAGAGTCTGGAGCTTGTGTTGCCTTTATCTGATTATTCTTTGTAGAATACGTTTATACATATATAGTCTATTTTGTATCCTTGTCCTGTTAGTATTCATCTGGTGGAAAAAAAAAATCCATCTGACTGGGTGAGGCCAGAAGAAACCTGATGCCTTTGAAACGCTGTAGTTCCTTAGAAATGGAAACAGGCCTGGAATGCATTGCCTAGCATGACTGAGCAGACCTATGCTCAGCCTTGGTGCTGTTCACCCCATCGGGGCAGTTTAAGTGTAGTGGGTAGACACATACAGAGTGTTATGTGCATGCACAGTGTCCATTCCCATTAAAATCACAATTCATAAGAGTTTTCATGCATTTCAGGACATTTCAGGAAAAAATGCTGCTTCCGTTAAGTTCAGTGTTCAGTTCACATATGTTTGGCTTCCATATCCAGCTGCCTGCTTACCTACAAAATCAGGATGATTGTACTGGAAAGAAACCTGGCTGATCCCATGTCACCCTCCCTGCCAGCTCCTGCCATGTCTCCTGCCCACACACAGTCTGAGTCACCTCCTGCGTCTTCTCTTCTGAACACCTTGGCAGCAACACTGGTTGGCCAGCTTAAGGATCCAAGTGTTTGGGAAATGGCATTTTCTGTGTCCTCAGCAGGTACACAAACTTGATCATTTTTTGCTAGTGTTCAGTTGTGACCTTTCCCCTGGGAGCTGACTGTTAATGTGGATTTCACACCACGGAGAGAATGCGCAAAGCCTACAAAGTCTTGGTCTGCTTTGTTGAACAAATGACATTATTTCCCTTCTGCCTAGCAACCTATAACAGGGCAAGAGGATTTGTAGAAAGTGCCTCGAGTGAGGTAGCAGAAGAGATCATTTCAAGTGGATCCCATGTGTTCATTGCACTTTATAGCTTAGACAAGTACTTGTAAAAGGATTTAAAAAAAGAATGGGGTTCTTAATTTAATAACTTTTGAAGAACTCCATAAACTCAGATACTAAGTATTTATTCAGAGCTATAAGGAAATATAGCTAGCCACAGCATTTCAAAACATTTTTTACAAAGCCTAACTGCTTTATATATATTTTTCTGTAGACAATAAATTTCCACCTTACTATCCCCTTGATTTCCATAGGAAAAACCTATATAATAATAAAATAGTGTTGCTGTAAACATTAACAAATCCATAGATCTGAACTATTTTCTCTCACTGCTCTACAATCATTGTAATTCCCTCTGACAGGCAGGGGCTGAAACAATATCTGCATTTTAAAGCAGTGGTTGAATTGAAAGTCCTTACAGGCAGTGGAGCTAGTAAAGGGAGGAGGAGGAGATCTCAGCGACACATTGCTATGATATGCAGATTCATTTAACATCCAAAATGATCTGACTATCTGATCATGCACAGATGAGGTCAGGAAGCAGAAGAGAACTGGGCTTAAGCCCAAGCAGCAAAGCCACAGGAGGTGTGGGACTAGGCTGCCGAGCCCCTTGGCACACACAGGGCACTGAGAACAACTACTATTGGAAGACCTAAGCACCTAAGGAAAGTCAATACCCACAAATCCATGGGCCCTGACGGGATGCACCCCAGAGTGCTGCGTGAGCTGGGAAAGGTCATAGCTAAACCACTCTGCATCATCTTTGAAAGATCCTGGAGAACAGGGGAGGTGCTGGGGGACTGGAAGAAGGCCAATGTCACGCCAGTCTTCAAAAAAGGCAAGAAGGAGGACCCAGGCAACTACAGGCCTGTCACCTTCACCTCTATTGCCAGAAAAGTGATAGAACGGCTCATACTGGCTGCTGTCTCCAAGCACATGGAGGACAAGAAGGTGCTCAAGAGTAGTCAGCATGGATTCACCAAGGGGAAATCTTGCTTGACTAACCTGATAGCCTTCTGTGATGAAATGACCGGCTGGAT